>JARBWK010000007.1:19156707-19572935 GCA_030556195.1 Anolis apletophallus
GCATGACTTTACACTTGTTTAGGTTAAAATGCATTTGCCACTTTGTTGCCCATTCACTCAGTTTCGAGAGATCTTTCTGGAGCTCTTTACAGTCAGTTTCATTTTTAACTACCCTGAACAGTTTAGTGTCATCTGCAAACTTTGCTACCTCACAATTTACTTCTACATCCAGATCATTTATGAATAAATTAAAAAGTAACGGTCCTAAAACTGAACCTTGGGGTACACCACTTCTCACCTCTTTCCATCCAGAGAAGTGTCCATTTATTACCACCCTTTGTTTCCTACAGTTTAGCCAGGTTCCAATCCAGGACAAGACCTGTCCCCTGATTCCATGGCTGAAGAGCTTATTTAGGAGCCTTTGGTGAGTCAGAAGCCTCTCCCAGCATTTAGACCAGTGACTCTCCTTGAAGGATAAAATTATAATTGTGGTATAGATGCCAAAATCATTTCCATCTATGGCGTTTTCTTATAGCCCAGCCCGTTGACCTGTATTGAAATAAACCAGTGACTGTCCAACTAGGGAATAGCCTAAAAGCACCACGTGTGGGAGCGTTACTGAAGTTAAGCAGGAGTGTACTTAGTACTCCCTGGATGGGAGGCCAGTGGAGTTTTTCAAGAAGGCGTTCTGGGTGCTCTAAAATAAGAACAGGAAGTACATAAATAGGCCACTCTCAGCTCTAACCAGATGTGTAAAGAAACAAGTAAAGCACTATAATGGCCTTGCCTATTGTGCTTTCCTTGAAGAGATTCCCCACTCAGAGCGTGATGTGGTTAACACAGTCGCTAATACACTTGACTTCCTTTTTTCCTCTCTGGAGCATATTTCTCTTCAACAGATGTTTCCCAAATAATTAAATGGTGTTGAGCATGCATTATTGACAATCTCAGTGCCTTGCTAATGTATTCTACACTTAAACCTTTTTTTTTTCTACCAGTGGGACTGAGTGTTGAGGAATGTTGTGCTTATTTACAAATAATTGCTGTAATGGACTTGGATTTTTAAATGGGATGAGTGGGAAACTGTGATAATAAATAAGTAATCATTTATTGAAAGGCTGCCTTTGCCCTTCTTTATTCTACTGAGATAATTATAGATGCTCAGACATGCTGTATTGGACTGAAACTGTCGCTTAAGACATGGCATGAAACAACACATCTTCATTACTCAGTATTAATGAGTTTTGGGTGTTTCTGACAGGATACATGGGATCAAATGTAAATTGCAGGGATTTCAGTCCCTTTTCTGGGAAAGGTGGGGGTTATTTCAGTTTAGACTTTATCCTCCTTCATCCTGGTTGCAAAGATGCCTCTGTTGATGTCAACACAGGGCACCCACAACAGTCAGGAGATCTCACAGAGCTCTGTGGCTATTTGGTAGCAACGTCACAAGCCCAATCCATCCCATTTCCCTGTGCCAATGTGGAGGTGGCAGTGGCATTGGTCTGTATTGACAGTGGACCGATCCACATCAGACCCAGTCCCGCTGTCCATGCTGTCCCTAAAATACAGTGTTGTTCCAGAATGTTGACCAAACTCTTGAGCAGGGGCGGTCTAAGATAATTTTAAATGGTAAGCAAAGATTATTTTGGTGGGCCCCCCCAACAAACATTATTTTGGCGCCCCCATAACCATTATTTTGGTGCCCCCTCCAAAAAACATTATTTTGCCCAAAAAAAAACATTATTTTGCCCCCCCCCCCAGGTAGCACGAAGAGGAGCTTTCGAAGGCCCCTCCTCTCGCTCTCCCGGGCTCCCGCTGCCAGCCCCTCCCACGGGGCATTGCGGAAGGTGGGGGAGCGCTCTCCCTTATATACATCCCCACAATGGATGATTGAGAGCCACTCCTGGTCAGTCAAAAGGCCGAACAGGGCATAGGGTTAGAGCCTGTGTTGGACGGGGTTACACTCCCCCTGAAGATGCAGGTTCGCAGTCTGGGTGTGATCCTAGATTCATCGCTGAGCCTGGAACCCCAGTTTTCGGCAGTGACCAGGGGAGCATTTGCACACTTAAAACTTGTGTGCCATTCCGTATAGATTAGGGTCTCAGGGCGTATCACAATGCACATATACAGGCAAACATTCAATGCCATTGACATACAACATATAGAGACAGTTTATATGGTTATTGCTTTAGTGTTTTAATTGTGTTTTATCTGGAGGGCAGTAATTGCCTTATGCAAACCGAGGGGCAGTATAAAAATGTAGTAAATAAATAAATAAATAAATAAAATGGGAAAAGTTTTAGAGACAGCGTGTACATTTTACCAATATATGTATTTTTATACAGTGTTCCCTCACTTATTGCTGCGGTTAGGTTCCAGGACTTCCCGCAATAAGTGAAAAACCGCGATGTAGGGGTGCACCATTTATTTTAATATTTATACATTATTTTAGTAGTTGTACACTATTTTAAGTCTTAATAAACTTAAAATAAAGTGAAGGAAAGGAAGGAAAAGACCCTTCATGGCTGGAGGGAGAGACTGAGGAGGGAAAGCACCTTGGAGAGCAGTGGCGGCAAAACCCCCCAAAACAGCGAAAATACCATGATATATATTTTAAATTAATCCGCAAAACAGCGAGTCAGCAATAAGCGAACTGCAAAGTAGCAAGGGAACACTGTATAGGGTAGAAGAATGCAAGAAATCCATACTGTCTATAAAAAGCAAATAGGCAAAGGGGTTTAAAGAGACTGCTTGGTTGGGAAGCATTTTCCAAAAATTCCTCATGTCATTCTCATGCTCCTCAATCAAGGACTCCCACTCTTTTCACAGTTTCTAGAAGCGGTCCTTTGGGCTTGGTGGGGGTGCTAGCAACTATGACTTCTTTGCATCAGTATTTCAACTTAATAAGCCCATCTTGACACATTTGTAGCATCTTGTGTATGGCTGTATTAATATTCTTTTTGAGTGGATTTTCACTGTAAGCTTTGACTGCTTTGCAGCAAAAAAAAAAAGTTGCCCTTGTGGGGGAATCAGCAATTTTAGATTGTTTCTTTCTTGACCAACTCATGGCTTCTCCATCACAGAAAATCGGGTTTCCACTTTTTTGGATTTTTGTTTTCAGCCCAATCTACTAGGCATGAGAAAAAAGTTATGAAAATGATTCGTTTCGTAAGAAATTCGTAATAAATGCTACTTTCGAGTATTTCCGCACCTGGAACGCCAACCAGGAAGTGGACTTTCTTTTTCGAACTTCGGGGCCAGGATTTTCTTAAGTGTCGTTATTAGGTCGTAAGGGGGCACCTCTCCTTCTCTCTCACCACCCTCCCGCCTCCCTTGCCAATAAGTATTATGGCAAGGCAAGCCCTAAACTCGCTCCTTCTTTCGGCTGGAAGCCCGGAAAAAATGTAAACAGAGAGATTACTCAGGAAGTAAATCTGCAAAGGAGGGCACTTTGGATGAAGGGCCTCCTTTGTGGATTTACTGAGTAAAACCTCTCTGTTTACATTTTTCCAGGCTTCCTGCCTCCTGCCTGCCAGGATCTAAAGCATCAAAGAGTATTGGGGTGAGAAACCAACCTAATGTATAATAGAATGAATGCTACTGTAAGTGCCTAATATTATAAGTAATCCAACTGGTCATACCTACATTCCATGCACATGCAATAATACAGCAGTAATAACAATAACAAGAGGTAAAATTCAAACCGAAGTATTCTGACTGGTCTCTCCTCATGCAGTGCAAACGGGCTCTTCTCTTATTAGCCCGGAAATTAGCCGGGAAAAGCCAGCGTTTGCTGCTTGGGAGCACACACATACATATTCTTGGGGGATTTGCTGCAGAATCTTCTCTATGAGCCCGGGATTCTGCAGCAAATTCCCCCCAAAGAATATGTATGTGTGTGCACCCAAGCAGAAAACGCTGGCTTTTCCCGGGCTCACAGAGAAGAGCCCGTTTGCACCGTATGAGGCAGGGACCAGTCAGAATACTTCGGTTTGAATTTTACCTCTTCTTATACCCATTGTTATTACTGCTGTATTATTGCATGTGCATGGAATGTAGGTATATGACCAGCCTGGGCAAACTTGGGCCCTCGCTCCCTCGGGATCGGGGTGAGAGAGAGGCAGCGAGGAGCCGGGGGGGGGGGGCTCCTCCTCCTTTTTTTTTGCTGCTTCCAAGAATAGAATACCCCCTCCCTCCCTCCCTCCCTCCTTTGCTCCCTCCTTCCTATTTGGAGAGTCCCATCTAGAATTCAGTGTGATTTATTCAAGTTTTAGCCTACAACTCCCAGAAATCCCAGCCAATTTACCAGCTGTTAGGATTTCTGGGAGTTGTAGGCCAAAACCATCTGGAATGCGCATGCGCTGGCATACGAACTACTAACGAATTTCGTTAGTAATTAAATTACATTTTAGAAATCTTTGGAAATTTTTTTGTAAGTCTTCCTATTACTAATAAAAAAAATTCCCCCCCCCCCCCATTAGATTTTCGATTTCCTATTTTGGGCTTCTAAACCATGCCTACAATCTACATTTATGTAGCCTATCAGATTGGTTTGGTCATTGACTAATAGCATCAGCTTGTGATCTGCAGTTCCTCATAAAAAAACCCATTTGACTACTCTTTTCACTGTGATGAGTTCTTTTCCGGTAGGAGAGTTAACCATTCTGCCCAAAATTCTATCTGCATGGTGAGATGAGCAATACATGGACGTTTGCCAACCGCAGTCCTGTACTTGTCAGCATTTCTTACACATTTCTTAAAAGCTCACTTTCATTGAGTTGGCATGACTTTAGCACCTTTATACCAATCCAGAAGGTCTATTATCTTCTGCTTTTGATTGAAAAAGAAACCCTCATCACTGTTCCTTTCTATTTGTACTCCAAGATAGTGTTAAATGTCTCATTTTTCATGTCTTTCTCTTTCTAGAAATGTTGGGTTATCTTTTCACTATCTGCCTTCTTTGATAAGAAGTTGGTTCAGCTTATCACTCCATGCTCTGGCAATCCACCATAAATGCTCATTTTCAATTTACACAGAAAATGTTCCTTCCCTGGAACTTTGAAATCCCGAGGGCTGCTCAATGTTCCTCATCTAAATTAGCAAACAGAAAAGTGGTTTTAATATCTAAGTGTTGGGTGTGCAACTGCTTTGATGCAACGGTCATCTCGAGGCTCGACTACTGCAATGTGCTGTACATTGGCCTACCCTTGTCGGCGATCCGGAAACTCAAGCTGGTGCAGAACGCAGCAGCACGCCTGCTCTCTGGAGCCTTAAGATCTGCCCACGTTACTCCACTCTGTCGCGAGCTGCACTGGCTCCCAATTGAATTCCGGGTCGCCTTCAAGGTGTTAGTTTTAACTTTCAAGGCCTTATATGGTTTGGGGCCAGTGTGCCTGAGGGAGCGGCTTACCCCTTATGTGCCCAGGAGATCGCTGGGTTCAGAGGGGCTCAACTTATTGGAGGTGCCTGGCATTAGGGTCTACAAGCTCTCTAGCATGCGGCAGAGGGCGTTTACTATAGCTGCGCCGACTCTTTGGAACTCCCTCCCTGAGGAGATATGAGTCACCCGGGACCTGCTGCCATTCCGCAGAGCCGTTAAGACCTGGCTATTTAGACAGGCATCTGGCCCCTAACCAGTGCCTGTTATAATCAGCACTCTGCCACGCCTCCGCCACTGTACCTAGACTATTCCTATGCTGTTTTGCAGCACTGTTGGAAATGGGATTTTAACTGGGGGTTTTAATCGGGTTTTACTGTGTTTTATGTGTTGTTTTTTTTGTGTAATATCTTTATTGAGTTTTGTGCAGTGACAGAAGATAGAATATCTGTCCATGACATAGAGTGGGCTAGGGAGGGGGGTATATAGGGCGGTGTTTTATGTGTTTTTATCTGTCATTTTAACCTTGTGAACCGCTCTGGGCTCCAGAGAGAGCGATATATTAAGCTGAACTAATAAATAAATAAATAAATGAATGAATGCATGAATGCATGAATAAATAAATAAATAAACAAACAAGCTTTATGAGAGTTCTCATAATTGCATATATGATACTGGAGCAAAGATGTCTCCATCATATTTTTGACTGTAGCCCTTTGCTTCAAGTCTTGCTTTAGATCAGTGGTTCCCAAACATTTTTGTCCTACTGCCCCCTTTCCAGAAAAAAAATTACCCTAAAATTATTTTTAAAATTTTTTAATAGCAATTAAACAGAAAGATATATGTATTAATATTTCTACCTTTTTCGTAAAATATAATAAAGAAAGTTGTAAATTAGAAACATTTAAATTTGAAATTATGAAACTATTTATTTATTAGATTTTTATTGCGCTTTTTCATATATACAACAGAGGTAAAAGGAAAGACGGGTCCGAAAGGGAGGAGAGGAGGGGGTGCTGATTGAGGGGGGAACTGTGTGACATAGGATAGGGTGGGGATGGAGATTGGGGTGGGCTTAAAATCGACTTCTGAAGAGTGGTATGAGAATTCTGTTGTTTTTTTTTTTTACATAAATGTAAAATATTACAAGTAATAAATCATAAAGAGAAAGATGTAAATTTATACATTGTTATTCAGGTTATTCTTATAAGTCATTTAGTTCTATTGTAAAGTTATGATATCTATTTTGAATATATGTTTTAAAGTCCAACCAGTTCGTTTTTTCCTTCTTGTTGTTTATTCTCTGGGTAAGTAAGTCCATCTGGATCATATCCAAAGCTCTTAAAGTCCATTCTTCCAAGTCTGGGATTTTATCTTTCTTCCAATGCCTTGCCAAGACTATTCGGCTGCATGCACTCAGTAAAAAGAAAACTTTTTCTTGATTTTTATTCAAAATCGTGTTGGAGAGTCTTAATAGGTAGTGTTGCGGGTCCATGCTGAACCTAGCTTTTAATATTTTTTGTATTTCTGTGTGTATGGTTTTCCAATACTTGTGGGGTTTTTTTTGCATTTCCACCATTGGTGGAAATAACTGCCCAGTTCTTTATCACATTTTCAACATTTGTTGGAAATGTTTCTGTTATATTTGGCTAACTTCGTCGGATATAGATGCCACCTAAATTGCACAATTTAGTGCAGACGACACTAAATTGTTCAGGGTAGTTAAAAATGAAACTGATTGTAAAGAGCTCCAGAAAGATCTCTCGAAATTGAGTGAATGGGCAACAAAGTGGCAAATGCATTTTAACCTAAACAAGTGTAAAGTCATGCACATCGGGGCAAAGAACCCCAACTACACCTACCAATTGATGGGGTCAAAGCTTTCCGAGACAAACCAGGAAAGGGATCTTGGGGTTTCGGTGGACAGCTCAATGAAGATGTCAACCCAGTGCACAGCAGCAGTAAAAAAAGCAAATTCTATGCTTGGCATGATCAGGAAGGGAATCGAAAATAGGTCGTCAAATGTTGTATTGCCTCTCTACAAATCTATGGTGAGGCCACATCTGAGTACTGTGTACAATTCTGGTCACTGCACCTCAAGAAGGATATAACGGAACTGGAAAAGGTACAGAAAAGGGCAACAAAAATGATCCAAGGGATGGAGCAGCTCCCTTATGAAACCAGGTTGCAATGCCTTGGTCTTTTCAGCCTTGAAAGACGGCGTTTAAGAGGTGACTTGATCGAAGTGTATAAAATCATGCATGGGATAGAAAAGGTGAATAAAGAAAAATATTTTCTCTGTCACACAACACTAGGACTAGGGGCACTCCCTAAAGCTCCAAGGTAGGAAAGTTAGGACTAATAAAGGGAAATATTTCTTCACCCAGAGGGTCATTGGGTTATGGAACTCACTTCCAGAGGAGGTTGTGACAGCGGTCAGCCTGGACAGCTTCAAGGCAGGATTAGACAGATTCATGGATACCAAGGGAATCAGTAGCTACTGAAATGGACATCCAAGTGCCACCTCTGTGTTGATGGAGGCAGGCAGGATTTTCCCGGGTACTGGTTGTGGGGGTCGGGAGCAGGTCAGGGTTTTGCCCTCCTTTCTGCTAGAGATCCCTGTGTACAACTAGTGGGCCACTGTGTGATACAGAATGCTGGACTAGATGGGCTGAGGCCCGATTCAGCATGGCTCTTCTTATGTTCTTATATCTTGATCCAATTTTCTGTTATTTCCATTGTAGAGTTGTATTTTAATTTTTCTAGCCATATTTCCTCCCATTGGCGTGTTAGTATTGAATGTCCTAGGTCTTTAGCCCACTTTATGTGACACTACTTAATTTGTTCATCTTCTTTTTCCCATATTAATAGCTGCTTATAAAAATGACTTCTTATTTTAAAATTATTTTTCATGACTAACTCCCAGGTGTCTTCCTCCATGAAGCCTGTTTTTTGATCTTCTTTGAATCTTTGGAATATTCGATGGTATTGGAACCAGGATAGTTTGTGGCCCTCTTTTTCTAACTCTTCTCTTGTTTTTATCATTTTAATAGCAATTAAACAGAAAGATATATGTATTAATATTTCTACCTTTTTCGTAAAATATAATAAAGAAAGTTGTAAATTAGAAACATTGAAGTTTGAAATGATGAAACTATTTATTGAACTTAGAATAGAAAGGAAATACAAAAGAAGTTAAAACATTCGAAATCATCTTAATGAGAAGGATGAACCTGGTCTGCTGCTCCCAATCTCGTCATCCTCGGCTCTATTTTCGTCAGCAGTAATCTCAAATCATCACGATTGACTATTTTGCAATCGGTTTCTTTTTTCGTTAATAAATTGGTTACCGCACTGAATCCACGTTTCACTAAATATGTTGAAGGACATTATTATTATTGTTATAAGACTCAACCAGTTGGAAGGGAACCCCAAAGGTATTATTATTATTATTATCCCTTGCTTGGCGAGAGGAGGAGGAGGGAGCAGGAGGAGGGAAGAAGAGAGAGAGACACACAGAGATGGATGGTAGCCTGTCACCTTGGTCACGCCACCGCCCCCACCGCCCCCTTACAGGGGTTCAGCACCTCCGAAATTCTCCTAAGCTTTCCAGCGCCCCCCTAGATCACCCCACCACCCACCAGGGGGTGGTACCACCCACTTTGGGAACCACTGCTTTAGATCTTCGAATCTCCACTTCTGCATCCTGCTTTGTAATAAAGATCCAGCTACAGTCAATCACTTTTTTCCCATTAGGTAATTCTGAAAAAGTTCATGATTCATTTTATATAGAGCTTACATCTCTTCACTAGCAGCTTGCACCCACTTCTCTGTATGTGACTCTGGTACCCCCCCCACCGTGGTGTTTTGTTTTGTTTTGGCCAATTAGAGGATTGTGGAAGCTCTTCTTCTGTGGCTTGATCATAGAACGCTCAATTCCACTTCTGATTCACCATCTAGTTCTTGGCCACCTGGTAAGTCCTCTGTATTAGCAGTCTCTTGTGGCTCAGATGCTCTGGAAGTTCTTAGAGTCTTCTTCCATTGCAAACAAATCTGGATAGACATCTTGGTTTGGATTAGATTTGGAATTCGGTCTTTCATCAGCAAATTTGATTGTATGGAGGCCCGGATTACTCATAAGGCCACCCTAGGGTGGCAGCCATGGGGGACAGATCCGACCCCCCAAGTTTTTAAAAATTCAAAAAAATATTCCAAAAAAATCAAAAAAATTCAAAACAAAGTGCGCATGCACGCAGCAGCAGAAGCACCATCCATGGCCGCCCTATGTGTCCCCCTTTGCTCTGCTCCCCTCAGCTCCTCCCTCCCTCACTGCTCGCACCAGCCCCGCCCCTCTTCCTTCAGTGAATCACTTTTTCCCAGTGAAGGAAGAGGGGCGGGACTGACACTGACGTGAGTGAGGAGGGAGGGGCCCCCACAAGTGCCCCCGCCCCCCGCAAGCACCCCCACCCCTGCAAGCGCCCCCACCCCCAAGCAGCCCCACCCCCACAAGCGGCCCCGCCCCCACAAGTGGCCCCACCCCCACAAACGGCCCCACCTCCTGCAAGCGGTCCCACCCCCGGGGTGGGGGCGGCGCTTCCAGAGTGCAGCCTAGGGCGCCACAATCGGTTAATCCGGGCCTGATTGTATGTCTATCTTAACAAATAGATTCCCACTTCTGCAGTCAAGATTGTCTTTCTTCTGCTTTGGAATATAAATATATGCTTTGAGATTAGTTAGATTAGGTCTCCATGCCATAACTAGTAAGGAGTGGTATCTATGGACGTAGCTAGCAACCTGTTATTTAAATTTGGTGCAATCAATAGAGTTTCAGAACAGTAGAATTTAGGTATACTGTATTGGCTTCTAAATGGATTATCACATGAGCAGAGGAGCAGTAGGGCGAATCCCTCACTCCACGCGTAGCTCCCTCATGTTGGGTCTGTGTGCTATGGTTGGTCCAGATCCATCGTTGATTGGGTTCACAGTGCTCTCTGGGTGCAGGTGAACTACAATTCCTCTAAATCATGGTGAATTCCTTTCAAACCTCTTGTTCAGTTGCTGATCGATTCCTGTTGGTTGTGTGCCATAGGAATGGGAAGTAAAGGGTTAAGTGAGAGGCAGTGAGCAGGGTCATGCAAAATTGGAAAAGGAAAGGAACTCTGGGATGTCCATTCTGGAGATAAAACAGAGCATCTAAGATGAAATGGTCCCCAAATGAAAGCATTCCTGGGATGGTTGCTGTTTGGGGAGGACATTGGCAGGGGCTGGGCTATATGTTCACAGCGTTTGCTATAACCTGCAATGTCAGTTGAGGGAGTGCCTTTGGAGACTTCTCAGAACTTGGAACTATAGCCTGTTTGTGGAGGCGGAAGGCTGTCTGTGTAAGTGGACACCTCCGCCACATACTGTTGCACCATAGACCTGAAGGACCCCTCAGTAAACCACTTGAGACCGGCCACAGTTAAATGCTTTATTTAGAATACATCGTTAGAGTAAAGAAAATAGAAATGTAGTCCTTTGATGCTTCCAAGCACCAGGTATTGCAAAGCAATAGTCCAAAAGCAATCAGGAACAAAGGTGAAGAGTCTTGATGCCCCAATGGGCTAATCCACAGGTAAGTTCTTGGCACAAGGCTTGGCAAATAGAGTTCAATGGCTGGAAGGCTCAGTAGCCCAGGCAAAGTTCATGAAGGATTGAATCCAAACGTTGACGAGAGATACTACACATCTCTCAGTCCCAACTCTTATAGGTCTCAAAGGCTTTGATCGTTACGACGCACCGGTGCGTCGTAACAGTTTCCCAGCTGGTCTTTCTCAAGCCTCCTGCATCAGAATGGTATGCAAGCCCAATTAGCACTGGCACCTGGGTGAACGGGAGTTAACCCGTCTCTGCTTTTCCCTCTCTGCTTATCGGCTTGGGATAGAGCTGAGTCTCGCCTGACCTTGAACAAGGATTGAACTGGAGGCTCCTGCAGAAGCTGCTTTTCTGGCCTAGCTGATAATTCAGAAACAACATGGCTTTGGTTTGGTTTGGCTAAGGAATCGGGTTGGGGACCAGGCTGGGGTGTGACACATACACATATATTATTCACTTTTATTATGTGGACTGATAACTGAGTCATCTGTTTCTTTCTTGGGGGGGGAATATGGTAGGTCTTTCTATATGTGCTCTGAAAAGTTACCCAAATGTTTTATTAGATTCATATGAAAATAATTGAAATCCAGACACATTACCAAAGGGTGAAAAATTAATCTTTTGAAGAAGAAAAAACTCAAGAGAATATTAACATTGTACTGAAGGAAGAAGAAGAAAAAAACCCGTACCCTTCATATATTCAGTAGCCAAGCTAAAATAAAATGAAGCTGCGTTTTTCTCCTCATTAGGATTTTATGATATTATTATTATAATTAAGCTTCCCATTAAATTTTGCTCATGGTTTTATTGAGTTACTGCTCCCTACAGATTTGAAGCATATTTAACATATAATTACAGCAGTTCATCTCTAGATGAGGATTTAGAATGCAAGGTTGTGGGCTCACACCTCAGGTTCTTAGAAATTAAAAAATCAACTGACAATTGCAAAAAGGGCAAGTTCCTAGGAAACCTATTAATTAAACTAAGGCAGAAGGAAGGATATTGTTCATGAATCTAATGGAGGGAACAGAGGTGCCACAGGGAACTGGCCAAAGTAAAATTAACATGTATCGCTGAAGCAGGTTATCATAGTGTGCCACCCCAATGCTATTCATGTTTCAAAGGTCTTGTGCTTTGGAATACAGAAGGAATAGGAAGTGATTAAGGAGCAACTAAATAGACTGTAGTCTTTCTTCACACACCCTCTGTGGTGTTCCAGCCTAGCAGTGTGATGCCCCAACCCAGTGGTCGGGGCCAAGCACCAGTGGTGCCAGTGGATCAGGGCCGAGATGGGGAGGATGAATGGCCGGATGGGGACATTTCTGCAAATGGGGATTTGTCTTGGGATGATGACTGGCTGCATGGGTATTGGCCCGAGGAAGGGGTTAATGAAGATTCTATGGAAGTCAGTTTTGAGACAGCTAGCGAGAACTCTCACGGGAACTATACTCCCTTGCCAGCTGAGCTCCCGGGAAATAGGGAGGAAGAGCTTTCTCAGCAAGATATTAGTCCACCTGGGTCTGCTAATGAGCTGTTGGATTTTGATAGAAGGGCCAATATGAGATCCTCTCAAAAAGATTGGAATTTGTGTCGGGGGGGTTCAGTGGTCCCACAGGAAATAGATTCTCTTAAAAGACTGGCCTGGAGAAGATCTCACCAGAGATTGGATTGGATTGTCCTTGCTTCGTTCCCAGGTTCAAGTTGGCTGCAGGAGCGGATTTGCCCAGCCGAGCTACGTTCCCGTTTGACCGTTGCCACGGTTTGCTTTGGACTCTATGTTCCTGTTTTGGCCGCCGGAGCGGCTTGTCATGGTTTTGGATTTGCTTTCTATGGGATCTACTCCAGTTTAGAGACTTTACAAGTTTTATCTTTGGACTTACTTTTGCATTACTTCTTTCATCCTTTTGACTATACTTATTCTAAATAAAAGCCTTTTACAGAATTTGCTTGTGCGACAACGAGCTACACAATTGGTCAAGAGCTCACCCTAACCGGGCAGGCCTCAAACTCATGACCTTCTGACCGTCTTGGATGGGATTCATGGGAGTTGTAGCGCAACACCCTCTCATGGTTTTGGCCTACAACTCCCATGAATCCCATCCAAGATGGCTAAAAATCAAGGATGGGAGTGGCAGTGGGGCACAAGAGTGAATGGGGTGGTGAGAGTGGGGCATAGGAGTGAATGGAGTGAATTCACTCCTGCACCCCTGTTGCTGCTGACATCCAGTCCTGTGCTTTTAAATAAATTATTAAAGGGCTACACCAATGTGACGTAGTAGCTTGGCACCGGGAATGTGGTCAGCTGCATAAGATGGTCATAAGATGGTCAGAAGGTCATGAGTTTGAGGCCTGCCCGGTTAGGGTGAGCTCTTGACCAATTGTGTAGCTCGTTGTCGACCTTTGCAACCCGAAAGACAGTTGCATCTGTCAAGTAGGAAATTTAGGTACCACTTGTGTGGGGAGGCTAAATTTAACTCATTTACGAGGCCATGGAATCTCCAAGACGTACACAAAAAAGAATGAAGGAATGCGACAGCTCCTCCTGGTGGGCAGAAGCTGGAATGTTAAATTGTCTATATATATTGTATGTCACATGGCATTGAATGTTTGCCTGTATATGTGCATTGTGATCCGCCCTGTGTCCCCTGCGGGGTGAGAAGGGCGGAATATAAATGATGTAAACAAACAAACAAACAAACAAACATTGGACTATGACTCTGGAGGCCAAGCTCCAGCGCACCACTTGACCATAGAACCCCACTGAGTAACCCTGGGCAACTCACACACTTTCAGCCTTTGGAAAAACTCTGATAAGTTTGCACTACCCTCACCATAAGTCAGAAATGTCTTGAAGGCACATAACAACAGCTAACAACAACACATCATTGTAATTATTGTTTTAAAGCTTAAGTATTTACTTTTCTATTTTTCAGAACTAATCAGGATGATTACCATTTGGTTACTTTTTAAAACATACTTCAAGCTACTGAAATCTAAAAACAGTGAATGTCCAGAAATGTTAGGATAACCTTCAGTTCCTTCATTGTCTAACAAAAAGTTTGAAGTTTTTAATTTTATGAAATAATGTATTTTGAGAAACCTATACAAAGATTGGTTAAAATCTTTTCCAGTATGTGCCAAGTATTAATGCTCTGGTACAGGTTTTTCTTTTCTTTCTGTGTTTTTTTTTCCTGATAAGCGATCAATGCCTTTCAAAAATGGTTTTAAAATAGAACATGACAGTATAATTTATTTATTTATTTACTTTATTTCTATTCCGCTCTTCTCACCCTGAAGGGGACTCAGAGCGGATTACAGGTACACATCCTTAGCAGACAATCCCTGCCGTTTCCACATAGACACATATATTCTGGACGGGAAGATTACAGAATTCTCGCATTTTACATTCCTTTGAGTTGGATCCATTTTGGGTGGGTGTAGATCTTATTTATTTATTTATTTATTTTTCAGGCTTATATACCACCACTCCCCTGAGGCTCGGAGGCTCGGAGCGGTTTACAACACACACGATACAAGGAGTGTTTCCAGAGAGCGTAAAAGAGGCGGTGGTAGCTCCATTGCTGAAAAAGCCGATGTTAGATCCCGCGTTCCTTTCCAACTACCGACCAGTGTTGAATCTTTCGTTCCTGGGGAAGGTGGTTGAGAGGGCAGCAATGGAGCAGTTGCAGTCCTTCTTAGACGACACAGCATGGCTAGACCCCTTCCAGTCCGGCTTCCGTTTGGGGCACGGGACGGAGACGGTCCTGGTCTCCATCACAGACCAACTCCGCTGCCAGCTTGACCAAGGCGGGTCTGCACTGCTTGTGTTTTTGGCCCTCATAGCAGCTTTTGACACAGTCAATTACAATCTTTTGACCCACCGCCTTGCCATGGCTGGAGTGAGGGGGACAGCCCTAAAATGGCTGACCTCCTTCCTCCACCATCGGTCTCAGCGAGTGAGGAGGGGAGAAGTGGTCTCCGAGGGCTCCCCACAAGTTTGTGGAGTTCCTCAGAGGGCCATTCTCTCACCCTTGTTATTTAACATCTACATGCAGCCACTTGCACAGCTGGTGCGGAGTTTTGAGTTGGAGTGCCATAAGTACGCTGATGACACTGGCTTCCAATCGAGCACCGGATCACCTTCAAAGTGTTGGTGCTTACCTTTAAGGCCTTATGCGGCTTGGGGCCAATGTACCTGAGGGACCGGCTTTTCCCATATTGCCCTATGAGATCACTGCAGTCAGAAAACACCAACTTGCTGGCTATTCCATCTGCTAAGTCACTCAGGCTAACTGCAACCCGAACTGCATTCTCCGTGATTGCTCCAACGCTGTGGAATGCTCTCCTGGCTGAGATGCGAGCTCTCCAAGACCTCATGTCCTTCAGGCGGTCTTGTAAGACATTCCTTTTTCAGCAGGCCTTCGGCCTATAAGATGCCATCAGCGCCTAGCTCACTCATTATTGCTGCGTTACACTGCATTATGTTGTGTGCTGTACTCTGTACAGCATATTGTTGTTTTTAACGCACGATATTTTATAGTATGTGTTGTGTTTTAATTGTGTTTTAATTGTATCTCGTTCTGCTGTGAGCCGCCCCGAGCCTCCCGGGAGTGGCGGCCTAGAAATCTGAGAAATAAATAAATAAATAAATTATAAAAACCAATTAACTAGAGTTAAAATCCCATTAACAGAGTTCAAATACTTGCCGAAATAAGTATGTTTTACAAGCCCTGCGGAAGGTTGGTAGATCCTGTAGGGTGCGAGTTTCTGCAGGCAAGGTGTTCCACAAAGATGGCGCCATGATCGTAAAGGCCCTAGCCGCCGTCAGGCGGTAGATCTTAAAACTGGGAATTTCCAGCAAGTCCTGATCTTCTGAGTGAAGACTTTGCAACCATAAATGTACTGGATAGTCATTTTATTGGGAGAAAAATGAAAGGAAAAGACTATAGTAGGGAACCATGAGGAAAAGAGAGCATAGAAAATTATTGCAGAAGGAAGCTTTATACATTTCTGCTGACAAAAAAACCCCCATACATTGACTTGAAAAATGAAATCCTATAAACCAAAGTGACAAAAAACATCTTCCTCCTGAGTATGCTTGATACTCCTGCAAATACTAATCCTATGAGTTCAGGTCTCTTTCCCTTGCCAAATGTTTCAGGGTTAGATTAGTAGCAAGAATAAGTTCAATTACCCGGATCACAATATCTCTTTGAAGCCAATTACCAGTCAAGTTGCAACCCAGCTGCTTTTTCTGTAAACTGGCAGAAAGATTCTTTAATAAACATTTATGAGCTCATTAAATGGAGCAATCCCTTTCCCTCCAAACAATATGGCTGCCAGGGATTGCGCCTCGAGAGGCGTTCTACCTGAATGCACTTTGCCGGAGTGATGAGCCTCGTTCCGACAGTTGAATTTTTACGTTGAGAATTTGCTTGGCGTGCCCAAGCTGCTCGCATCAATATATTATTAAAGGGGAAGGGGAAGACAGACACAAAACCTGTAATATTGCCACAGCCTTTGTAGTTGTCATTCATATTGTGCCTGTTTTCTGCATTGTTTGCACCAAAGAAGCCGGATCTCAGATATGGTGGAATCTTTTACCTGATTCACAAACACATTTATACATTCTTATTGTAGCTCTAGGGATGGCCCTTCAGTCTTCGGTGCCAATCTGTTTGTCTCTCCCCAACATACATATCCTAAATAGCTTCCACCCCACCCCCACCCCCTTTTGTTAAAAAAAGTCTCAATGGTCCCTTAGTACAAACATGCATCGAAAGGTTACTCAGCGGGTTTGCATAGTAAACACAAATGGATATTGTTTTTGACATCTTGTGAACTTGTCTCTCTCCCTTGTACCTTGAGAGAACATAGGACCTTCTGGGCCTATATGAGGCTTGCTGCATTTTTAATGATGGTCCCTGAAAAGCAGGGCAGCAAGATCTTGTCACCTTGGCATATTTTATCCCTGATCAAACATTAGTTGGCAGCTGTTGGGAAACTTGTAACACCGTCTCATTGACGCCAGCTGCCGGTTTGGTGGCAAGAGTGCAAGATTTCACCCGGCCTATTTTTAGTTCATATTTCACCATTACTATTCTCTGAAGAGTTCACATTCCTGCTTTTGGCAATAATATTGTGATTAAAGAGTATCATCTTTTACTGAAATATAAAGAAAACCCAAAGTTTGCAAATATTTGGCTGTAGCACCATTTAATAATTTGAAGCAGTGTTCTCACGAAGCTTGGAAATGTTACTTTTTTGGATAACAACTTCCAGGCCTCTCACCAGTCGAGGCCCGGCTTCCCCCGCCACGCGTTCCCCCGGCGCCAGGATGGCGGACGATGAGCTGGAAGCGCTGCGGAAGCAAAGGATGGCCGAGCTGCAGGCCAAGCAGGGGATGCCTCTTGAAACGCCTCTTAGTATAGCACCTGGCCGCTTGATAAAGCCGTTTATTGGCGAAACGGATGGGCCCACTGCAGCTGAAGCCGTTGCGGCGTGCCCGGCGTTTCTTTGCACTTTGGTCCGCTGTATTGGCATGTGGTTTCTCTTCCAGGTTGCTTCCCAGGACGACATGTGGGGCTCGGGCTTCGAGACACGGTGCATTGCGCGCTTAGCTCCTGGAAATCGGCCGCACAGGAGCAGGGATTACAAATAAGGCATTTGCCTTCGCCGCTTATGTTTGACGGCTTGGATCATATTGGGCATCTTCCACCCACCCATCTTGACTTCACGATCCTCATCCCTAGTGCCTCTCGCCACCCCTTTGAGCTTCTTCGCTTCAGTTCCTGGAACTCCATTTGAGAACCACACCGCGCTTTACTCATTGGTATTCAAGCCGATATTTGTGCATATGTAGCGCCGGGGGGGGGGGGGGATTATTGTCACTGCCCCCTCACAGCGTTCACCTTGTGATTTGTTGTATAATACATATGATATTTTTGCTATTTTTGATATCTCTTTGTCTATTCTTGTGTGTTTAGCTCTCACCAGTCTAGCCATTCCCCTTGTTCACGGGAGGATTCTGTGAGCTAGAATCAAATGGATTAGATTTTCCAAGACGGCATTCTTTCATATGCAGCTGTGAATGCTAAAACCAAAGGTCGAAGAATGTGAAGGTTGTCCAGATGGCGAACACAAAATCAATAATAGCAGCTTTTATGATCTCCTGCATTTGGATTTTACATGTTTTGAACCTAGTTGACCAAACAAAGTAAAATGGAAGTCTTATCCAACCATGCAATCTCACTTGGAAATCATCCCGTAAATATCAGGTATCTCTGACATCATGAAATATTGGTACTATTGCTTTAAGGCCAAGAGTCCAGTGCTTCTTATTTTAAGAAGATATTTTAATCACATGATTATCTAGAAGCAACTGGTCACTTCTCTTTCAGAAGTGGTAAATCAGCTCTGGGTTTTAGGCTAAAGTGTTCAGCACCTTGGATAGCTCCATAAACATGCAGAATAAAATATTTTTTTCCATATCTTGGATCTACACTGTAGAATAAATACAGTTTGACACCACTTTACTACTATGGCTCAGTGCTATGGAATAATGGGGTTTGTTGTGAGATGAAGCACTAGCACTTTTCAGAAGCAATGGCTAAGGACCTTATTTATTTATTTATTTATTTATTTATTAACTTCGATTTAGTATACCGCTCACTCCGAGGCTCAGAGTGGTGTACAGAGGATATATAAACACAGTGAGTGTGATAAAAACAAATTATGCAATTAAAAACACATTAAGACATTAAAACAGTTAAAACATTTGAACAGTAGCCCTGGGTGGGGCAGTGGGGGATCTGGAACAACCATAGGCGGCATGGCATGGCACACAGTATGATTGAGTTAAGGGCCAAACGCCTTCCTGAAGAGCCAAGTCTTCAACGCCTTGCGAAAGGGCAGAAGAGTGCGGATGGCCCGGATCTCCTCAGGGAGGCCGTTCCAGAGGATTGGAGCGGCAACAGAGAAAGCCCTCCGCCGTGTAGAGGCCAATCTGCAGGATCCGAGGGAAGGCACCTCAAGGAGGTTAAGCTCCTCAGAACGCAGTGATCTCGCAGGCACATAAGGGGTAAGTCGCTCCCTCAGGTACACTGGCCCCAAACCATAGATGGCCTTGAAAGTAAGAACTAACACCTTGAAGAGGACCCGGAATTCAATCGGAAGCCAGTGCAGCCCGCGCAAGAGTGGGGTCGCGCGGTCAGATCTTGAAGCTCCCAGGAGGAGACGAGCTGCGGCATGCTGCACTAGCTTAAGCTTCCGGATCATCGACAAGGGGAGGCCAATGTAAAGCGCATTACAGTAATCGAGCCTCGAGGTGACCGTGGCTTGGATCACTGTAGCCAGGTCGTGTTGGGAGAGGTAGGGAGCCAGGCGCTTAGCCAACCGGAGATGGTAAAATGCTATCCTGCAGGTGCAGCCAATCTGCTCCTCCATGGACAATTGGGCATCCAGCCGGACACCCAAGCTTTTTACCGATGGCTGAGGGCAGAGGGCCACACCATCGAACGTTGGCAGCTGGGTCGCTACCCCCAGGCGGCCCAGCCACAAGATCTCCGTCTTCGCCGGGTTCACCTTCAACTTACTGGCTCGCTTAATTTCATAACATTCAGTCGTGGCAGTTAAAGTAGTGTCAAACTACATGAACTGCACTTTTGGAGACTATCAGTTACGATTGAATAGGACTGTAGTGTGGGGGTGTGAGCTTTCCTGGGGCTTGTTTTTAGTTTGTATGTATGTGTAAATGTTTGCCCTTTCACATGGGCAAAGCTCCTGGCAAATAAAAACAGAATATCACCCTATATTTCTCCTATACACAGTTTTGAACTCTACATATTTTTGTTGTGCGCATTTTACGGATAGATGCATGAATTTGCGCACCTTTTCCTTTGCTCCTCAACCAACCAAATAATGAGACAACAAAAAGTGCGGGTTAAACTATGGACAACTTTTATTAAATGTTACCTGCCAACTGTGAACTGCCAAATTGGTGTGCACTGAATCCGAGACAGTGGCCATCCAAGACCTACTCCTCATCAATCAAGGGCAAGGCACCATGATCCCCGGCTGCAACCAACTGTTGCTTCTAGGGTGACCATTCAGGGAAGTGGATGGAGAATTCTGTCCCAATTCCAGAGGATACTGAAACCAGAATTCTCTCGGCTCAAGGCCCCTACTGTTCATCCTCACCTTGATTCTTTTAATCATAGGTGAGGATTCCCATTCATGGCCTACACCACAAAGGGGTGCCTTAGGAGCACACTGATATATAACCAGCCCCTGTTTTTCCACATGACAACCTATTAAAAACCCACTCACCCAATTTGCCATGGTTTAAACCAGTGTTTCCCAACCTTTTTTGAGCCGCGGCACACTTTTTACATTTGCAAAATCCTGGGGCACACCACCAACTAAAATGACACAAAATGACACTCTAACACAGTAATACATATAGTTAATATGTTTTTAAAGTGTATTTATACACTCAATGTGAAACCTGGGCCTGTTTCAATGAACTCAACATAGATATCCTGGCAGGAAGGGCAGAAAGACACAAACTTCCCACACAGAACTCCCATAACCAAGAGAAAATGCTATAAGAGTTTGGTGGGCATTGACCTTGAGTTTTGGAGTTGTAGTTCACCTATATCCAGAGAGCACTGTGGACAGTGTTGGATCAGGACCAAACTTGGCATGAATACTCAATATGCCCAAATATGAACACAGATGGAGTTCAGGGGAAATAGACCTTGACACTTGGGAGTTTATAGTTGCAGGGATTTGTAGTTCCCCTACAATCAAAGAGCATTCTGAACCCCACCAATGATAGAACTGGGCCAAACTTCCCACACAGAACCCCCAGGAGGCAGGAGAAGGTCTCTACTTGGAGAAAGGGAGGCGGGCCTTCCCAATGCATGGAGAAGGAGAGACCAAGTGGACAACAGATGGGGAGGGGAGTCTTTGTAATTTTGTGCCTTTATCGAGGTAGGTTTCTTAGGGTTTTTATACTTCAACACACTAGACTCCCCCCCTCCCCCGGAGGTTCCAATTTCTCACGGCACACCTGATGATCGCTCATGGCACACTAGGGTGCCCCGGCACACTGGTTGGGAAACACTGGTTTAAACAGTGTAATGTAGGTGAACCACCCCTCCTAGAACATTGGGGGGTGGGAATTCCTACCCGGCCTCGTTGGCGACCCTTGAAGTACCCTTTTAGAGGGTGGGCAGGTGGGTCAATGTTGGAATCCAGACTGAGGAGTAGGGCAGGCCCCACCCACAACAAGTCCCATCTGGGACTATTTGCTTCTCTCCCTTCACTAGAAGGGAGCAAAACCTTCTCCCACCCTCATATTGAGCAGGGGGGGGGCAATTCTAGAATGTATTACAAATCTCAGCCATGTACAGATTTCCAAGGCCAGAAATGTCTCATCCCACTGGCAATACTGAGCAGTTTAGAAAGGTTACTTTTTAGGCTGCAGCTCACTGCTGGTATGACCATAGGAAATATAATGTGATATAGATTCATGCTACTCAAAGTAGTCATCCATGGAAGAGTGTTAGTAAGTGAGCTATAACTTGCCAGCCCATCACAAAATTTCACAAAAACAATAAGCATTAAAATAGTACTATTTCTGGCACATTTTTTAAAACCAGCTGCCAATCCGCAGACAGCCTTAGAGGTACTTAGATCGCAGCTTGGGAGTGATCCTGGATTCATCGCTGAGCCTGGAACCCCAAGTCTCAGAGGTGGCCGGGGGAGCTTTTGCACAGTTAAGACTCGTGTGCCAGCTGCGGCCATACCTTGGGAAGTCTGATCTGGCTACGGTCGTCCACGCTCTGGTCACATCCCGAATAGATTACTGCAATGCGCTCTACGTGGGGCTGCCTTTGAAGACAGTTCAGAAATTACAACTAGTCCAACGGGCGGCAGCCAGACTACTAACTGGAGCTACATACAGGGAGCATACCACCACCCTGTTGTGTCGGCTCCACTGGCTGCCGGTCCAATTCCGGGCTCAATTCAAAGTGCTGGTTTTGACCTTTAAAGCTCTATATGGTTCTGGCCCAGCTTACTTGTCCGGACGCATCTGCCGCTACGTCCCACCTCGTACTTCAAGATCATCCGAGGAGGCCCTGCTCTCGCTCCCGCCGGCTTCCCAGATGCGGCTGGTGGGGACGAGGGAGAGGGCCTTCTCGGTGGTGGCTCCCTGTCTGTGGAATGCGCTCCCTAGTGACATACGATCAATTCCATCCCTCCTGACATTTAGGAAAAAGTGAAAGCCTGGATGTGGGAGCATAGTAGCACAGGACAGCACTTTAGTAGTTTAATGGAAAGTTGGTGAATAGGGCTCAATGCTTTTATGGACGGAACACTGTTTTTAACATAGGTGAATGCATAGGATGTGTGAATATAATTGTATTTTAATGAATTTTAGTGTCAAATGCGGGAGGGTTTTATATTGTGTTTTTATACTGCGATTGTGATGTAGGCATCAAATTGTGCCTTTTGGAAGCCGCTCTGAGTCCCCCCCTCGGGGGTTGAGAAGAGCGGGGTAAAATGCCGTAAATAAATAAATAAATAAATACTGGCCTAGATAATGATGTCAAAAAAACCACCAACACCAACAAGTAAGCATTGTGTATATACCTTCTGTTCTGTCATTGGTGAGTGCCACCTTCCATGCCTTCCATGTAAGTAACATGGTGATCCATTGTGGATATTTTCCCTTTTTAATGAAGCTGTCTAAGGTGCTGAACCTGTTTGTAGATCAGTATTAATCACCGTGGATATCTCCTTAACATTCAGACTAAAAAGCAGTGCAGCCAACAGCTTGCATAGCACCCAACAATCCAATTCTTACAAAGAAATATAGAGGGTGGAAGGAGGCAAGGGGGAGAAAATCAGAGAATCCATTCTGAATATCTTATACAAATTGTCTGCGGATCTTTTAGTATGGTGCCTGCATTCCCATTCACTGACTTCGATTGCATAATTTTGAGTGTATTTTAATGGGACCTCTTGCTTAGCCAATTAAGCGTGCATTAAGTGAACAGGAAAATCATATATCTGAAAACAAACATACAAAGGCAACGATAACAGAATCATAGAGGTCAGAATCTCTCTGTAAGGAAGTCGGCACCTCTGTACTAATGCCAAGATAGCGCAAAGAAATATTCTGCTTGTAAAAGGCCAAGGAAATGTTCGTGGAGGGTTTTATTATGATTATGAATTGCTTTGGTCAAAATGGGTAGCAGGTTCTTTTTCTCAAACTGCATTGAAGCAGGGAGGAAAGACATTACAGTACTTGAAAAGGTAGCAGAGGGCAACAAGGCTAATCCAGGATTAAAGAAAATGAGCTTTGAGGACAGTGAGAGAAAACCTTAACCGGCACGGCCTAGAGGGAAGAGAAAGTGTATTTGAACTAAGCATCTTGTGAAAGTCAGCAGACTGACAAGACAAAATGTTTTCAGGTTCAGGGACAAAAATATTGATCCATGATTTATAAACCCACGGGTTTATAAGCATCAGTTAAATAAATAGAAATGTCTAGAATGTTATTTCATTCTCCGATATATTATTACACACCTATCTATAAGGGGAGAACATAGCTCAGAAACTGTTTTTTAACCAGAGGGTTCTAACGAAACATGAAGAGATAAAAACCCAGTGGTTTTCCCTCATCCCCCCCCCCCAGCTTTTTAAATGTTGAATATTCATTAAACACTGTTTGCAATATTAATAAAATATTTCAAATATGTACTTAAAATTGAATACTATCTAATAGGCATGATTTGCATTTTACTGAAAATGATTATTTGCTAGGTGACATGTGTTGAAATGGTTTCAGTATTTGATAGCCTCCCATCCAGGAAGTGGACAGGATTTTGGTTCGGGGGGCTAAGTTTGGCTTCGGGGGCTGAGATTGGGTGGAAGGGGGTTTACCCTAGCAAACCTTGTATTGTTATGGCCCAATAACCCCATGAAGGTGGGATATAATTTATTTATTTATTTATTTAGTAAACCTCTCTGTTTTCTAGGCCAGGCGACTCCTGCCTCTCCTGCCTGCCAGGATCTCATCAAAGAGCATTGGGGTGAAAACCAACCTAATGTATCAAGAATGAACAATTAAGTGCAATATTATAAGTAATCCAACTGGTCATTAAAATACACATGCAATAATACAGCATAAAACAATAACAAGCAGCATCAAACCGAAGTATTCTGACTGGTCTCTCCTCATGTTGCAAACGGGCTCTTCTCTTATTAGCCCGGAAATTAGCCCGGGAAAAGCCATCGTTTGCTGCTTGGGGCACACACATACATATTCTTGGGGGGGAAGATTTGCTGCAGAATCCGGGCTCATAGAAGATTCTGCAGCAAATCCCCCAAAGAATATGTATGTGTGTGCACCCAGGAAGCAAATGCTGTGCCCGGGGTTTTGCCTTTTCCCGGGCTCAGAGAAGAGCCATGGTTTGATCTTGCAGTCAGATATGAATACCTCTTCTTATAATTGTTATTACAGCTGTATTATTGCATGTGCATGTAATGTACCAGCAAACTTGGGCCCGCTCCCTCGGGATCAGGGTGAGAGAGGCAGCGAGGGAGCGAGGGGGCTCCTCCTCCTTTTCTTTTGCTGCTTCCAAGAATAGAATACCCACTCCCTCCCTCCCTCCTTCCCTCCCTCCTTCCTATTTGGAGGTCCCATCTAGAATTCAGTGTGATTTATTCAAGTTTGGGCCTACAACTCCCAGAAATCCCAGCCAATTTACCAGCTGTTAGGATTTCTGGGAGTTGTAGGCCAAAACCATCTGGAATGCGCATGCTCTGGCATACGAACTACTACGAATTTCGTTAGTAATTAAGTTACATTTTAGAAATGTTTGGAAATTTTTTGTAAGTCTTTCTTTTACTAATCAAAAAAAAATCATCCCCCCCATTTGATTTTAGAATCACCATTTTTGGGTTCGAAACCATGCCTACTATCTAAATTTAATTTGCATTTTACTGTTTACCATTATTTGCTAGGTGACATGTGTTGAGGTTTCATATTTGATAGCCTCCCATTCAACGACTGCTGTGGTATGCATGGAATGGCCCTTGATGATGTTCCAGAACTGTTAGTATAGAATATGGCAGAAATCAAGGGTTATGGTTACACTGTGAGTATCCTTAATTGTTTTGGAAGTTAATTTGAGTCCCACTCTGGTAGAAAGACAGCATGCATTCTAGACCCATGTTCTGCCACCTTCACAGACAAAAAACTGCACCGGGAACGTGGCGCAGCTGGCTGGGAGTCAGCTGCATAAGATCTCTACTGGCCAGAAGGTCATGAGTTTGAGGCCTGCCCGGGTTGGGGTGAGCTCTCAACCAATTGTGTAGCTTGTTGTCTGTCTATATATGTTGTATGTCTATGGCTGTCAGGCCCCAAGCCTCTCAGGCCTCTGCTGCCATAGAACCAAAGTACAGCCATACTGGGGTTAAAGTGCCAGTCTGGCCTGTTTCTGTAGATTCTTCAAACCAGCTGCAAAGTGAGTTGCTAAGTCAGCCTGTGGTCAAGGCCATTCCGCTCGGGAGGGCTGATATGCGAAGGCGAGAGATTCAAGAAGATGGTACAACTCCTTTCCTGCCCAGCTGCCCCGGTTAATTGGGTTTACATACCTTGCTGTTGAGACTACCTAAACAACAGCTATAATCCATCTTAGAGAAACTGACACTTGACGCAAGCTACGTCGAAGGGATCAAAGCCTTGTAAGACTATAACTGCTGGGACACAGGATCCCTCTTCAACTTTGCATCTTCAAGACCATGGAATCCTGAGTAGGCCACTGGGCCTTCCTGTTAAGAACTTTGCCTGCCAAGCTTGCTTATTGCCCTCTTTGGATTTGGCCCACTAGGGCATAAAGACTTTGTTCTGCTTTGGATCCTGATTACTACGGGACTATAATCAATTGCTGCTTTTATTGAACACTGCTGCTATTTTGCTGGTGCTACTTTAAGGCATTTTAGACTGACTTCTAGCCTCTTTCCTTTAACCAGTTATTCTAAATAAACCTTTTGTACCTAAGCTGGACTCTGTGGTTTATCAAGGGAGGTTCCAAGTGTCTAGGGCGCGACAATGGCATTGAATGTTTGCCTGTATATGTGCATTGTGATCCGCCCTGAGTCCCCTGCGGGATGAGAAAGGCAGAATATAAATGATGTAAATAAATAAATAAATATGTAATTTATTTTATTTATTTCCTGTAATTGTATACCACCTTTCTCAGCCTGTCGGCAACTCAAGGCGCTTTGTAGCAGATCGATTCCTTGATTCAGGTAAGATTGATAAGAATATCCCAGGTTAAATGTATGTAGGCACCCTATGCTACACACTGATAGCCCTTCTACTTCACTTTAACTGTCATGGTAACATGCTATGAAATCCTGGGATTTGTAATTTGAGAAGGAAATATCTGACCGAGATTTCTAAAGGCCCTCCCTAAACTATAAATGCCAGGATTCCATAGGAAGGAAAGTACAACCATGGCACTATATTTCTATAGTGTGAATGGGTGAATGATTTGTTTTGGATGTTTAGGAAGGCTAAAACAATTAACTGGTGACCTTGGACAGGAAAGTAGCTACAAAACAATAGTCTGCATCCTTTAAGCATCCAACGAATCTACAAGAACACCAAGCTTATTCTCTTTTCTTTTCTTTGTGAACGAAGATTTAGGAAGGACTCATCCCACGCTTTCTACAAGCACGTTGATGATTCGGAGGTTGGATGTGTCTTTTGAGCCTGTGCAATGGACCTTTCCGGTGGCGTGCAGCATTCACAGAACTGGCCTCACCCTTTAAACCAAAGGTTCGTCTGCTGGGGCCTAGCAAGCTTAGGATGGTGGCAGTGAGGTCCTCAGGTTGAAGGTTTGGTTTGAGTTTCCTTCTCTTAGATGGTTGACCTTACAGGGGTAAATGAGCACCATCTGCCTGGGTTTGAATTTCGAGTTTTCCTTCTCTTAGGACGATTGCCAAAAGCCTAGAGAGCCCATCCTGCCCATTGACACTCTTTGTCAGATCCTTCGGTTGTGACCTGTCTGGCATGGGAGGCCCTACCATTGGCTATTATGCCACCGCCAGCATAGCTCACAACTTAATTAGGGTACGCAAGCCTCTCCCCCACAACAAGGGGGCACCAACGGAGAGGGTCAAGCTTATTAAAGCCTAGGAAACCTGTTGCCGTCTGGATGTTATTAAATACCAGTTCCCATCAGCTCCTACAAGCCTGGCCAATGGTGAGACATGAGAGAAAACAGCAGTTCATCAAGCGCTAGTTCCCCATCCAACTAACTTTCCCTTCGATCTTTGTGATGGAGATTATATCACTAATGCTACCTTGCAGATCTGTTGTTACTAGTTATGCCAGGAGTCAACAAAAATCAAGCATATGTGAGTCAACAAAAGTCAAGCACAAAATATTATTCTCAAATACCTATTACATCAGCAGACTCTGAGGGTTTTTCCACAGGTTCATATAATGTATATACCTGAGAAGTATTTATACAATGGAAGTAAAACATCAAAAACACAGATGTCCGGTAGAAGCTGCCCAGATGTGAATGATGCAGTGTTGCGCCTTCATGCAGACATCTTCATACTTTTCTCGGAAGCATCCGCGTCAGACCTGAGAGGTTTGTGTATTTACCCACCTTTTGATGGAGGTTTGCCTTCCACCCCCGTTGCAGCATCTAGATCCCAAGCTGAGTTGCCTTGTTGGCAATGATTGATTACCCAATTTCTAATTAAACCTGATCCAATCACTTATTATGCAGAGTGGAACAAACAAACTGAAGTCGACTGTCAGCCCCGTGATTGATGATACTGTCAATCCAGCTTTTGTTGTGTCTAATGTCTTGACGCTTGTTACAACCAGCCAAAGCTGCGCTGGACAAAGGGGTCTGTCACTCTTCACATGAATTCACACCCCTGCAAACACACCCAATTTTTTTAACAGGGGAAAAAATTATTGAGAACAGCAGAGGTTTTGTTTGGGTTAGTTTGCACAATGAGATCAAAGTCCCCCTGAGACCTGGATTTCTTCAGTAGCAAAGAGTGGGGGAGGAGGTTCAGACTGGCAGGGGAGCTCTTGGTATGGTAATAAACCCACCTTGGGGAGAGTGACGGATATGACATTAAAGCAAACCTAGCAGGATAATAATTTATTTTCTATTGTCTGCCAAGCAGGATTCTCTTAGCAGCCCTCATTTATAAATTTTTCAGTTTTAATCTTTTAATTATTTAAAATGCAAATAGGAGCAGAAAATACAAATTCCCTAAACAGATTCAACTTCTGAAGTCGCATTCACACATTGCAAATCTCTTCCTCTTTTGTTGTGCTGTAGCAGGGCTTTTTTTGTTGTCGTCGTTCTTGAGCTTTGTATTTATTTTAGTAAAGGTGAGCTTTGGTTTGTTTCCCAAAGGCTGACTCCCAGTTTGTGTCACTGCGTGATCATTAATTTCACCCTTGTTACATGCACATTTCTACACAAAAGAGCCCCAAGAAACAGATTTGATCTCACAGAGGTATTTTTAATGTCAAAAATAAACATAGATATTTATACATGTTGATTTGTTCTCTGCTGTCATTAAATGTTCAGGCTTGTATCCGAGTGTTTTCAAGTGTGCCTTGTTGATATGAATTCACCTAACAAAATTTGCCTTAAGACACTTCTAAACTATTTATATGCATCATTCCATATATGGGGCAAACATCGAATCCATCTTTGTTATCAGGAAATTTAAAAATAGGGTACAGTGCCTCTATATTTAAGCATTGGAAAGCAGTGGAATTTAACTGACTCACCCATTTTGGCTTTACTATTGATATCAATGAAACCTCTGAGTTTTGATTGAATTGTGCCCAGAATTATATTTAGTACATTTATATCATATTCTTTATTAAATACAACATTTCACACAAACATATTCTAGTGATATATTTATTTAAAACTCCTGGAACACGGCAAAGCATCTATTTAAATAGGACAGACTAGAAACCGTGTTGTCCTAACTTCTGAGGAGGTGATACAGACGACAACTCTTCCTATGAGATACTCTTCCATGTTGCACAGAGGAAAACCAGGATTTGTGCAGCAAGCCAACATTAGTGTGGTCAAGATAGCAAAAGTTATTCATGAGGGAGAGCACACAAATAAGCAAAGGCTGAAGCAGTTTGATGTTGCCTAGACCTATTGGGGTGAGCTCCTGACTGTCAGTTCTAGCTCCTGCCAACCTAGCAGTTCAAAGGCATGCAATGTGAGTAGATCAATAGGTACCACCTTGGCAGGAAGGGAAAAGGGTGCCCCATGCAGTATGCAAACATGTCAGCAACACAATCTGAGATGTCCATGGACAACAGGCTCCTTGGTATGGAAAAATGGAACAAGAGCACCTCCCCATGGCTGGAGTTAAGCATCGCCTCCAAACGCTGGAGATGGAAAAAGGGGAAGGTCTGTGCTGTTTGTTCACTGTGTGTGATGAAAGGCAATTAATGTTTGTTTCATATGTGTATTGTAATCCACTCTGAGTCCCTCTGGGGAGATAAACCAAAATATAAATAAGGTGTATTATTATTATTATTAACAAAATGCTATCTTGCTTCTTACAGTTTAGTTTGCAACAGTCTTATGTCCAGGCTATTCAGAACCTCATATTTACCCACATGAACTTGCCCTAGTTTTACAATCTTTAGAGAAGGGTTTTCCTCCATAATATCACCTTCCTATGCGAGAACATAGGAGAAAGCGTTGTATAACCCAGTGTTTTTCAACTTTTTTTGAGCCGCGGCACATTTTTTACATTTACAAAATCCTGGGGCACACCACCAACCAAAATGACACTCTAACACAGTAATACATATAGTTAATATGTTTTTAAATGTATTTATACACTCAGTGTGAAACCTGGGCCTGTTTCGATGAACACAACATAGATATCCTGGCAGGAATGGCAGAAAGACACACACGAAAGTCTTGCTCAACAGCTGGGAGTTATAGTTCACCTGCAATCAAAGAGCATTCTGAACTCCATCAATGATGGAATGGAATCAAACTTCCCACACAGAACCACACAGAACTCCCATAACCAATAGAAAAAAATACTATAAGAGTTTGCTGGGCACTGACCTTGAGTTTTGGAGTTGTAGTTCACCTTTATCCAGAGGCCACTGTGGAGGGGAGGGAGGAAGATGTGGGGCGAGTCTGCGCAGTAGCGCCCGCATGGGTCACGTCTTCCTCCCTCCTCCCTCCTGCAAAAGTGGCAGCATGAGCAAAGCGAGGCAAAGCAAGCAGTGCGAGGCTAGGAAGAAGGGAGCCCGAGTGGAGAAGAAAAAGTGTTTGGCAGGAGGAGGAAGAAAGGGTATTGCAGATTCCAATTTCCCACGGCACACCTGATGATCGCTCACGGCACACTAGTGTGCCACGGCACACTAGTTGGGAAACACTGGTATAACCTACATACCCATAGGACTCATTCAAACTGGGCCTCAGTCTTCTAATAGCTGGGGTAGAAGGATTTCAAATGAGTGTGCTGCTTTTTATATATAACTAGCTGAGGACCCGGTGGTGCCCGGGTTATTTGAGGAAGGCATTGTGTGCCAAGGTTGGTTCCTATTAGATGTGTATGTGGCTTGCAGTGCTCTCAGGAAGTTAGTGAAGGTACTGCAAGTCCCATTGGCCATGGTCCATCCCCCTCCCAACAGCACCAGGATGTAGAGTGGGTCATGGGGGCTCTTAGTGCCACGTTTGGTGTTGATCATTCATTGGATGAGGGTCGCAGCAGTCTCAGAAGGTCAGTGAAGGTACTTCAAGTCCCGTCATCCATGGTCCATCCCCCTCCAAACAGCACCAGGATGTAGAGTGGGTCATGAGGGCTTTGTGTGCCAAGTTGGTCTTGATTAGTCATTGAATGAGGGTCGCAGCAGTCTTGGGAAGTGAGTGAAGGTACTTCAAGTCCCGTCATCCATGGCCCATCCTCCTCAATACTGCAACAGAATGTAGAATGAGTCATGGGGGCTCTGTGTGCCAAGTTTGGTCTTGATCAGTGTTTGGATGAGGTTGGCAATGGTCTGGTGAAATGAGTGGAGGTACTTCAAGTCCCATTATCCGTGGTCTGCCCTCCGAACTGCATCAGGACGTCCATTGGGTCATGGGGGCTTTTTGTGCCAAGTGTGGTCATGATTATGCACTGGATGAGGGTCGCAGTGGGCTTGGGAAGTGAATGGAGGTACTTGAAATCCCATCCTTCATGGTCCATCCTCCTCTAAACTGCAGTAGGATGGAGTGTGGGTCATGGGGGTACTGTGTGCCAAGTTTGGTCTTGTGGTTCAGGGCCGCCTTGGTCTGTGGGGAATGAAGAGTTTGAAAGTACTACAAATCTCATAACCTGTGATGGTACTTCAAGTCCCATCATCCATGGTCCTCCCTACTCCAAACTGCAGTAGAATGAATCATGGGTCATAGGGGCTCAGTGTGCCAAGGTTGGTTACTGTTAATTCAGGCCATACACAATGTCCCATTAACTGAGGCCTAGTCAGGGAAATCAAGTTAATGAAGCCGTACTGTAAATTTTGGGCCTGGTTTGTTATTTGTAGGGCATACAGTGTTTTCTGGGAAGTGAATTGGGTGAAGGTACCGCAAATCCCATCATTCGTGGCCCATCCTGTCCTAAACTCTCTTTTGGGGCCTGTAATGTTCTGGCCTGCTCTGCTGGTAATTGGTAACTTTAAAAGGCCAAATGGCAGGCAGCCATTTTCTAAAAGCTGAGGGAGAGGAGAAAACAGGAATCCATTTTTTTTCACAGAGCCAAGTGGGGAGGGAATGTTGATGGTGCAATTTTTCCCCTCAGTGGGACGAAATCCTGTTGTTTGAATGTAGAGGCCTCGATTCTGGGATGCTGGCTAATCAGTGGCAATCAATGCCCTCTGTCTGGTGCCTTAGAATTTTGGAGTGGCGAGGCTGGCCAATCAAAGGACTTTATGCAAATAGCTGGCACATTTTCCCCCTCAGTGGGAAGAAATCCTGTTGTTTGAATGTAGAGGCCTGGATTCTGGGATGCTGGCTAATAGAATTTTGGAGTGGCAAGGCTGGCCAATCAAAGGACTTTATGCAAATATTTGCCACATTTTTCCCCTCAGTGGGAAGAAATCTTGTTGTTTGAATGTAGAGGCCTGGATTCTGGGATGCTGGCTAATCAGTGGCAATCAATGTCCTCTGTCTGGTGCCTTAGAATTTTGGAGTGGCAAGGTTGGCCAATCAAAGGACTTTATGCAAATAGCTGGCACATTTTTCCCCTCAGTGGGAAGAAATCCTGTTGTTTGAATGTAGAGGCCTGGATTCTGGGATGCTGGCTAATAGAATTTTGGAGTGGCAAGGCTGGCCAATCAAAGGACTTTTATGCACATTTTTCCCCTCAGTGGGAAGAAGCTAGAGGCCCTGGGATGCTGGCATTTGGCAAGGCTGGCCAATCAAAGGACTTTATGCAAATAGCTGCCACATTTCCGCCCTCCCGCCCTCCGCACACATACAAACATTCCATTTTATTAAGGTATACAGATATATATACAATGGACTGTAAATTATTTTATATTAACTACTGTACTATTTTAATCGCCGATCGGTTGTTGTTTTACCACTGTTGTTGTTTTTATTGTGCCTGTACGGCTTTTGTGAGCCGCCCCGAGCCCCTCCGGGAGTGGCGGCATAGAAGCGTGATTAATAAAATAAAAATAAAATAAAATATTGTTTAAATCAAGTTGCTTTTTAAATTTTACCACATATTGTTTCAGACATATTTGTAAAAATGTATATTGTAAGCTGTTTTTATTAGAAGAAAAATAGGATATAAATCTAATTGTAGTTGAGCCTGAGGCTGAGAGAGAGGAGTCTGTAGTTAGAAACGCAAAACGGTCTACTTGTGAGCAAGAGTCAGACGAGGAGCAGGAAAGGAAGAGATTAAGGCAACTACTTAGCGATTCTTCTGAGGATGAAAGATTTCTGGGTTTTACAGAGGATGATGGGAGTGAGGATGAGGTGCAGGCAATGGGAAGTGGGGATGAGGGGTCAGAGAGAACTGAAAGTGATTCTAGTGAGATGAATTGGACTGATGTGCAACAGATACGGGATATCTGCTTGGAGCCCACCAGCAGTGATTTGTTTGCGGGATTCACAGGAGATGGGGAATGGAAATGGGACTCATGGGGACTACTGGGGAGAGTTAAGTCCCCGCAGGAGACGTGTTAGCTGGCAAGAGAGGCAAAGGGCAGCACGGGCGGGGATGCTGGCAGCTGAAAGAGATGGGGAAGGAGCGTTGGTGCAATTAAGCCCCGAGTAGGATTGAATAAAGGGGGCTTGCAATTAACTATTGGTTGCAGCTGGCAAGGCATTGTTCTTGCCATCCAGACTGTTGCCTCCTGTTTTAGATGATTGCTGGACTGATCGCTTGACTGGCTGTGGACATGGAATTCTGGACATTGGTATTGTATTTTGTGGGTTTCTGCATCTTTGTTTCCTGTCTTCGGCTGCTCCACCTTAAATCCCTTTTGTGCTAGATTCTGCTGCTCCTTTGTGTTGGGTCTGATTTGACCTGACTTCACTTCTTGGTCTGCATTCCCCCTGGCATGATTAAAGAACCGTTTGACACTTCTACTCCGTCTGCATTCTTCCTGGCGTGACTAAAGGACCATTTGGCACTTCTACTCCATCTGCATTTCCTCTAGAGTGACTTCAGGATTGTTTGACACTTCTACTTCGTTTGCATACTGCCTGGCTGGTTGTGAACCTGGACTGGCTGTGCACTCTCTCTCAGTCTTATTTCTGCGAAGAAGTCAGAACTGGGCATTTATTGGCTGCCTTATGAGTTTGCTGTGCCTCAAGGCCCATTTGAGTCACAGTAAGGAAGTTTAGGACTTTTTCAAATAAACTCTGCTAACTTTACTGTGCCTGGCTTCTTAAGGTGGTCTGGATCACGAGACTAATGACAAAAAAATAAATATTTGCATAGTTCAGAATGATAAGCCCACCATTAATTATGGAACAAAAGTATGGTGAGGCAGATGGGAGGGGCAGGAAAGTAGAACTACAATTTTCTCCTCAGCTATTCTGCAATTAGCCACATTATTATATCATATAATTTTATTTATCCGCCATCTTTTTTTTCTCAAAGCTGAAACTCAAAATTATTTACATAATGAAAAGCATTACAGATTAAAACACAGGTAGATTAAAACAGACCATAATCAATGGTTAATACCTATAGAATTCAAACTTTTTAATAGCTTAATTGAAATGCAAAGAGTAACAGAAATACAGCAAAATCTGCACTATACATACATAAGTATTTTTAGCATAACTTTCAGGGCATAACACTTTCAAAGTAATCTTCCATAAAATATCAAACAACTGTATAAAATTGTCCACAAAAATGTAAAAACCAAAGAAAATTAATAAGTAATAAAAAGTTGTACTTATGCCCATATAAAATACTCTTAATAATATTTCAGACTAGCTACACCAGGGATGCTCATTAGGTGGCTCGCGATCGACTGGTCGATCCTGGGACCTTAGGAGGTTGATCCCAGCTGGATGGGGAGCTTCTGAGGGGGGCGGAGCCATGCCACTCCAAGCCACGCCCCCTCCCTGGCTACAGCATTACCACAGCTTCTTCAGCCTTGAGGAGGGTATGGGTAAACCTGTAGTGACTAGCTATGCCACTACTGGCTTGGCATACCCTCCTCTAGCCTGGAGAAGATGTGGCAGTGCTGTAGCCAGAGCGGGAGGGGACGGAGCCAGGCTGTGCCATGCCCCGCCCCCTCCCCGGCTACAGCTCGACCTCAGCTTCTTCAGACTTGAGGAGGGTATGCCAAGCCAGCAGTGGCTAGCTATGTCACTACTGGCTTGGCATACCCTCCTCTAGCCTGGAGAAGATGTGGCAGTGCTGTAGCCAGAGCGGGGAGGGGGTGGAGCCAGGCCGTGCCATGCCCCGCCCCCTCCCCGGCTACAGCTCGACCTCAGCTTCTTCAGACTTGAGGAGGGTATGGCCAAGCCAGTAGTGTCTAGCTATGCCACTACTGGCTTGGCATACCCTCCTCTAGCCTGGAGAAGATGTGGCAGTGCTGTAGCCAGAGCGGGGACAGCTCGACCTCAGCTTCTTCAGACTTGAGGAGGGTATGGCCAAGCCAGTAGTGTCTAGCTATGCCACTACTGGCTTGGCATACCCTCCTCTAGCCTGGAGAAGATGTGGCAATGCTGTAGCCAGAGCGGGGAGGGGGCGGAGCCAGGCCGTGCCGTGCCCCGCCCCCTCCCTGGCTACAGCTCGACCTCAGCTTCTTCAGACTTGAGAAGGGTATGGCCAAGCCAGTAGTGTCTAGCTATGCCACTACTGGCTTGGCATACCCTCCTCTAGCCTGGAGAAGCTGTGGCAGCGCTGTAGCCAGAGCGAGGGGAGGGGGCGGAGCCAGGCCACGGCAGGCCACGTCCCCTCCCCCGGCTCCGCCCTGCTTCTCTCTCAGGTAGATCTTTCTGACTTGGTTTTATCATAAGTAGCTCACATGCTGAAAAAGTGTGGGCACCCCTGAGCTACACTATTTCTCTCTTTCTCTTTTCTGCTCACATGGAGAGGGGTAGCTATTACCAAGGGAGCGTTTAAGGTCCCTCTGAAAGTCTGTTTTATGGATTTGTAGATAAATGAATCTGAAGAGTACCTTCACAGGAGTTGACTCTGTGCTTTGGATTAACTCAGCCAGTTCCTGAACCCATGATTTCCCAAAACCTTCCCTTATTCTCTTTAGATCAAGTCTGAGATGATACTGTGTTGAGGGTGATATCAACAATACTTCTTTGTCTTGTTTCCTAATCACTTTTAGACTCAGAGTTACCAGAAAGCCTGATCTCAGAAGTCAGGGTCTCACAGATGCATATACTCTTTCAAAAAGGAATTAGAAAAGGAACTATTAACTAATTCACAATTGGTGTTACATTTTCTATCCACCTGGCTTCTACCAATCATCATTCAGATCCGTTTGGTATTGAATTCTGTATCAGAAGGAATGGTAGTCAGAGATTTTACCTTCACTGACACTATAATGCGGCTTCAAGATTACTCAAAACCACAGTGGCTACAAGACACCTGTCAATGTGTGCTGCACATTACTGCAGCATGCAGTAAGAGTATGCACCGGGAATGTGGCGCAGCTGGCTGGGTGTCAGCTGCGTAAAATCTCTACTGACCAGAAGGTCATGAGTTCGAGGCCTGCCCAGGTCGAGGTGAGCTCTCGACCAATTTGTGTAGCTTGTTGTCGACCTTTGCAACCCGAAAGACAGTTGCATCTGTCAAGTAGGAAATTTAAGTACCATTTTGTGGGGAGGCTAATTTAACTGATTTGGAGTTGGCTTTCAACTGGGTTATCAGAGTCCACAATGCCATATAATCCCCATGGCCAGGCGGAAGGAGGAGTGTCCCGGGGGCAGCCAAGAGCCAGGGGCTGGGCACTTCCCATGGCCAGGCGGAAGGAGGAGTGTCCCGGGCCGCCGAGGAAAGCATTTAAAAGGCCAACCTCTGAAGCACGGAGGGAGAAGAAAGAACCAAAGGGAGGGGAGCGGGGAGGATGGGGTGGGGGAGGGAGGAGACAAGAGGAGGAGGAGGAAAAGGGGGCGGGGGCAATAGCAGGAGGAAACAGGGGAGGAAAAAAAGACACGCTGTCAAAGTGGCCAGTGGTGCCACCTTCCCCGCCCATGGCCCCTCCTCTCTTTCTCTCTCTCTGTCAGCACCGCCGGGGAAACTGAGGCAACTGAAAAGGGACCCTCCTGAATGGCTAGGAAGCTAGCCCACTCTCCCACCCACCTGTTTTGGAGCAGAAAAAAGGCTATTTCTGGCTCCGCAATGAAAGGGGGAGAGAGGCGTGGGGAAGCGCACGTGGGTCTCACGCTCGCTCGCTCGCTCGGAAGGCAGGCTCCCCGTCTGTTCCTACAGATGGGAAGGACCACGGGGAGGAAGGGAAACAGGCGTGCGCAGAGTGGCTGGGGGCGTCCCTGGGGGGCGTGTGCCGCTGAGTTGGGAGAGACACCAGGGGCTGGCCACAGCGTTTTTATTTGTTTCAACTTTTTTTTTGGTCCGTGATTCTGCACCCCCCTAGGCTTGTGCCCCTAGGCCATGGCCTAGGTTGGCCTTATGGGTAATCTGGGCCTGTGGAAGGGGCCAGAATATAATCACCCACCTGGCCACAACCTAGCTCCAGACCCAGCAGTCCAACCCACATAGTGAAACTGGTTCCTCCCAACCCAGTTCCAAGCTGCATTATAGTTTCAGTGAAGATGTGCCTTCAGTTGTCCCTCTGATGTCACCAGTGCATAAGCAAAGAAGGCTAGGTCCTATCTATCATGATTCAGCTGAAGCTGCATAATGCTTACTAATTGGGAGAAGGAGGGAGAGCAGCATAGAATCCAGAAGCCACATTTTGTCCAGCCAGCAGCAAGTCTTATTCCACACTAGGGTTCTTGATGGTGGATGAGGCAGTGTTCTAGCAGCATTCTCTCCTGATGTTTCACCTGCATCTGTGGCTGGCATCTTCAGAGATGAAACATTAGGAGAAAATACTGCTAGAACATGACCATACAGCCTGGGAACTACACAATACCCCAGTGGTTCCAGCCATGAAAGCCTTCAACTATACATTGAACATGTGCGTTCTGTTCTGTATCATTTCCATTCTGAATCATTAAACACAAGAGAAGGTCTGTCCTACTAAAACTTGCAGCAAAACAGGAGGAACAAATTGTAAATACCAAGATATCTCACGTTTTAAATCATCATGTATTTGTCTTCCAACCCTCCGAAATAACGAGACAGACACAAAATATATGGTTTCAAATTTTGGGCAACTTTTATTGAATAGTTACCTATTTAACTTGTAACTCAACTAACTTTTTGGTGTCAGTTCAACTTGGTGTGTGTAAGCTGAGGTAGCGTCTCCTAAAGTCTACCCCTCAGCTATTCAGGCATACTACCTGGGTCTCCTGTAGATTTCAACTCGGGCAACCCATAAGGGAAACATCAGGAGAAATCTCTCTCAACTTTTGAGACTAGACTCTCCCCGCTCCTGGAACATTCATCATCACCTCACCTCTAAAATTAACCGCCTAGGTGAGTGTTTGCATAATGTCCCACACCCTTAAGGGGTGCCTTAAGTGTATACAAACCTTTGAATAACTGAACTATTTACGCTTAGCTAGTTTACTAGCCGATCATTCCATCTAAGCCTCTAATAGACAGTATAGGATAGGCAAAACCCTTGCGGGCGAATTCCTATCCGACCCCCAAATGTTAAACCATTTGAGCAATCATTATTATACTATCCATGGGCGGGAGTGGTGGGCGATGTTCTCTTGCAGAATGAGGGAAAAGAGAGCTGGCAACCCCTATGCCAGCCCCTCCTCCCTTCCAGTAACTTCTGCACAATTAACCAATCTCTTCTCCGAGGGGAGGAGACAAAATTGCTCCACCATCCAACTTGTTGAATGGTGAAGTGTATAATAGTAACAAATTCTCAGTAGACTCACTGTGTTCACCGTGGATACAATAATATGAAATGACAATAGTGGAAAATCCGGTTTAGATATTCAATTTAAATAGTCCAAAGCAGTCCATATATAAATAGTTCAGTTTGAAATAATCCCAAACAGTCCATATATAGTCAATACACAACTGTGCAGCAAAAGTCCATAGGTGGTGGAGAACACAGGAGAATAAACAAAATTGAGTATCCCAAAGCGGTACACCACAGTAGATCCTTCATGCGGAGCCGGGTTTTTGACTCCTAATCTTTTCCCCAAGATTAGGAGTCAAAGCAGTTTTCAAGTAAAATTATAATAAATTATGCCACCATATCCACAGAGTGTAGGAACACATGTCCCGGGAATATGGGTGTCATACTATACAATTAAAAACATACAAAAGTCAACATTAAAATAGAATCAAACAATAACAGTATTAAAACAATTAAAAAGACTTAAAATTATACAGTTTAAAACAATACAGGACCCACTTACAGACCTTTTCTTCCTGGTGAAGTTTCATGGGACCACTAGATGCAGAGCCAACCTTAAGAAATGGGGTTACGAAGTGGAGTCCACGACATGCGAGTGTGGAGAAGAGCAAACCACAGACCACCTACTACAATGCAACCTGAGCCCTGCCACATGCACAATGGAGGACATTCTCACAGCGACACCAGAGGTACTTCAAGTGTCCAGCTTCTGATCAAAGGATATTAGCATAATGCCAAGTCTTTAACTTTGTTTGTGTTTGTGAATACATTACAACTGTACCCCCAATTTACTTCTGACACAACAAAAATAAATAAATGGAGACCACTGTGTTGTACCTGATATCTGCCTGTTAACTATTAAAGCTCTGAGAAACAAAATATAACAGCTGCAATACAACACAAACCTAAGTGAGTAATTAGAGTTTCAAAGCCACATTTTGAAGAGATGAGTCCTTAAAGCACCAACATTATTAGGCATATCCATCTATTCTAGTTTTTCCCATACTCACTTTTAAAAAAAAGAATCTCAGGTACTTTCCATCCAGATTATCAAAATGTATGATTTTTCATAAATCTATATATATAAAAAGAGAGCTGTCAGAAACCACACAAGGCAGAAACACAAAAACAGCCCACATACACCCAAAACCCTACGAGGTATGTTTATCAAAACATCCCACCCACCCAAAAAAAGAGCCAACGGCCACAAATCCAAAAAAACATTATGGACTACAACTCCCATGATCCCCCACACCACCTTCCTCTGGCAGTTTACAGCGTCGGAATGTTAGTGGAGCTGACCAATTAGAGGGATTATGCAAATACTCCCTCAGTTTAGAACGTAGGCTGGGAGCCCCCACCCCACCCCACTGGTAGTTTAGAGAGTCAGAATGTTGGTGGTGGTAGGGAAAGGTAGGGAAAGGAATGGAGAGACTGAGACAAGGGGAGCAAGGACTGATACAGAAAGGGGAGGAATGGCAGGAAGGAGGGAAAGGAAAGAAGGAAGGGAAGGAAGGAAGGGGGAAGAAAGTAAAGGAAGGATCAGAGGAAGAATGGATGGAAGGAAGGAGGGGAGAAGAAAGGAAGGGAAGGATAGAAGGAAGACTGGATGGAAGGAAGGAGGGGAGAAGAAAGGAAGGAAAAAGGAAGGATAGCAGGAAGGACGGGAGGGGAAAGGAAGGAAAGGATAGAAGGATGGAGTTAAGGAAGGAAGGAAAGAGGGGAGAAGAAAGGAAGGAAAAAGGAAGGATAGCAGGAAGGAGGGGAGGGAAAGGAAGGAAAGGATAGAAGGATGGAGTGAAGGAAGGAAGGAAAGAGGGGAGAAGAAAGGAACACATAAACACATACACACACATATATATACATGCACAGAAATATACAAATATACACATACACACATACATAAACACCCCTGTACTTACACACATCAACATATATACACGCACATACATATACAAACACACATATACATAAGTACACACATATACACGCACATACAATAAAGCAGGTTTTGGTACTTTCCGTGCAGGAGTACAGTCAGAGAGTGATGCTGCACACGTGTCTTTGAAAAGTGGGTTCCTGTGCCAAGAATCAGGCAGGCACTTGCACTGTGAAAATAACACTGTGATTTATGCTTCTTGATGCACTCTGTGCCTAATGTGAGATAACATAGGCTTAGATTGATGAAACAGTACAGGATGTGCTATGAAAAACCTTAGTGCTAAATGGGAAAGAACTGCGCATGAGTGGAGAGTTTGGCCCCCTCCGTTGCTGGCACGGAGCCTGGAAGCTAAATGTTTCAAACTAAGGACACAAGAGTCTTAGCACTGATAGCTGTACTGTGAGAAGAACTAACATAGAAATGACTATTGTTCTCATTCATAGGTGGGACTTTGAGATGTGATGCAAATGGAAATGCAATGTTTTATTGGATTAATGAGATGTCATGTAAACACCAGTAAACACCAGCCAATTATGATTGTACAAGATCCATGAAGAAGGGGTGGGCTTAACTGAAATGCCTCCATTGGGGTATAAATGTTTTTGTATTGAGAGTGACGGGGTCTTTTGCCCCTGATTGCAGCGTTTTCTGCTGGCAGAAGCCCACCAGCTGGTGCCATCAATAAACCCGTTTGATTTCACCTACTTCACAGTTGTCGTGAGTTTTCCCTCATCCTTGTACCCGCACGTTCAGGTAGCTTTGATAAAAGTAAATTTGCTACTCGGAGTTCCATAACTCCGTGAGATTGGCTGCTTCACATATACACATATACATAACTACACACACAGTCCCCAATTTTAAAAAATCCCACAGCAACGTGTGGCCGGGTCAGCTAGTGCATTTATAAAACAGATGAGAACCAGAATTCTCCTCTGTCCGTGTGTAATGATCCTTACACTAGTAGGCCTAGCAGAAGCCTGTGGAGGTAGACCTGAAAACAGTTTGGCCTCCATCTTGTAAGGGGAAGTCAGCATGGTAGCCATATTGGGGAGGTGTTTCTAGGAAAAGGGGAGTGGTTAAGAACTCCTTAGGGTAGAAATGGAGCTGCCCCAGGATTAGTTAGAAGCTGATGGAGGAGCCAAACTGAAAGGAGGGAAAAGTGGCTTAGTAAGAGGCAGTCTAAGAGTTCTGACAGAAGTCAGACAGGGATTTTAGAGCTCTCTTCTAGTTAAAGAGAGAGGTTGGCTCAGTGACGGGAAAGCTAACTAGGAAGCTCTTAGGGAAAGAGTTTGGTCAACAAGGCCTGAGGGATTTCAGGTTGCTAACTGGTATAGTTAGTGTGTGACTCACAGCTATTAAAAGATTAAAAGTGTGAGGGAAGTTTTAGCCAGATAAGTTTTGAAAGATAAACTATCTGGGCTAGTTTAGGAATAACAATTCAGAGGGGAACCCTGATGGTTAGATCTTATGTTACGTTGAAGAGGATCTATTGTAACTAAGATTTAAGATAACCCTTTTAATGAAACCACCGAGCTTTACCAAGATCTGTAACCATTACGCTTATGTGCCAGTTCTATTACTAGTTTTAAACATTCTTTGTTCTCTTTGAAAAGGCAAGCCTCAAAGTGTGTCTCATTCTGCCAAGACGTCTAAAAACAGTTCCTGTATTTAAAGGGAAAATTACATCAGGAATCCTCAGTTAGTATATGCCTGGGAGCCAGAAAGGGGTTTTTTAAGTGCACAAGGCCAGCAGTAGAAGAAGAACTTTTGGGTGTTCAATCTGTTTTTGTAATATCCTTCTCTAAGTCATTGGATTAGGTTTGTAGCTTTTATCCTTCTCTAGGAAGTGAGTAGAGGCACTTCAAGTCCCATCATCCATGGCTCACCCTCCTCTGAACTGCACCAGGACGTAGAGTGGGTCATGGGGGCTGTGTGTGCTGAGTGTGGTCTGTATTGGTCCTTTTAGGTGGCCTCAGTGGTCTGTGGGAACCAAAGTCTTGGAAAGTACTACAAATCCCATAATACGTGGGTCATGTCATAGGGGGGGTTATGTGTACCAAGTTTGGTGCAGGTCCATCACCCGCTGGTCGCTGTGGCCTGTGAAAGTGGCTGCCACATATCCGCCCTGGCCTGTGAAAGTGGCTGCCACATATCCGCCCTAAACTCTATTTTGGGGCCTGCCCCCTCAGTGGGAAGAAATCCTGTTGTTTGAATGTAGAGGCCTGGATTCTGGGTTGCTGGCTTTTTTCCCCTCAGTGGGAAGAAATCCTGTTGTTTGAATGTAGAGGCCTGGTTTCTGGGATGCTGGCTTTTTCCCCTCAGTGGGAAGAAATCCTGTTGTTTGAATGTAGAGGCCTGGTTTCTGGGATGCTGGCTTTTTTTCCCCTCAGTGGGAAGAAATCCTGTTGTTTGAATGTAGAGGCCTGGATTCTGGGTTGCTGGCTAATCAGTGGCTATCAATGCCCTCTGTCTGGTGCCTTAGAATTTTGGAGTGGCGAGGCTGTCCAATCAAAGGACTTTATGCAAATAGCTGCCACATATCCGTCCTTCCGCCCTCCGCATACACACATACACACAAACATTCCGTTTTATAAAGGTATACAGATTGTTACACAGCATGAGGATATGTATTTCCTGTAGGACTATGTATTGTACTATATTGGTATACACCAGGAAATAAGAAAGGATATGGTAAAAGATTTAATATTTGGTCAGCATATCTTTTTTGTTGTTGCTAAATGTAAAGTCTTGCCTGGAAACATCATGAATCTGAAAAAAGAGCAATAAAAAGAAGTCTACACAGAAACATTGGGTAAGGAAGAATAGGGTGGTTTGGCAACAGAGTTGTTTAAATTCTCTGCATTCACTTGGTTCATGAATATTGTCAATTAATAAAGAAAATGTGGTCAAGATAAGGCATCATCAATGAAACTGTGATTACGGACCTCCATTGTTGTTGTTCTGTCTGATGATGCCATCACCATCCTAGAAAAAACATCTTTCTAGTTAGGGCAGCACTCCAACCAAAGCTTATCTAAAGCACTTCAGATTAGGGTGCTAAGAAATGGCTTCTGCAATTCTCACACAGTTGTGGAGCACATCAAGTACGCGCATCTCCAGCTGCTTGTTTCAATGCATCCAATGAATTAAGAGAGCACTACATAAATTATTTTTCACCATACTGATCTGTAAAACCTTGGCAACAATTAGGGTGCTATAAGGCTTGAGATGTAGAGTTGTGGGCTTCACATTTGGTTGTTAAGGAGCATAATTCCCAGGAGTCATGAGATCATAAATCCAGTTTGCAATCTTGCAACTGCTTAACAGGTTCCCATTCAATTAATGCACAGCAACATAAATCGTTTTCAGATAGGTCTGTAGAACCTGTAAACTCTAGATTCTGTTCCTAGAGACCCACCAGGCTCTATCAGGATCAAAACATAATCATAACATGCCCCGAGCTCACTTTGTCCTGATCCAAAAGATTGTGCCTCCTATCTGCCTATTGTAGTTCCAATGCTCTCCCACCACCAACCCAGCACAGCATTCTTGAAATAAAATAAAAGCTTGCAATTTTACTCCAAATGTATTAATCTTGCTGACATGGATCCATTTCAAAAATGCAACAAGGAAAAGATGGTTTCTTGTAGCTTTTAATATAAACATTTTACACCAAGGGCAATGGGAGGCTAAGTTTCCCTGCCCCCCACAAAAAGGCTAAATTTAGCCCATGGAAAGGTTAGTTCAGGCCAACACTTAACAGAACATTCAACTCCTAAATTTTCACTTCAATTAATCTCTCGAAATTCGGTGTCTGATCCCAGTGACAGTTGCCTCTGGGTTCTTCAGAGCGACTGCCAAGGAAAAAATTATCTGACACATATCAAACAAGCAAGAAATGACACTGGACAACATTAATCAAAACTTTCTCATTTCCCGAAGAATTAAGCATTAAATAATTAATTCCAGCACTACAGGCAGCTGTAAAAGAGGCTTCGCGCCTCCCCGCTGGTAAGAATTTGTCCTTGTCTAAAAGACTAGATTGATATATTTATTATTTATCAGATTAATCATGGCCAGGAACATTATAGATTGGCAGTCAGGCCCTGCCAGTTATATTGTAGGGGGCTGTTATTGGAGATTGGGAAGAACTTGGTGTATCAGCAACATTCAAAAGGGATGGCGAAGAAGCATTTGCCCTCTAGCATTTAGAAAAAGATTCGAAGATGCTCAAGTGCTCAAAGGGAGAGATTGACACAGAGAGAAAGGGATACTGAAGAACAGTCATTGATCCAGCATCTTAGTGGAGGTTGCTAACACCTGGGGTCATTTTTATTTCTGCTTGCTAAGGAATGGCATGATGGCTGTGGAAACGATTGGCAAGGGAAATACCCACCTACTGGTTTACATGAAACAGTTTCTACCACAGATTCCATCTAGATTGCTGTAATTAAATTTTCAAACAAAAACATATTTCTTTACTCTTCTGACCTGCGTTTTTATGTTGTGCTGGGAGGAGATCAGAGAAGTGTCTGGCTAGGTCTTCATGCTCTACCAATGGCACCTTCCACTGAGATCTGCTGGGATCCTCCAGGGAACTCTGACCGATGATATGATCATTCTACATCTGGCACACAGAATGATCATTTTGTCTGTCAAAGTCCTCTGGAGCAGTGTTTCCCAACCGTTTTGAGCCGCGGCACACTTTTTACATTTGCAAAATCCTGGGGCACACCACCAACCAAAATGACACAAAATGACACTCTAACACAGTAATACATAGAGTTAATATGTATTTTAATGTATCTATACACTGAGTGTGAAACCTGGGCCTGTTTCAATGAACTCAACATAGATATCCTGGCAGGAATGGCAGAAAGACACAAACTTCCCAAACTTTCCATAACCAAGAGAAAATGCTATAAGAGTTTGGTGGGCATTGACCTTGAGTTTTGGAGTTGTAGTTCACCTATATCCAAAGAGCACTGTGGACTCAAACAATGTTGGATCAGGACCAAACTTGGCATGAATACTCAATATGCCCAAATATGAACGCAGATGGAGTTCAGGGGAAATAGACCTTGACATTTGGGTGTTGTAGTTGCTGGGATTTATAGTTTCTTTACAATCAAAGAGCATTCTGAACCCCACCAATGATAGAACTGGGCCAAACTTCCCACACAGACCACCCAGGAGGCAAGAGGAGGTCTCTACTTGGGGAAAGGGAGGCAGGCCTTCCCAATGCATGGAGAGGGAGAGACCAAGTAGACAACGGGGGGGTGTTTGTAATTTTTGGCCTTTATCAAGGTAGGTTTTTTAGGGTTTTTATACTTCAACACACTAGACTCTCCCCACTCCCCTCCTGGAGGTTCCAATTTCCCACGGCACACCTGATGATCGTGGCACACTGGTTGGGAAACACTGCTCTGGAGGATCCCAACAGATCTGATGATGGTTTCATTGGTCTGTATCTAGATATCAGAACATATTATTATTATTATTATTTTACTGACACACAGTATGTCACAGCAAATGAGATCTATATGCTGGACTTCCTATCACAAAATCACAAGTCGGACACTTCCTACATCACACAGTCTGGGACTGTGTGATGTATTTTCGAAAGATGCACGCAGAGCCAAGTAAGGTGGCCTTTTGCAGTTAACAGATTGTGATTTTGTCAATGTTTATTGTATCCAAATGCCATTTGAGGTCTTTTGGCACACCACCCAATGTCCCGATGACCACTGGGACCACCTGTACTGGTTTATGCCAGGGCCTTTGCAATTCGATTCTGAGGTCTTGATAACAGCTAAGTTTTTCCTGCTGTTTTTCATCAATTCAGCTGTCACCTGGTAGAGCGACATCAATAATCTAAACTTTTTTCCTTTCCACAATTGTGGAGTCCGGTGTATTGTGTTCCAAAACTTTGTCAGCCTGGATTCAAAAGTCCCACAGCATTTTTGCATGTTCATTTTCCACTACCTTTGCAGGTTTATGATCCCAACAATTCTTTACTGCTGGCAGGTGGTACTTGTGACATAAGTTCCAGTGAATCATTTGTGCCACAGAGTTGTGCCTTTGTTTGTAGTCCATCTGTGCAATTTTCTTGCAACAGCTGAGGATATGGTCCATGGTTTCATCAGCTTCCTTGCACAGTCTGCATTTTACATCATCAGCTGATTTTTTTGATCCTTCTGATGTCTTGTCCTGAGCTGCAAGAATCAGGCCTTCTGTCTCCTTCTTCAGTGTTCCATTCGTGAGCCATAACCAGGTCTTCTCTTTCTCAACTTTCCCTTCAATTTTGTCAAGGAATTGCCCATGCAATGCTTTGTTGTGCCACCCTGTGTTAACGGCAACTGCAAAAGGAAGGTGAGTTCTTCATCAAGGATAATCATTTCACCTCTCTGGCATTACTTTGCAAATGAAGATTCTTAGGAAGGACTCATCCCATGCTCCCCACAAGCATGCCGATGATTTCGTTTTCGGAGGTTGGATGTGTACTTTGAGCCTGTGCAATGGACTCTTCTGATGGAGCGCAGCGTGCACAGAACTGGCCTCACCCTTTAAACCAAAGGTTCATCTGCCGGGACCTAGCAAGCTGGGACGGTGGCAGCGAGATCCTCAGGTCATAGGTTTGATTTGAGTTTCCTCCTCTAGATGGTTGACCTTACAAGGTTAGACAAGCACCATCTGCCCGGGTTTGAAATCAGAGTGTTCCTTCTCCAAGGATGGTTGCCAAAAGGCTAGAGAGCCCATCCTGCCCATTGACGCTCTTTGTCAGACCCTTCGGTTATGACCTGTCTGGCATGGGAGGCCCTACCGGTGGCCATTATGCCACCGCCAGCATAGCTCACAACTTCATTAGGGTATGCAAGCTTCTCCCCTGCGACAAGGAGAGGATATAAAATATTACAGTAATATAAAACAACATAGATTAGTATCTATTTGTGTATTTTCTTGTTTTTGTCTTTTACTGTTGATATGGCCAGTGGATTTGATTATCTTAACATATTGTATGATATAATTCATATTTTAGAGAGTGATTTATGGTTTAGATGTTTTCCATTTAATAGATCATACTTATGAACAATCAGACTGCATTCTTTATTATAGTTTATTATACCACTGAATCTCAAAGTGGGCGGTACTACCCCCTGGTGGTCGGTGAGGCGATCCAAGGGGGCGGTGGGAGGCTCAGGGGAATTTGGGGGGCGGTGAACCCCTTTAAGGGGGTGGTGAACAATTGGACATTTTTCGTTGCTACTGCATAAATAATTTTGCTACCCTTACGAATTTGAATGCAAATATCTAAAATGCAGGATGTATTTTCATTGTTACAAACTGAACATAATTAAAGCGCAGTAATTAATTACAAAAACAATATGTTTGGGGGAGTATGGACAACGGATGATGGGATTTGTAGTACCTTCAATCGATTCAGCTCTGACTTCCAGACCACTGAGACCCCCCATTTCACCTAGGTGTGTGCAAGTACCACAAAAGGACATAATCTGGCACAATTCTATATTGCACCTGAATATGTAACTGGCAGGGTGCAACTTTCAAATACATCATACTGGGTTATGGATATTAGCTACCCCTCTTAATTTAATAAAGCCTTCACATTTATAAGCATGTCTTCTCTTCCATCATAAAGATCCTTGAAGAGCATAGGGCAGAATCCTAGCACCTCACTACTTTTCAGGATAAAAAGTAAGCATTAGAAAGCATGTTCTGGGTTCAGTCCATCAACCAGTTATTAACCCACTAAAAAAAACAGTTTAGCATACATTTTTCCAGCTTGCCTGCAAGAGTGTTTTGAGCAGCTTCCTGGCACATTTGTTGGTCGCTGTTAGAGGAACAGAATTCCTGACTGTTCTGATAAGACTCTTCACATATCGCTCTTGATTGGAGTGACAATCAGATGTTACTGGATGGCAACTCCCAGCATTCTGATTCACAGAGTCTTGGGTTAACGTATCAATCAATCAAGTCACAAGACTGGAAATTCAACAACTATATTTCAACACATATAAAACACAGTCATGGGATATCTAGGTGTATAACATATACTCGGGCATGTTGTATACAGGATTCAGGGGGCACGCACAATATATACAATCATACAGAAGATACAAATCAGTGGCGTAACTCCCCAAAGTAAATGTAAAGAGACTCGAGTATATCGGATCTAAGCCGCCATGAGCCGTGAAGTCCAAACAGCTGGTGATATAGGGACAGAGGAGGCAAAATAGTGCTCCAAATGACAAGTACAAAAGGTGGCCGACGGGCTGGCGATGCCAAACTTTTCGGGGCCACTCCCCCGTTTCGCCCCCGGGCGGGGCTTTCTCAAGGCCATAAATGATGATACCGTGGTCCAAATATCTGAAGGAGAACATTATACATACATCATAATACATTGTAGTAGTCAAACAGACAAACCCAATGAGTTATATACATTAAAGGTAACATACCATTCAGCGAGCGTTCAGGCTTAACCTCACTGGAAGAGCAAGGTGACCATAAAGGTAAGAAAGGAAGGATCAGGAGAATGTTATAAAGCAACTCAGGTAGGAGCAATTAGGTAATTAGTGATTGCACACTGATTACCTCGTTTAACCCATTAGGAATTTCTGAATTTAATCGGATTATCCATAGTCTTTCAAGTTTGCAAAGGGCCTTAAAGGGGTCAGTATGTGAATGCGGTTCTATTTTGTCAAGTACCCTAATGCGCAATGAATCAGGGTGATGTTTATGCTGATGGCAATGTATGTAGAAAGGTAGATCAGTGTTCCCAGTGTTTATTCTACTTCTATGTTCGATGAAACGCTGGCGTAACGGCCTAGTGGTCATCCCGACGTAAACAGACGGGCAGGAGCAACTGATAGCATACGTGACATGTACGTGAAACGTGGGAGTGGCCCCGAAAAGTTTGGCATCGCCAGCCCGTCGGCCAACTTTTGAACTTATCATTTGGAGCACTATTTTGCCTCCTCTGTCCCTATATCACCAGCTGTTTGGACTTCACGGCTCATGGCGGCTTAGATCCGATATACTCGGAGTCTCTTTACATTTACTTTGGGGAGTTACGCCACTGATTTGTATCTTCTGTATGATTGTATATATTGTGCGTGCCCCCTGAATCCTGTATACAACATGCCCGAGTATATGTGATACACCTAGATATCCCATGACTGTGTTTTATATGTGTTGAAATAAAGTTGTTGAATTTCCAGTCTTGTGACTTGTTTGATTGATACGCTAACCCAAGACTCTGTGAATCAGATTGTACACGAGTGTTTACTCGTTGAGTCCCCCTTAATATTAGCCCATTATGGCTACTAATAGAATACAATCGTTCCTACCTGAAGCTAGACAGGAGATCATATCAGATTGGACTTTGGATCCAGATGCTGAGGAAGATGAGACAGATAATGAAGTTACACCTACCCTTAAACTACTAGAGGAAAAAGAACTGAGACTGATTAGAGTTGAGCTCAATGCGGCTTCATTGTCGGATTACGTCCGAAAAGAAATTATCCCTAGAGGTATGAGAGTACAAATCCCTCAGGGTGTTTATGTTAAGGATGAGACCTTCACTAATAACTGGAGAGGAATTATAGAACGTTGCAGCTTAGATTTGATGACCTTGATAGTGCAAAGAGCCACGGTGGAAGCCAAGGAATTGCGTACTGAGATTGCCTCATATAGAACAGTCTTAGAGGTTGACACTAATGTACCTGATTTAACCCGGATTAAACAAGCCTGTGATGAGTTATACCGCGACCTAAAGAAAAGAAAGCTTAATAAGTTTAAACGTGATGATAAGGACTTTAAAGAGGGAAATGTGTATAGAGAACCACAAAGACCAATATACTACTCCAGGCGTATCACATTCTCCCAGGACTCGCTCAAATCCAATTCCTCAGGTGAAAGTCTTCCCCCGAGTAGAGAGGAAGTTCCCTCCACATCTAATGCTGCGGCTGCCGCTCCCCCCAGACAGAACCAGAAAGTAACTTCTCAATACTGGTTCAGGAAGAACAGACCCCACAATAAACAAAACCAAAATTTTCGGAAGGCCCCAGACAAACGCAACCCGACATAGTTATGAACCTTTCCAGCCATACCCTCTCACCTCTAGAGCTACGGGTTTTGAATAAAGGCTTGACATTCGTCCCTACCCCTAGATGTGATGCCCTCAATATTAGAACTGACTTTGCCACCCTTTTTCGTTCGATGCGCCTTAGAGAGCACTTTGCAGAAGCTCCTCCTAGGAATGATCTTGTATTACCTATGTTTAAACCTAAGAGTACCTTTGTACCACCTCTGGTATCCTCCTCGATTAGAACTTTTGAAAACACCATAATCAGAGAAGCCAACAAAATTGACCATGCACAGGATTTGCACAGATCGAATCTGACCAAAGAAGAATGGCTGACTGCTAAACAATTGGGCAATAATTCTGAAATTATTATTAAAAAATCTGACAAAGGAGGTTCCATTGTGGTCTTAGACAAGGATGTATATGTAAATGAATGTAAACTACAACTGCAAAATGCCAAATTCTATAAATTGTTGAGTTATGACCCTACTACTCGTTTTTCCTCTGTGATCAGAAATACCATTGAAGAGGCTGTTGCTACGGGTGTTATTAGTGAAAAGACGGGTGAATACCTCTTTGTAAAACATCCTAGAACGCCCGTTTTCTACGTTTTGCCAAAAGTGCATAAATTAATTTTTCCTCCGCCAGGGAGACCCATTGTAAGCGGATGTGGTGGCATTTTAGAAACCTTGTCCAATTTTTTGGACTCTTATCTTCAACCCATAGTCCGACAAACCAAGGCTTTTGTGAGAGACACCACGGATGTAATCCAGAAATTGGAGAACCAACCCATAGCAAGGAACCAAACCATTATAACTGCGGATATAGTTTCTTTGTATACTTGCATACCTCTACCAGAATTAAGAGCTGTGATATATGAATATCTGGTAATGAATATACAGGAATTGGAAATGGTTGGTTTCCTCATACAGATCCTTGATATTATCTTGGATTACAATTATTTTGCATTTGAAAATGACATCTATTTACAAATTTCCGGGGTCAGTATGGGCCAAGCGGCCTCACCATCTCTAGCCATACTGTACATGTCGCATCTGGAGGACACATATGTCTTCCCACCTCACACAATACCTTTCCAATGCCATCTCCCATTATCATCTATATATAGATGATGTAATATTCCTTATTGATGACACGATTAATCTCAATGACTTGGGCATATGGCTTAACACTTGGGACACCAACATCCGCTTTACCACTAATGCGAGTCAAGAGAGAGTAAATTTCCTTGACCTTACCATCTTCGCTGACAAGGGCCTCCTCAAAACCAAGAATTATAACAAACCGGTGAAGAGGAACTCATATCTGCATTTTAATAGTTTTCACTCACATTCTCTCAAATCTAATTTGCCTTACACTCAATTTTCCTGACTTAAGCGTAACTCCTCTTTTACATATGATTTTGAAAGAGAGGCCAGAAATATGAAAAAGGACTTTCTACAGAGAGGCTACCCCGAACACATAGTCTCTAAAGCCCTCATAAAAGCCAGACACTCAAACAGAAACAGCCTCCTCACGAGTAAACCTAAGGTTCCATCCAACAACCTGGTGTGGCCTGTAACACTTACACCACATACTAACATCATGGTTAAACTTATACGGACACATTGGCCCATGGTCTCTCACATCAAAGGGCTAGAACATCCCCCTCTTATCGCTTACAAGCGCACACGTAACTTGGGAGACACCCTGACCCATTCCAATCATGCTTACACACACATTACTAGCAATCTTAGCAAGGGCACGAAGGTTTGTGGACGGTGCTCTATTTGTAAAAATATCTGCAGTGATACCACTATAGACTGCCCCTCATTAGGGAAGAAGTTTGACATCCGCTGTTTTGCGACATGCGCCAGTTCACATGTCACGTATGCTATCAGTTGCTCCTGCCCGTCTGTTTACGTCGGGATGACCACTAGGCCGTTACGCCAGCGTTTCATCGAACATCGAAGTAGAATAAACACTGGGAACACTGATCTACCTTTCTACATACATTGCCATCAGCATAAACATCATCCTGATTCATTGCGCATTAGGGTACTTGACAAAATAGAACCGCATTCACACACTGACCCCTTTAAGGCCCTTTGCAAACTTGAAAGACTATGGATAATCCGATTAAATTCAGAAATTCCAAATGGGTTAAACGAGGTAATCAGTGTGCAATCACTAATTACCTAATTGCTCCTACCTGAGTTACTTTATAACATTCTCCTGATCCCTCCTTTCTTACCTTTATGGTCACCTTGCTCTTCCAGTGAGGTTAAGCCTGAACGCTTCGCTGAATGGTATGTTACCTTTAATGTATATAACTCATTGGGTTTGTCTGTTTGACTACTACAATGTATTATGATGTATGTATAATGTTCTCCTTCAGATATTTGGACCACGGTATCATCATTTATGGCCTTGAGAAAGCCCCGCCCGGGGGCGAAACGGGGGAGTGGCCCCGAAAAGTTTGGCATCGCCAGCCCGTCGGCCAACTTTTGAACTTATCATTTGGAGCACTATTTTGCCTCCTCTGTCCCTATATCACCAGCTGTTTGGACTTCACGGCTCATGGCGGCTTAGATCCGATATACTCGGAGTCTCTTTACATTTACTTTGGGGAGTTACGCCACTGATTTGTATCTTCTGTATGATTGTATATATTGTGCGTGCCCCCTGAATCCTGTATACAACATGCCCGAGTATATGTTATACACCTAGATATCCCATGACTGTGTTTTATATGTGTTGAAATATAGTTGTTGAATTTCCAGTCTTGTGACTTGATTGATTAACTCCCAGCATTCCTCACCATTGACTGTATCTCTTTTTATAGATAGCCTAGCTGTACCCGTGCATGCGTTGCTGTGCCATGTCTCTCTCTCTCTCTCCCTCTCTCCTCTCTCCCTCTACCTAACTCTCTCTCTCTCTCTGTGTCTATCTCTGTCTCTCTCTCTGTCTCTCTCTCTGTGTGTCTCTCTCTCTATCACTCTCTTTGTCTCTCTCTCTGTCTATCTCTCTCTCTCTATCTCTCTATCACTCTCTCTCTGTCTCTCTCTCTCTCTGTCTCTCTATATCTCTGTCTGTCTATCTCTCTCTCTGTCTGTCTATCTCTCTCTCTGTCTCTCTCTCTCTCTCTCTATCACTCTCTCTCTGTCTATCTCTATCTCTCTCTCTATCACTCTCTCTCTCTCGCGGTGGTGGGGGCAGGCAGTGGAACGCAGGAGGGAGCACGGGAAGAGAGCTGGGCCCCTCCTTCACCCACCAAAGTCTCCGGCCGGCTCCTTACTTTTTCCTCCCCCGCCTCCTCCTCATCGCCGCTGCCGCCAGGGCCTTTCTCGCCAGGCGCATTGAGCTGCCGCTTGTGTAGACTGCGGGGGGCCTCAAAGAGAGAGGAAGCCGAAGCGGGAAAGAGGAGGAGGAAAGAGCAGGAGGAAAAGGAGGAAGGTGGAAAGGGAAGGACACAGGTGCTTCCCAGGGCAGCCGAGGGCCTTTTGAGCCCTGGGGAAGGAAGGAAGGGAGGCCGCAGGAGGAGGAGGCGGAGGAAGAGGAGGGGCTTCTCATCGCCGCTGCCGCCAGGGCCTTTCTCGCCGGGCGCATTGAGCCACCACTTGTGGAGACTGCGGGGGGCCTCAAAGAGAAAGAAAGCCGAAGTGGGGAAGAGGAGGAGTGAGGAAAGAGCAGGAGGAGGAGGAGGAAGGTGGAAAGAGAAGGACACAGGCGCTTCCCAGGGCAGCTGAGGGCCTTTTGGTCCTTGGGGAAGGAAGGGAGGGAGGCCGCAAGAGGAGGAGGAGGGGCCGAGGAGCTAAGGCACGCGCCGTGGAATTGGGCTGCTGCGCTCTGGCTGCCATGCGCGAGCTGGCAGCGAAGAAGTAGGGATGCCAGTTCCGTTGCCCGTTTTTTGGGGGTTGTGTTTGGGGGTGTTGCGAGGTATCTAGGGTAAGTTTTTTTGGCCCTATAGGTACCTCCTGGTATGGTAGAATGTGTTGGCGAGTTTCGTGCTTCTGCGGCTTATAGTTTAGCTGTCTATTTGCCTCATTGCACGACCGTTCAAAAAATATATAAAGCTTGTCAGAGAAAGGTAAGTTGTGTACCTTGGCTGCAGTAAGGCTTCTGACAAGTTCTCAGTTGATATTCTTACAGACAAACCAATGAACTGTGAGCTAGATAATGTTAGAGTTAGGTGGCTCTGTAATTGGCTGAGAGACTAAGTCCATAGAGTGTAAATGGTTGCTCTTCATACTGAGAGTAGTCACTAGTGAAGTGCCTTAGGGTTCTTTCCTTGGCCTGATACTGTTTAACATCTTTATACATTACTTGAATGATAGAATAAAAGTCATGCTTATCAAATTTGCAGATGATACATTATTAGGGAGCTGGGTAGCTAATACACCAGAGGACAGGATTAGAATTAAAAATGACCTTGATAGATGGAAGAATCAGGCCAAAAATAGCAAAAGGAATTTCAATAAAGATAAATGTAAGAACTATACATGGGCAGGAAAAATGAAATGCACAAAACTGATGGGTGACACCTGGCTTGAAAGCAGTACATGTGAAAAGGAAAGGTGTATCAGTAGACCACAAATTAAACATGAGTCAATAGTGTGGTCCAGCAGCCCAAAAAAAAAATTCAATTCTGAGCTGTGGCAACAGGATTATAGTGTCCCAATTTAGCGAAATATTAGTGCTATTCTTTTTGCTTTGGTCAGACTCGTAACCAGTTCTGTGCACCACAGTTCAAGAAGGATATCAACAAGCTAGAATATGACTCATGATCAAAATATGATCACAAGTCTACAAAGCTAGTTTCATGAGCAATGATTTGGGGATCTGGTTATTTATGTACTTACTTTTTTACTTTTTTATCCCCATTGGAATTCTAGGTGACTAACAGCAACATGACATAATACAATACAATTTTAAAACAAAGGCATATACATATGAATACAAACATTAAAAAACAATTAAATATTTGTGTCATGATTGGAAAAGTTAAAATACAGTTAAAATACAATTAGAATTATATTTTAAAACTAGTTTGCTCCCCCAAAACATCCCACTTACACTATCCCCAGCAGCCTGTATCTCAGTGCTCACTAAGGATCTCATCACATTGATGAGGTCTCCCAGATCGATTTGCTGGCTTCTGTGGCAAATTGGCGAAGCAGCGAGGCAATCCCAGCACCCTGCGCCCCACCTTGCCAGCAGCAATGCTTCCCCATCAGACGTGGGAAAACATCATTGCGTGGCTTCCCCAGATGCTGTCTCGTGAATCCTTATGGAACACAGGAAACTTCCTGCATTCTGGGTCAAACGTCCTAGGACACTTACATCCCAGTTTGCCAATGGAGCCCTGCTGAAAGTCAGCCTGCATCATGTGATTGGCAGCGTGGGGCTCCATTACTCAACTGTGCTGCAAACATCCTAGGATGCTTGACGCCCATCACATGGTAAGGTCATAAAAGCCTGATGGCAAGTATATGTTTTCATTTGACTCCAAAGAGAATCAGGTATTTGGCCATCTGGGTCTCCCTAGAGTTGCAGAGTCTGGGAGCAAAAACTGAAAAGAACCTCTCCCTTTTTCCCACCAACACGCTTCAGGGGGTGGTGGGACAAAAAGAAGGCCCTCCCCAGAAGATCTTAGTGTTATAACGGGTTCATAAGGAGAGATAAAGTCCTTTAAATAACCCAACCTAAACCATATACGTCTTTATAGGTCAAAAATAGTCCAATGATGCCCGGAAACAGGATGGCAGCCAATGGAGCTGTTTCAATGGCGAGTTGTACACTCCCAGTAGCCCACCCCAGTTAAAAACCTGACTGTTGCTCTTGGGATCAGCTAAAGTTTTTGAGCACTTTTCAAAGGCAGCACCACATTACAGTAATCCAACCAGGATGTAACCAAGGCATGTACCACTATGTCCAGTTCTGACTTCTCCAAGAATTGGTGCAGTTGGTGCACTAGCTTGAACTGTGCAAAAACACTCCAGGACACTACTGAAACCTGGGCCTCCAGGTTCAGAACCGAATCCAGGAATGCCCCCAAACTGCAAACCTACATTTTATGGGGGAGTGTGACCCCACCTAAAACAGGCTGAATTTCATTAAAATGAGTTGCTAGGCACCAGTTTGGAACAGCTTCCTTGAAATTAGGTGGAAAGGAGTAGTAGAGTTGAGTGTCATCTGCAGATGGGTGGCACTGCATTCCAAAACTCCTGATGACCTCTCCAAGATTTTTTGCAGTCCAATGTTGATGAAAAATTTTCAATAACGTCAATAAAATCAACTTGCTTGGCAAAATCATTTTCGTTGCACAAGATTGTTAGATGATTAACAGCCTTGTCACATGGGCATCGGAGGTACTCCACTTTGTAGAGGGGTGTGGGGAACTGATCGCCCTCCAGCTGAGGGCGATCAGATGGGGGGGGGAGTGTGAGTAAATGTGGAGTGTGCAACTTCCTTTCATGGATTCCAGTGGCAACATGGGAGCCCTCTAATGGTTCCCTGGGAGTGGAATGAACTGGCTCCACCCTCCTTTGCCCACAGAGCCATGCTGGTAGTGCATGCTGCTGAATTTAGCCCTGTGTGAAGAGGTTGTAAGTCACTCGTGACTCGCTGTGCTTCTATGCTTTCAACGAATTTATCAGTCTGCTAAATGATCTTTCAGCCGAAGAAACAGTAACTGTTACTGTACAGATATTGGCAAGTATACATTGCAGTTTTTTTGTTGTAAATTGCATTCAGCAGTCTAACTGGGCTTCTTTCAGCTTTGAAAACTATCTTGTAAATACTCTTAAGGTGAGTGATTTTGAGCAGCAAGTGTGACAGATCTTTTCATATATATTTACATATTTTTCTGTGAGTTGACCATTGTCTAAGTTCTGGAAGTTCAAAGTGGATGAGAATAATTCCTATATGGCATCTGAGTCTTCAAATCTTGTCTTTAAATCATTGATAATAAAATCCCTCTGCTTAAAATGTACCACCTGACGGCAGTACTCCATAAAATCATTAAAACTGTGAGCCTTTTCCATAATAGCTCCAACACTATGGAGCGAGGCTGCCCACGGACATATGTGCCATCTGGAACATCCTCTCCTTCCGGAAAGCAGTGAAAACCTTGCTTTTCTGGCAAGCGTTTGGAAGAGGATGAATTGCAGGCACTGCCACATGTTGCCTCAGTCGTGTCGGTACCTTGCTTAGCCTAGGTTTCTGTGTTTTATTGTGTTTTAGATGTGTTTTAACCTGTTTAATCATTGCTTTCTACTTGACTGTTTTATGTATGTTGTGAGCCGCCCCAAGCCTTCCGGGAAGGGCGGCCAATCAAGTATGAATTAATAAAATAATAATAAAATAAAAATCCAAAACCTATTAGACAACAGAAATTCTGAGATCTTGTTCAGGTTCTATAGAAAGTTTTTGTTGTTGCTGCTGCAGTTTTGTTTTTGTTTTTGTTTTGGGAAATTGAGGTTGCACTCCAATTGCTTCGGGAACTACTTTTGCCTCTTGAACACTTTACCATGAGTCACATAAGGGCTGTATATCTTGCACAAGGTACATGTTTTCCATTGACATAAATAGGAGTATGAATAGTGATAAATCACAAAGAGGAAACAAAGCTTTGTATGAGAGGATAGTGTAATGTGTCTTATAAAATAATTAATTTTAGTTGGATGGACAAGACAATAGTCCATATTTTATAAGGCCACTTTCTATCCATCTCACCTAGCTGGCTGATCCACCATGTTGCCCCTCCCCTAATTCTGGGCCCCCAACTAATAAATAAATACATACATAACTTTATTTTTCTACCCCGCCGCCATCTCCCCGAAGTGACTCGGGGCAGCTTACATGGGGCCATGCCCAAACAACATACAGTTAAAAACAGAACAGCAAAATATAAAACAGCATAAAAACAACATCATCACAAGCAATAAAAGCAAGCATCATAAACAACAACATAGGTACTTCTAATCTCATTTTTTGTGGGGAGGGGATCAATATGCAAAATGAGTCAAATGATAGGTTAGTCAAAAAGGTGGATAGAACAAATAGTAGAATAGGAATAGAGCAATTATAAAAGGATCATTACAGCTAAGCTTAAAAATATAGTAATAAAATATAGGAACTGAGTTCAGGTCATGGCTAGGAGCCATCTATCAGGAATCGTCAATCAGAAGCACGACAAAACATCCACGTCGTCAATTCCTTACGGAATGTGGATAAAGAGGGTGCCAGCCTGATCTCCCTGGGGAGGGAGTTCCAGAGACGAGGGGCCACCACCGATAATGCTTTTTCCTTGTGTCCACCAACCGCACCTGAGACAGGCATGGGAGCAACACAAGAGCATCCCCGGAAGATCTTAAGGACCGCGAGGGCTCGTAAGGGAGGATGTGGTCATGAAGATAGGCAGGACCTGAACCATGTAGAGCTTTATATGCAATAACCTGCACCTTGAATTGGGACTGGAAACTTATTGGCAGCCAATTGAGCTGTGTGAAAAGGGGGGTTGACCGCACTCTGTAACTCGCTCCAGTTAACAATCTACAAAACTACAGCCCTTTTGACTCCCTTCCCTTGTGGGGGGAAAGCAATTAGCATACAACAGGGGTGCTCATTAGGTAGCTCGGGAGCTACTAGTAGATCTTCGGCCCTCTTCCAGGTGATCTTCGGGCCTCACCAGCCAGATGGGGCACTCCTGCCATGCGCGCACACACCCTGCACGCACGCACGCTCCTGCTGCTGGCTTCTGCTCTCGCGGTGCTTCTTTCGCCTGCGTGGCATTGCAGGAAGAAGGAAGCATGAGGCGGGGCCTCTGGAGGGAGCGCCCTGCCTCTTTCTCATCCAGAAGCAGCTGTGCAGCCTCAGTTGCCAGTGAGACAGGCAGGGCGGCGCGCTTCCTCTGTATGCCCTGCCTCATGCTTTCTCCTTCCTGCAATGCCCCGCAGGCGGAAGAAGTGTTGCGCGGGCGGAAAACAGCAGCAGGAGCACGCGCGGCGGAGAGGGAGCGACGTGAGAGCAGAAGCGCACAGCGGTGGGGGCATGTAGATCTTTTGGACTTGGTTGCTTTAAGAGTAGCTCACATGCTGAATAAGTGTGAGCACCCCTGGCATACAACATGCAACTGCAACACCATTGGTGGGCAATACGATAAACAGCCAATGGACTGACCCACATATCAGATGGAGCAAAGGCAAGTAGCTCTGCTTCCACCCTAAATTGCAACCTGGTCACTCAGTGAGTTATTTCCAAATATTCTAATAATTTAATATTGGGACTTACTTGTGTTATAAAAGTTGTAGTTTTATTGATCCTATTTGTTTTTACATTTGTGAACTGTACTACTGGCATTTCCGGTTGGCCGGTAAATAAAAATGCAAAATAATGAAACAATATAAAAGTTGGCATGTGTATTTTCAGGTCAATGGCATATGAACACAACCTAATTTTTTCCTCTCTCTCGTATTTCTTTCCTTCTTTCTCTCGGATGAAAGCTGGAACTGTGATTCGTTTTCCCTTAGAGACAGGACCGCCATCTACAGCGCATGGGCTCTGTTCGATATTTCCTCTGTTGTTGATAAAGAAAAGCACAGCTTTTGTGTGTGGTTTTTTTTTTGTCCCAAGAGGCAATTTTGTCCAGTTTCACAATAAGCACTTTTGCCAGCATTCAGGTTACCTGTCACAACAAATTCAATTATTTTCATGTAAGTGGAGGCTTAACTTAAGTGAACAAGTGTCATTACAATTTTTAAGCAGCAAAGAAATCATGACAAAGATAATAATCCTGACATTTATTCAAAGTCTGTAATTATATTTTTAATGTAAAATAAAAAGCCCAACTCTTTATATATTCCTGCTGCATCAGCAGTGATGCAAAAGCAGAATGTTAAAAGGAAACCCGGAACATTCATGCCTTCCTTCTATTGTACGTTAAAACAAAAACACAAAAAGTGGATATTTGACGATGGGTCATTCAAGTAATGTATTTCCTTTGATCTTCCTTTCTTGTCTATAATAGGTATAGAAGTCTTTACTTCCAACTGTATCATGAAAGGTTCCGTTCTCTATTCTGTTTCTTTCTTACCCTCTGCTGGATAGTAACCACTTTCCCTGAGGGATGAAAAGGATTTTAATTGAGGCAATCGGAAGAAATTTGTAATCTTTTTATTTGAAGCCTTTCTTCCCCGTTATGTATCTTTATAAGTTGCAAATATATCTGGCTTGTAATTTAAAATGTAATTGTACTTTGTGCAGAAGATACAGGGATGAAAAGCAGAGGGCACCCTATCACATGCAAACTCTTTCCGAGCACAATAAAAAAAAATAGATAGAAAAGAGAAAGGGGGGGGGAGCGAGAGAGAGAGAGAGAGAATGAAAGGAACAAAAACAGCTTGTGTCAGTCTAAAAAAAAAATCCATTTGTGATCACAAATGAAACATTTCCAATCTTATAATGGGTAGATTGCTCGGTTTTATTACCAGTCATGCAAAACAAGACCTCATCAAAAGAAAAGCTACGCAGAGGTCCCATCTTTCCATTAAAATAATTCAAAAAGCCTCTTTTTTTTCCCACTGAAAGAACCCATTTTGCAAGATGATTTAGCTCAAAATCTGCTGGGAGTAACCCTTTGACATAAAGTCATATTGTGTTGGAGTTTAGTCCTAAATTCGTACATCAATTATTTACTGTCAACGCAGATTGTATAAGTGTAGAAAATTACTAGGAATGATATTTTCTCTCAGGCAGAAAGAATGTGATACAGCGGAAACATCCCACCTAATGTGCTGTCCTACTGTCCACAGGCCAGAATTATTTATGCATTAGAAAAGAGTGTGCCAGGGCAAAAGAGAAAGGAGGGGGAATAGGCAGGAGAGAGACAGACACATTATTTTAAACCTTTCATAACATCCATAAATATTTCATAACAAATAAATAAAGAATGTCGGGCTTGTTTGGAAGACAGCTGTAGCGGCACGGTTCAGTGCTCTGCAAAGCTCCAGAGACCCCGCACTTACCCCACACTTAAGCCCCCCATTTCTTTTTAATCATCCACTCAGGGCATTGTGGGTAAGGGGAGCCCACCAGGTGAGCCGAAAAGCTGGAGGTTATGTACGTGAAAACTACTTTCTTCATCTCTCTTTCCTGCTTTATTTCTTTCTTTAAAGGGAACAATAAAATGACTTCTCTTTTTTTTTTCCCTCCCACTTCGGCCGTCCTCTTGGTTTTGTCTCTTTTATTTTAAACACAGCAGGGAAAATAGCAACCTTTCTCTGATAACCTTTTCACAATTAGATCCCACCGGAACGTTTATAGGTTTTAATGCACATTGCAATGTAAGTGTTACAACGTATTTCCTTTGGAAATGGTACTTTTTTATCTCTTTATTTGGCAGTTTTTTAAACACCTGCTTTTTCTTAGATCTTTATGGGGATTCTACAGCTAAAATCCAGTAAAGGTAGACAACGGGGTACTTCTATCTTTATTTTTTACTAGTATTATAAAAATTATCTTTCTTCTAATGAACTCAAAGTAGATTGCCCTGAGTCGCCTGCGGGCAGGGAGGGGCGGTATACAAATATAGTAAATAAGATAATAATAAACAAATGGCACAAATCTCACTTTCCTCATTTTCCCTTCACAACAAGTTTGTGAGGTAGGTTAGGGATAATTAAGGATAGTGACTAGCCCAACATCACTGTAGAAACTGCCTGCATCTGAAAATGATGTTGTTGTTATTTATACAATAAAACAACCAAAAGCAGTGGGTTCTGTCAAATATATATAGTGGTATATATATAATAATATGCACACACACACACACACACACATACACACACACACACACACACATATACACACAGTATATATAAGTTTCTTTCCCCTCAACGTTAAGTCTAGTCAAGTCCAACTCTGGGAGGTGGTGCTCACTTTTGCATGTTTTTGAATTGCTATGTTGGCAGGAGCTGGGGCTAGCAGTGGGAGCTCACCTGCTTCCCAGATTCAAACCACCAACCTCTCAGTCAGCAAGTTTAGCAGCTCAGTGGTTCAACCTACTGTGCTACTGGGGGTTTATACTGTGTGTGTGTGTGTGTGTGTGTGTATCCCTCACCTAGCCATGCTGTCTTGTTCTGATTAGTGTGTTTTTATCCGATTTTATGTGTCTGTAATTGACCATGATTGTTTATGGTATTTTAGAGTGTTTTTAGGATGTTTTATCTTGATGTGTTTTATATGCTTAGAAACCGCCCTGAGCCTCGGGAAGGGCGGTTTAGCAAATTGAAATAATAAATAAATAAATAATAAATAAATGTGTGTGTGTGTGTGTGTGTATAAACACACTAGGCCTGGGTAGGTTCATTGGAATGCTCGTAAAATCAGAACGAATTTGGATTAAATTCACTTTTGAAGCAGTTTCGAGGCGATGTAAGCAACCCGGAAGTGAATTTGCCATTTCGAAGGAACCACCGCCTTTTTCAGAAAGGAATAATTTGGATGAGGATGTGTTTCCCTCCACGTTAGACCTGGGGCAAGACGCAGAGGGAAGCACATCCGCATCCAAACTGGGTGTTTAACCAGTGCCTTTTCTTTCCTACTGCCAGTGCTGTTTCTTTCTTACTGTGCATGCGTGTCTGCCATTAACGAAGCCATTCTGAAATTTCCAAAAAAATTGTAAAATTTCTGCAATTTTTCCAGAAAATTTCAGATGTCATTTAGATTTGAACTGCCAGCACCCCATACATCCATGAGTTTTGAACCATTTTTTCCTTGATGAAACAGGCCTAACACATACACAAAGGGAAGAAGGAATAACAAAACACAAAACTATACAATACAATTGCAAAACAAGTCATCAAGATAAAATGCACTACCCCTCCCCACCCCCCACAATATAATACAAACAACTGGACCAATACGTGTAAACAACATATACAAAACCACAAAACAGCATCAAACAGAAAATACAAAAGGTTAAATTGAGATTGTAAAGCAACAAGGGAAGGAACAATCCATAAATGTTCAAGGAGACAATTTCAAGAGTATGGGCAGCACCTGAGACAGAACATAGCCAAGCAATGGAAGAGAAAATCTTTGGCTGGGTGAGGAACCTGGAATTCCCAGAATGAATATCTAAAGCCCCCCTTTAGAAAGAGATAAGGGCAAGAAGATAGAAGAGAGGTAGGTTTTGTAGGGATTTAAACAGTAGCACAAAAATTTATCCTGAACTTTTCATTCATAACTAGCAAAGTGCATATATGAAATGAAACAGCCGGGTCAGATAATCCATTCTTTATTACCTTGGGTTTTATTGAAATGTTTATTGCAGACAATGCTTCATCCCAATACCAAATGTTTGTATTTCTCCAGCCCTACTTCACAATCCTCCCAACACTGATGCTGTGTTTTTTTTTAAAAAAATTCTATCTAGATCACATGTGTGAAATGCAAAGCCGACCAGCCGAATCCAGCCAGCCACATCATTTCATGTGGCCCACAAGGCTTTCAATGCCAGAGCAACACAGTTACATTTCTGCAGTCTTACAATTGCAAATGGCCCTTTGAAGGTAACGACAAGTTTGGTGTGGCCCTCGGTAAAAATGAGTTTGACGCCCCTGATTTAGATAAGAGACAAGGAGGAAAAGTGGAGTGAGGCTGCTGGGCAGCCTTTGTTTTTTAAAAAAGAGTTTCTCTGACAAATACTAAATAATAACATTTTAAAAAAATATTATCAATTTAATGAACATTTGCTGGAGTGACTCTGCACAACTAAATATGCACAACATTTGTCACAATGTAGGACGCTGTTGCACCTTAGACCTGAAGGATCCCTCAGTAAACCACTTGAGACCAGCCGTGATTAAATGCTTTATTTAGAATAAGTAAAAGAAGTAAAGAGATAAAAATATAGTTCTTTGATGCTCTCCACATCTAGTATTGCAATGCAATAGTCCAATGACTTAAAAGGTTCAAAAAGGAAGAAATAGTCCTGGTGCCCCAATGGGCTAAATCCTGGATAAGTCTCTGGCAACAAAGGCTTGGCAAATACTTGAGTACGAGGACTTGAAGGCCCACTGGCCCTGGCTGGAACTAGAGTACGTAGAACTTGACAAGGAAAGCTGAACATTGGCGAGAGATACTGAGAGCCAATAGGAAGCAGCTTAAATAGGTTTTCCTTGGCATTTCTCAAAAAGACGCACACTGCGTCGGAACTTCTTCCCATGGACAGTCTGTGGGTCTGGCCCTCCCTTGCCCTCCGAGGAGCGAAGGAATGCTTGCTCATTAATAGTAGCACCTAAGAGCTGGGGAGGCACCCAGCTCTTCTTATCGGCCTGGGAAGAAGGAAGGCTGTGCTTGCCCTTGACCATTGGTTGACACAAAGGTTCACACAGAGGTTTGCTCTCAGCCCTCGCTGATGTCTTGGAATTAACATGGCTTCGGTCTGGCTGGACTATGGGACCAGGCGGGGCCTGACAGACGCTATGATTGATTGATTGATTTTATTATTTATGAGTCGCCCTCCATGTCAGTGCTCCGGGCAACTTACACATAAAACACATAAAAAGAGTTCAATAGTTAAAAGCTAAAAAGAATAGGAAAATTAATTAAAATAGTTCCGGTAACTCAGGCTAAGTCTGGAGGGTGTCCTTAGCCATAAGCCTTTCAGAAGAGCCAGGTCTTCAATGCGGTCAGGAACTGGGGCATGTCCCGGATAGCTCTCTGATCCGCCGGCATCAAGTTCCAAAGAACAGGGGCCGCGATGGAAAAGGCTCTCCGTCTCGTGGTGTCGAGGCGGGCCTCACTCACACCTGGGATGCGGAGAAGGTCCCTGTTTCCTGAGCAGCGGCGACCTTAAATGAGCTGGTTCGGACAAGCGGTCTTTTAAATAAGCTGGGCCGGCGCCATGGAGGGCCTTGAAGGTAGCGACAAGATCTTGTGGATGGCTCTGAGCTCGACTGGCAGCCAGTGCAGGCGCTGTAGAGATGGCGCGATATGGCATCTCAGTGGTGTCCCGGTGAGGAGTCTGGCGGCTGCATTCTGCACTAGCTGGATTTTACAGTGGTTGACTGCGGCAACCCCACGTACAAAGAGCATTACAGTAGTTCAGCCGTGATGTCACTGTGGCATGGACCACCGTAGCCAGCGCATCTGATGGAAGGTAAGGTGCCAGTTGACGTGCCTGGCGTAGGTGGAAAAAAGCTCCCTTACTTGTCGCAGCAACCTGGGCCTCCAGTGAGAGTCTCGAGTCTAGTATCACACCAAGACTCTTCTATCACATTAGAGTTCTAAAATGCAGGTCTCCATTTCTTTATCACTAAGTTTGTTTCTGCAAATTTTGGAAAATGTAATTTAGGGCAGAACCTTTTGAATTCCCGGCCCGAGAGGTCCTCAGCTTCCCTGAAGTACATTTCTCGGAATTCTGCGGAAGCAAACTAGGCAAAAAAGAAATGCAAAGCTGTGCTTTAGAACTCTAGCAAGATATCATCTTTAATCTCTCTTAAATTCATGCTCAAAAGTTGGCCACCCTATTTACATCCCTTCCAGTCTATGACTAACGCTGTTATCACTAGCTCTTGGTGCATTATGATAAGCCTGGTCAACCATTGGACAAGAGTCATGAGTAGACTGGGGAATCCAGAATGGGTACTGTCTTGTAAAAGAAAATGTAACCCCATATCCAAGCTTACCAACAATAAACAATAGAGCCATAACTTTTGGTGAAGATGGCCTGGAGGAGGAAAAACACTTGGTCAGTGGTTCTCAACCTGTCACGATCACGGACGTAGCGGGCCCCTTAATCACACACACAGAGACGTACTGAAGGCTAACTACTTTATTGAGTATAAAAACAGTTCCAAAGAGTAAATAGTCAATAATATGCAAGAGTCCAAAAGGTATTAAGCAAGTAGTCCAAAGTAACGTAGCAAATAAGCTGGAAGCGTGGCAAGGCTCCGCAATTCAATGCGAATCAGGAAACAGGGCAAGGTTCCGCAAACCGCTGCGGCTCAAGAAACAAGGCAAATGCAAGGCAAGGCTTGATGACCACTGCTGGCTTGTGGTCCCACTCCGCTTCACGCCTATTCAGGGAAGACGTGGCCGGAGAACTGAGGATGCGTTCCCACGGGCCCTATACTTAATCCGTCGGCCGAGGTCCGCGACGCTCTAGGCTCCTTCGTCTCCAATCTCTGCTCACGGACCTCGGTCGGTCTAGGACCCTCGACCAAGCCCTCCTGCTAGACTCGATGTCTCGTCTCCTATCGAAGGAGCGACCTTGCCTCTCGGCAGCTGTGTCGCTATCTTCCTGAGAACTTTCCTCCCTGGCACTTTCCCACTCGGATTCGTCCATGTTTACATTCTCGGGCTCCTGGGAATTCCTCCCCCCGGGGTGCTCATAACTCCCTTCGCTGCTTCCCATCTCCACCTGGTGATCAGAATCTAAGCTGGGCCCAAAGCACATTTCATCCCATGCCAAGCTCTCTGTGGGAGACTGCGGCCCATCCGAAGGGCCCTGCGCTTCACCCCAGTCATCTAGCTCATCCTCCGAATCCACCTCTGCTGCTGCAGGCCCTAATGCTAAAAGAACCCCAGGACCTATTCCTTGCCCTCCAGGCACGAACGAGAACTGCTGTGCTACACAACCTGTTGGTCTCCATATGTGGGCCTTTAACTCCCAGAAATCCTAACAGCTGTAAACTAACTGGGATTTCAGGGAGTTGTAGGCCAAATCACCTGGGGTCCCACAGGTTGAGAACCACTGCACTTGCTCATATGAATGGTCAATATAAGCCATGAAATACAGAAAATATCGACAGTAGATGGAAGGTCAATGTAGTTTTTGTTAGCATTCTCATACTGTGAAGTGGTGCTCAACAAGCAGGTCATCAGGGCCTACTATCACTGGTAGATGTTGTGACTTCATGGGTGATAGCATTGTTCCAGAGAATAATAGAAATTTTGTAGTCAGTGATTAAATATCGCAGACTCTTTACAAAAGCAAGATTAAATGTATTTCCCTCAGAGTTGCTAAGAGGCAGAATGTCTGCAATTCCTTACTCCCAAAGACTATGTCTGTTGTAGATGAGTCCTTGAGCGATGCTGAAAGCATGGAGGTTGAAGCTAGACGGGCAAAGCGGGTTACTCAAGAGCAGGAGTCAGATGAAGAATGGGAGAGGAAAAGAATCCGGCAAATACTTAGTGAACTTACTGATAATGATGCTTTCGAGGGTTTCTCTGGGGATGATGGGTTTGATCATGATGAGCCAACTATGGGAAGTGGGGATGGGGATTCGGAAGATGTGTCTAGCGATATGGACTGGACTAAAGTGCAGGAAGTGCGTGATACTTGTGCAGAACCAACAAGTAGCAATATGTTTGTGGGGTTTTCTGGGGATGGGAATTGGAGTTTGGATGACCAAACTTCAACTTGGGGTGAGCTAAGTTGTGGCAGGAGAAGGAGAGCTTGGCAGAAAAGACAAAGGACTGCACGTGAAACTGCAATAGCAGCTGAGAGGGCTAATGATGGGGTGTCGGCTCATTCAAGTTCTGATGAGGATGTGTGAATAAAGTGAGGTTTGGGACTGGGGGTTCCTTGCAGTTGGAAAGATGTTGCTGGGTGCCCGTGTCCTGTTTTGTGTGCTGTGTTCCTGCGGACCGCTTCTTGGACGTGAGTTTGAATCCTGATCTACCTTTGTGGACTTGGGTATAGTATCGGCTGGGTTCTGCATCTTGTATCCCTTTTGGCTACACCGTGTTTCCTCCCTGTGTGCTAGTTGCTGCTGTCTGCTTTCGTGCTGATCCTGGACCGGATTATCGATGCTGCTGTTTCCTCTTAGCCTTGACCCAGCTTGGTTTATTGTCGCTGCCGCTTCTCCTTGCCCTGACACCGGATTGGATTTGACTACGCATTTGCTGTCTCCTGGTTACAACCCTTGGACCTCACTGACGATTCTTCGCTCTCTAGAGCCTCTCCTCCCAATTGATGACGACATTGCCGTGATTGACAATGAGTGCCTTTTCTTTTGTTGTGCTGCGTTTTGGGTTTATGGCGGGCAGGGCCGGCGCATCCATAAGGCGGCCTACGCAGCCGCGTAGAGCGATGTCTTCTTGGGGGGCGTCGCCACCTTTTTGGGGGTGCCACCACGCCCCCGCCGCCCGCGCCACGCTGCCTTGTTCCACCGCCGCTTTTGCCGGGACTCCGGCACCAGGGGCGTTCTGCCCGCACTGCACATGCACAAAGATTTTTCGCGCGTGCGCAGAAGCTTCTACAGGCGCTACGGCGCCTGTAGGAGCTTCTATGCATGCGTGGAGATCCCTCCGCACACGCACGAACCTCCGCACACGCGCACTGCCTTCCGAGCGCGCCCCCACCTGAGGCGCGCTCGGGAGCAAGCGTGCACGTGCAGAGGCCCGCGCATGTGCAGAAAAGCTCTGTGCATGCGCGGGAGCCAGCGGGGAGGGGCACCAAATGACCTTGCATACCTCCCCGGGAGAGCTCGGTCCGCCCCTGATTTCGAGTTTTCAGGAGAAATAATCCAAGTTTTGTGTTACTGACTGTTCTTGATCAGTTCGGTCATTATTTCGTGTAGTTTTCACCTTCACACTGAAATTTAAGTGTTTTTGGTCCGTTTGACCATCTTTTGTGTTTTTGAATAAATTTTACTTTATATTCCAGTGGGCTTGGCCCTTTAAGGCTATCTGTGTTGTGACAATGTTCCTGTGGGGGAAATGAAATAGAAACAATCGAACACATTTTATTACACGGCTGCTACTACACAATGCAACATAGCCAACTTTTATATCCAATCCTGTCCCACATGACCAACCATCCCCCACAGAGGATTGTTAGATATATTTTCGAGGACAAGTGCCACCGTGTCACTCTCATAGTGGCAAAATTCCTCTCAGTGGCAACAAGGCTAAGAAAGCAACTAACCTCCGATAGGGGTATTACTTGAATCTATGTAGATATATTTTGTACAATGGACTTCTCCTGAGGTGGGAGAATTTATAGTGATTGTTGGTTTTACTGATGGGTCTATGGACCATGATCAGTTGTTGTTGTTGTTGTTGTTGTTGTTGTTGTTGAATTGTAGTCAACCATAAACTTGTGCACATCATCTGAAGACTCTTTCTATATTCCAAAACCATTGTTGGTGTGATTGGCAAGAATGTAAAACATAGTCTTCTTGCCTGTGGCACACAGGATGGATGTTCTTCTCTAAAGAGGTTCAGCTGGCCTTTGACTTGCCAATTTTAGCTGTACAGTTAAGATCATACTGCTAAATCATACTGTTACTTCACCATGCATTTTGTTGGTGCTGATTTCCCCTTAAAGTATTGCTTATACATTTAATGCATTGAATGTGCTGATATTACTCCTAAACGTTATGTTCATAGGTTTGATTATATTACTTGTATATTTCATCCTCATAATGGCAAGCTGCCTTGAGAGTTGTTTGTAACATTGAAAGATGGGCTGTACATTGTTGAAGAAAGAGAATAATCCCTTGACACTTCAGAGCAGGCAAAGGGCTGCACAGACCCATTCACCTCACATTCATAATACATCAATATGCATCAGTTTTACAACATCCACTGGCCTTCAGCTGCTAAAGTTTATATGTTACTCTATTAGTCACAATGCTTTCCTGAGATAATGGAAAATACAAGGAGTTTATTGATCAAAATAAATGATTTTTCTTCATGGCCCTAGAAAGGAGAGGAACGAGAGACCTCATAAATGTAAATCTGAATTGGGGATAATCTGTGTTGAATGGGATTACTGTGCTGTGGTTCACCCATTCACTTCCCTGGTTTGATGCCTGCTACACCAAGCTATATATTTTGCAAGGGTACAAAGGTCATTTGCCCAATCATAAATAGATTTGTCACAGAGAAGCTAGTTGACTGGATCCCAATACTAGATAAACATACTGCTTCCCACTCATATCAAAAAAAGTACCGCTGGATCTTATGTGAACTATCTGATGAATGTATATGAAATGGGGTTGTCCTGGTCCTGAGTCTCTAGTTTTCATGGGTCATCTCCAGGTGGGAGATAAGCATACAACTTGAAGGTGCAGGTCCCCTGAAGGCACAGGTTCACAGCTTGGGACTGAGCCTGGACTCATCACTGAGCCTGGAAACCCAGGTCTCGGCGGTGGCCGGGAGAGATTTTGAACAGTTTATTTATTTATTAATTATTCGGTTTTATATTCCGCTCCTCCCTGCAGGCTCGGGGCGGATCACAATAGCAACAATACACAATAAAACATACAATAAAATGCAATAAAAACACAAATACAGGATCAATAGCCGTTAGTCACAGCTTTGAGTCTTAGTTCGGGCGCTAATTACATCTCCATTCAGGCTAGCCAAATGCCAGTCTAAAGAGGGCAGTCTTACAAGCCCTACGGAAGGGGCCGAGTTCGTGAATCGCCCGAGCGTGACTAGGCAATGAATTCCAAATCATGGGGGCCACAGCTGAAAAGGCCCGCTGTCTTGTGCTGGACAAATGACAGGAGCAGGGTGATGGAATAACTAACAGATTTTGCTCTTCCGAGCGCAGTGATCTCGGGGAATATACGGGGTAAGGCGGTCCCTCAGGTACTCAGGCCTAGACCGTGCAAGGCCTTGAAGGTTAACACCAACACCTTGAAGGCAGTCCGTACTCAATGGGCAGCCAGTGTAGTTGCTGAAGGATGGGGCGTAATGTGCTCTCGCCGGTGCTCCAACCAGCAAGCGAGCAGCAGCATTCTGCACCAGCTTCAGTTCCGGACTGTTGACAAGGGACACGTAGAGGGCGTTACAGTAGTCCAGCCTCGAGATGACCGTCGCCTGATCACCGCGGGCCAGGTCATCCCTGACAGGTAGGGTGCCAGTCGCCTTAGCCTGACGGAGATGGTAGAACGCCGTTTTGCTGCCCATGGAGACCTGAGTCTCCATGGTCAGCAAAGGGTCCACTTGGACACCTAAGCTCTTTACGAGAGATGACGGGCTAAGCCGCACGCCATCCAGGGTAGGCAACCGGCACTCATCCAGCCCAGGGCGACCAGGCCACAAGATCTCCGTCTTCGACGGATTCACCTTCAACCGGCTGGCACGCAGCCAACCAGTCACGGCTTCAAGGCATAGATGGAAACAATCGGGTACGGCGCCCTGCCTGCCGTCCATTCTCAGCAAAGCTGGGTGTCATCTGCATACTGATAACACTCCAGACCAAAGTCGCGAACCAGCTGGGCCAGGGGCATATAAATGTTAAATAATAAGGGTGAGAGAATGGCCCCTGGGGACCCCACAACTTAATGGGAGCCTCCCGAGGCCTCCTCCCCCTCTCCACACGTTGTCCCCGATCCTGGAGGAAGGAGGTCACCCATTTAAGGGCAATCCCCTCACCCCAGTCACGGCAAACGGTGGGCCAACAATGCATGGTCTACGGTATCAAACGCTGCTGTTAGATCTAACAAAACAAGCAGGGCTGACCCGCCCTGGTCCAGCTGGCGAAGTTGGTCTGTAATGGCGACAAGCACGGTCTCCGTCCCATGCCCATCTGGGAAGCCGGACTGGAAGGGATCAAGTCCAGCTGTGTCTTCTAAGAACTGCTGCAGCTGATCCACTGCTGCCCTCTCAATTACTTTTGCCTAGAAAGGCAAGTTGGAAACAGGCCTGTAATTGGAGGGAGCCGAAAGATCTAGTCTCGGCTTCTTCAGCAGCGGTCTTACCATCGCCTCTTTCAATCCCCCGGGAAGACTCCTTGCTCAAGGGAGCTATTTATGATCGTGCCCAGGGGCCTCGTAGTCCCTCCTGGCAAGATCACTAGCCAGGAGGGGCACGGGTCGAGGGAGCAAGTAGTTGGTCTAGCTGCAGCCAGTAACTTATCGACAGCTGCTGCGTCCAGCAGTTGGAACGGGTGAAGGTGGGCCCGCCCGAGTGGCGGCGGAGTCTCCAGTTCAGCCACTGTATCAAGAGTGGCTGGGATATCCGGCGGAATGTTGAAATCTTGTCGGCAAAATAGTTCTGAAAAACCTCAGCTGTAGGAGCCAAATCCTTATCATTTGGGACCGCCGAGATTGTTGTCAATGACCGAATTATTCTAAAGAGTTGAGCTGGGCGTGAACTAGCCGACTCTATCAAGGAGGAGTAGTAAACCTTTTTGGCCTCCTTGATAGCTCGCTCATAAACATCTTTAAAATTGTTTATAAGCTGATTTCGATGCTCCGTCACGGAGGCCGCCACACGTCCTCTAGCTGTCTCTTCCTCCGTTTCATCGCTCAGAAGCTCCTCGGTAAACCAAGGTGCGATTTCTTCGACGGGGATGAGAGGGGCGTCTGGGGCGACTCGTCTAAGGCCGTGGACAGAGAGATGTTCAGCAAACCACTTGCCCATCGACTGAGCCGCTGGGGAGTTCCAATTCCCTCAGAGCATTCAGGAACCTAGTGGGTTCCATAAGTCTTTGGCGAAACCAGAATAGGTTCGGCACCCTTACCGGGAGGGGCCACTTCAAGACGGACTTCCAGGACACTGTGATCCGACCATGGAACCTCTTCTAAAGAGGCTAGGGTCACTTGAATTCCGGTCGCGAAGATCAAATCAGGGTGTGCCCGGCCTGGTGCGTGGGACCGGTCTTACAAAGTGAGAGTCCTAGTGTCTCCATGGTGGACACCAGGTCCATGGCCGCCGTTGAGGAGGTGTCGTGGACATTGAAGTCCCCAGAACAATAAGCCTGGGAAACCTCAATGCCCACTCCGAGACCACCTCCAGCAGCCTGGGTAGGCTCCCCGTTGGTGCGTTGGGTGCTCGGTACACCAACAGGAAGGCTATGCTCTCACTAAGGTCCCACACCAAGCCCGCGCACTCTATTCCTGGGATGTTCGCGACCGGGATCGTCCTGGAATTAAAGATGCCCTCGGCTGAGTATGGCCACCCCCCCCCCCTGGCTCTCTGTCCTCACCGGGGAACTGGTAGTGAACCCTGGGGATGCTAACTCGTGCAAAGGACCTCATCCCCTCCTGTAGCCAAGTCTCAGTGAGACAGGCTAGGGTCTACTTTTTTTCGAGGAGGAAATCCCTAACGGTCCCCGTCTTGTTACGCACGGATCTAGTGTTCACCAGTACCAAAGTTGGAGGAGAGTCTGCTCGGAAACTGCAATTATCCAATGCTTGGCAGCCAGATTACTAACAGGAGCAGGGTACAGGGAGTGCACAATTCCCTTGTTGCGCCAGCTCCACTGGCTGCCAATTAGTTTCCAAGCACAATTCAAAGTGCTAGTCTTAACAAAACCCTATATGGTTCCGACCCAGTTTACCTGTCCGAACGGATTCTCCCCTATGAACCTTCTAGGATGCTAAGATCCTCCGGGGAGTCCCTGCTCTCGTTCCCGCCATCTTCACAAATGCGTCTGGTGGGGACAAGAGACAGGGCCTTTTCCGTGGTGGACCCTCGGCTATGGAACTTTCTCCCAAGCAAGGTTAGATCTGCCCCCTCCCTCTTGTCCTTCAGAGGCTAAAGACCTGTCTTTGGAACAAAGCATTCCCAGAAGAAGGTAGGTTGGTTATAGACCAAATGAATGACCACAGTTATAGACTGACTCGAACTTGTGTTTAGTCAGCGATTTGGCTTTATGTATTTTATTCCTATGTATTTTAATCATGTATTGTTGTTAGATGTTTTTAAATTTTATTGTAGTATTGAATTTTTGCTGTAAGCCGGTCTGAGTCCCTCAATGGAGGTGAGAAGATTGGGATACAAAAGTTTTAAATAAATAAATAAACTTCTTGTTTTGGTGGGATCATATCCAGGAAAGTAGAAAATGTGCAAAACTCCTCAGCTAGAAGTTCAGCGTCTTCATACAGTCTGCAAGCTTTGATATGTTGATGCAACTTGCAAAGATTTAGTTTCCTTCTTCATTTCCAGCCAGTTCACCCTCCATTCTGCTCTCCATTCACTTTCTTGCTAGAAGTAAGTAGGCTAGGTGAAATGTTCGTAACCTTGACTCCCCAAGTAAGTGAGAAGGAATAGTATCTACATTTCATCTGGGAAAGCCAACATTTCTATCATAATTTCCAAACAGAAAACATATTCTCCACATTTCTGTTTGAACAACAAATCTGGACAACTGTGATTGAAATGTAATGTATACCACTTAATGGCATCACAGGGTTTGCCCTTGACACCTCTGGGCTTAGAATGATTCTGAACAGATTATTTATTTATTTATTTATTTACTATTTTTATATGCCACCCTTCTCAACTTGAAGGTTGACTCAGAGTGGCTTACAGCAAACAACAATACTGCCAGAGTGGCTTACAGTACATATAACAATATTGCCGGAGCGGCTTACAACAAACTGAAAAACAACAATTAACATTACAACATATATCGCAATATTGTTAGCAATATTGCATGTAATACAAATATATAAATTATAATATCACGATATAATTATTGTATCACATTATCATTGGCAGTATTATACTGTGTTACAATACAACACCACCAATACCAAATGCATATACCACATACCATACCGTAATCATACTATTATTATTATTATTACATTACAATTATTATACTATAACATAATACAATATATTGACATTATATTATATTATATCAAATTGCAATGCAATGTAACACTATATTATATTATATATTATTATATTATATTATCTTTAAAATAATAAATAACATTATTTATTTAAACAAAATAGAATTACTTATTTAAATATATAATTCTATAGAATCATTTTAAACAATTATTTTAAATTATACTGCAATGTAACACTCCAATATATATTAAAAATTACGTCACGGCTTCAAGGCATAGATGGAAACAATCGGGTACGCGCCCTGCCTGCCGTCCATTCTCAGCAAAAGCTGGGTGTCATCTGCATACTGATAACACTCCAGACCAAAAGTCGCGAACCAGCTGGGCCAGGGGGCGATATAAATGTTAAATAATAAGGGTGAGTGAGAATGGCCCCCTGGGGGACCCCAACTTAATGGGAGCCTCCGGAGGCCTCCTCCCCCTCTCCACACGTTGTCCCCGATCCTGGAGGAAGGAGGTCACCCATTTAAGGGCAATCCCCTCACCCCAGTCACGGCTAAACGGTGGGCCAACAATGCATGGTCTACGGTATCAAACGCTGCTGTTAGATCTAACAAAACAAGCAGGGCTGACCGCCCTGGTCCAGCTGAAGTGCTGCTGGTCTGTAATGGCGACAAGCACGGTCTCCGTCCCATGCCCAATACGGAAGCCGGACTGAAGGGATCAAGTCCAGCTGTGTCTTCTAAGAACTGCTGCAGCTGATCCACTGCTGCCCTCTCAATTACTTTGCCTAGAAAAGGCAAGTTGGAAACAGGCCTGTAATTGAGGAGCCGAAAGATCTAAATTCGGCTTCTTCAGCAGCGGTCTTACCATCGCCTCTTTCAATCCCCCGGGAAGACTCCTTGCTCAAGGGAGCTATTTATGATCGTGCCCAGGGGGTCGTAGTCCCTCCTGGCAAGATCTAATTAGCCAGGAGGGGCACGGGTCGAGGGAGCAAGTAGTTGGTCTAGCTGCAGCCAGTAACTTATCGACAGCTGCTGCGCCCAGCAGTTGGAAGACGGGTGAGGTGGGCCCGCCGAGTGGCGGCGGAGTCTCGAGTTCAGCCACTGTATCAAGAGTGGCTGGGATATCCCGGCGGAATGTTGAAATCTTGTCGGCAAAATAGTTCTGAAAAACCTCAGCTGTAGGAGCCAAATCTTATCATTTGGGACCGCCGAGATTGTTGTCAATGACCGAATTATTCTAAAGAGTTGAGCTGGGCGTGAACTAGCCGCTCTATCAAGGAGGAGTAGTAAACCTTTTTGGCCTCCTTGATAGCTCGCTCATAAACATCTTTAAATTGTTTATTGGGCGAACCAGAATAGGTTCGGCACCCTTACCGGGAGGGGGGGCCACTTCAAGACGGACTTCCAGGACACTGTGATCCGACCATGGAACCTCTTCTAAAGAGGCTAGGGTCACTTGAATTCCGGTCGCGAAGATCAAATCCAGGGTGTGCCCGGCCTGGTGCGTGGGACCGGTCTTACAAAGTGAGAGTCCTAGTGTCTCCATGGTGGACACCAGGTCCATGGCCGCCGTTGAGGAGGTGTCGGCGTGGACATTGAAGTCCCCCAGAACAATAAGCCTGGGAAACCTCAATGCCCACTCCGAGACCACCTCCAGCAGCCTGGGTAGGCTCCCCGTTGGTGCGTTGGGTGCTCGGTACACCAACAGGAAGGCTACACTCTCACTAAGGTCCCACACCAAGCCCGCGCACTCTATTCCTGGGATGTTCGCGATCGGGATCGTCCTGGAATTAAAGATGTCTCGGCTGAGTATGGCCACCCCCCCCCCCCCGCCTCTCTGTCCTCATCTGGTAACTGGTAGTGAACCCTGGGGATGCTAACTCGTGCAAAAGGACCTCATCCCCCTCCTGTAGCCAAGTCTCAGTGAGACAGGCTAGGTCTACTTTCTTTTCGAGGAGGAAATCCCTAACGGTCCCCGTCTTGTTACGCACGGATCTAGTGTTCACCAGTACCAAAGTTGGAGGAGAGTCTGCTCGGAAACTGCAATTATCCAATGCTTGGCAGCCAGATTACTAACAGGAGCAGGGTACAGGGAGTGCACAATTCCCTTGTTGCGCCAGCTCCACTGGCTGCCAATTAGTTTCCAAGCACAATTCAAAGTGCTAGTCTTAACAAAACCCTATATGGTTCCGACCCAGTTTACCTGTCTGAACGGATTCTCCCCTATGAACCTTCTAGGATGCTAAGATCCTCCGGGGAGTCCCTGCTCTCGTTCCCGCCATCTTCACAAATGCGTCTGGTGGGGACAAGAGACAGGGCCTTTTCCGTGGTGGCCCCTCGGCTATGGAACTTTCGCCCAAGCAAGGTTAGATCTGCCCCCTCCCTCTTGTCCTTCAGGAGGCTAGTAAAGACCTGTCTTTGGAACAAAGCATTCCCAGAAGAAGGTAGGTTGGTTATAGACCAAATGAATGACCACAGTTATAGACTGAGTCGAACTTGTGTTTAGTCGGCGATTTGGCTTTTATGTATTTTATTCCTATGTATTTTAATCATGTATTGTTGTTAGATGTTTTTAAATTTTATTGTAGTATTGAATTTTTGCTGTAAGCCGGTCTGAGTCCCTCAATGGAGGTGAGAAGATCGGGATACAAAAGTTTTAAATAAATAAATAAACTTCTTGTTTTGGTGGGATCATATCCAGGAAAGTAGAAAATGTGCAAACCTCCTCAGCTAGAAGTTCAGCGTCTTCATACAGTCTGCAAGCTTTGATATGTTGATGCAACTTGCAACTCGGGGGGCAGTGAATGTTTTTATTTAGTGTCCTTCTTCAGTCCCAGCCAGTTCACCCTCCATTCTGCTCTCCATTCACTTTCTTGCTAGAAGTAAGTAGGCTAGGTGAAATGTTCGTAACCTTGACTCCCCAAGTAAGTGAGAAGGAATAGTATCTACATTTCATCTGGGAAAGCCAACATTTCTATCATAATTTCCAAACAGAAAATATATTCTCCACATTTCTGTTTGAACAACAAATCTGGACAACTGTGATTGAAATGTAATGTATACCACTTAATGGCATCACAGGGTTTGCCCTTGACACCTCTGGGCTTAGAATGATTCTGAACAGATTATTTATTTATTTATTTATTTACTATTTTTATATGCCACCCTTCTCAACCCCGAAGGGGACTCAGAGTGGCTTACAGCAAACAACAATACTGCCAGAGTGGCTTACAGTGTACATATAACAATATTGCCGGAGCGGCTTACAACAAACTGAAAAAACAACAATTAACATTACAACATATCGCAATATTGTTAGCAATATTGCATGTAATACAAATATATAAATTATAATATCACGATATAATTATTGTATCACATTATCATTGGCAGTATTATACTGTGTTACAATACAACACCACCAATACCAAATGCATATACCACATACCATACCGTAATCATACTATTATTATTATTATTACATTACAATTATTATACTATAACATAATACAATATATTGACATTATATTATATTATATCAAATTGCAATGCAATGTAACACTATATTATATTATATATTATTATATTATATTATCTTTAAAATAATAAATAACATTATTTATTTAAACAAAATAGAATTACTTATTTAAATAATTCTATAGAATCATTTTAAACAATTATTTTAAATTATAATGCAATGTAACACTACATTATATCATATATTATTACATTGCACCATACTTTCTATAAAATAATACATAACATTATTTATTTAAACAAATAAAATTACTTATCCAGATAACCCTGGATACAAATGAATCATCCATGATGCCTTTAAATAATTGAAATATAGTGTTATTTATACGCATGAGGACTATGGGGGAAAAAGAAATGTACTGTGTATCTAGTCTTGTGTGTGTTGATTATTATTTTGGCAAACACCCATAAAGTTATCCCCACACTGCAGCGCATTGTAGGTTCAACAAGTGGCTTACAAAACACTTCCAAGCACAACGTAAAATGGTGTTCAGGTCATGAATGATCTGATTTGGGACTCCAACACCTTTCTAGCTATTTGTTACATTGCTCAAGTGCTCTTACTGTTGTGAAGTTTCTTCTAATGTTCAATCAAAATCTATGTCCTGCAACATCAAACCATTAGATCTTCCAGCCTGTGTTGGAACTAAAGTGCAACCAACTAACCTATCAATCTACCTTCATGCCAACTCTTTCAACCTTACTTCATATGTGTTGTTCTCTATGCTCCTACTTGTCTATATCTCTGTCTTAAAATGAGATGACAAGAACTGAATGCCGAACTCCAGATGAGGCCTGACTAGCATAGAATATAATAGGACAATTGTGTCCCTTTACTTGTAAACTATGTTTTTAGTAATACAGACTAATACAGCATTTGCCTTTTTTTGCTGCACCATCACATTGCTGTCTTGTGTTAAACAATCCCGAGATCCTTTTCACTTGTAGTCCTGCTGTATTCCCCATCCTATATCTGTGTATTGGTTTTTTTATAGTATTAGTAGTATTTAGTAGGGCTGGCTGATCCTTTAAAAAATGGTTCAAAACTCGCTTTGGATGTAGGGGGTGCTAGCACTTTGAATCTGTTTGACATCCGAAGTTTTCCACAGTATTTTCTAAATAAATTCGGAAATAATTCCAAAATTCAGAATGGCTTCAATAATGGCAGATGCTGTCATGTTTTACCTAGTTTGAACATGACAGCACTCCAAACTGGGTGTTTTAACCCAGTTTGGAAGCCCATGCCTTCCCTCCACATCTGAATGGTGTCCTTCAGATTCGGAGGGAAGGCATGGGTTTGGAAGCCCATGCCTTCCCTCTGGATCTGGACGGCCCCGGGCATTCAGATCCAGAGGGAAGGTGTGGCCTTCCAAACCCACGCCTTCCCTCCAGATCTGGACAGCCCCACGTCCAGATCCGGAGGGAAGGCGTGGGCTTCCCAACCCAGTTTGGAAGTCCATGCCTTCCCTCCGGATCTGGATGGCCCCAGGCATTCAGATCCGGAGGGAAGGCGTGGGTTTCCAAAGCCATGCCTTTCCTCCACATCTGAATGGTGTCCTTCAGATTCCGGAAGGAAGGCATGGGTTTGGAAGCCCGTGCCTTCCCTCTGGATCTGGACGGCCCGGGCATTCAGATCCAGAGGGAAGGTGTGGCCTTCCAAACCCACGCCTTCCCTCCAGATCTGGACAGCCCACGTCCAGATCCGAGGGAAGGCGTGGGCTTCCCAACCCAGTTTGGAAGTCCATGCCTTCCCTCCGGATCTGGACGGCCCCAGGCATTCAGATCCGGAGGGAAGGCGTGGGTTTCCAAAGCCATGCCTTTCCTCCACATCTGAAGAGCCCCGAAGCCTTACTGAAAATGGCGGCGCCAGCTTCAAAATTGCAAATTCACTTCCGGGTTGCTTAAAGCCCTTCCTTCGGAAATGAATTACATCTGAATTTAATCCGACTATTGGAGCATTCCGACGAATCTAACCAGGCCTAGTATTTAGTATTAACCCAGTGGTTCCCAAAGTGGGCGGTACCACCCCCTGGTGGACGGTGGGGCGATCTAGGGGGGCACCGGAAGGCACAGGAGAACTTGGGGGGCACTGAACCCCTGTAAGGGGGCAGTGGGGGTGGTGGGGGTGGTGGCGTGAGCCAGATGATAGGCTACGATCCATCTCTCTCTCTCTCTCTCTCTCTCTCTCTCTCTCTCTCTCTCTTCTTCCCTCCTCCTGCTCCCTCCTCCTCTCGTCAAGCAAGGGATGATAATAATAATAATGATAATAATACCTTTGGGGTTCCCTTCCAACTGGTTGAGCCTTATAATAACAATAATATTTATTTATTTATTTATTTATTGTTAGGCTTCTATGTCGCCACTCCCGGGAGGCTTGGGCGGCTCACAAGCGCCGGATAAAACAACAGGGTAAAACAATTTAATAATGTCCTTCAACATATTTAGTGGACCATGGATTCAGTGCGGTAACTAATTTATTAACAAAAAAAAGAAACTGACTGCAAAATAGTCAATCGCAATGATTTGAGATTACTGCTGACGAAAATAGAGCCGAGGAATACCAGATTGGTAGCAGCAAACCAGGTTCATCCTTCTCATTAAGATGGTTTCAAATGTTTTAACTTTTTTGTATTGCCTTTCTATTCTAAGTTCAATAAAGAGTTTCATAATTTCAAACTTCAATGTTTCTAATTTACAACTTTATTATATTTTACGAAAAAGGTAGAAATATTAATACATATATCTTTCTGTTTAATTGCTATTAAAAAATTAAAAATTAATTTCTAGGGGGCGGTGAATAATTTTTTTTCTGGAAAGGGGCGGTAGGCCAAAAAAGTTTGGGAACAACTGTATTAACCTATATGCTGTAGATAATCTTCCTTCTTTCAGTGCATTTGCAAGTGAACTCTCCTCCAGGTTTTGCATAGACTCAGACTAGCAAGTATCATTTATCCTCAAAACATAGTGAGCCACAATGTTAAGCAGACTACCTGAGTTCTCTAGAAAAACTAGATATTCTTCACCAGTTTCTTGGAGGTGGGATTTGCTGTCAGCTGTGGTAGCACCAAAGTTTGCTTCTTGCCCTCTGACCAGGGCCGTAGCCAGGATTTTGATTCTGGGGGCTGAGTTTGGCTCTTTAAGGCCTTACACGGCCTGGGGGCTGAGACTGGGTGGAAGAGGGTCTACCCTAGCAAACCTTTTGTATTGTTATCCCAATAACCCCATTAATGTGGGATATAATGAGCATGGTGATCAGATCATGATATGAATAAACATAACAGTTTAAATAATGTACCAGTAAGGCCTTTTGCGGACCACCCTGAGAATTTGGGGGGGGGGCTGAAGCCCCCTTAGCCCCCCCTGGCTACATGCCTGCCTCTGACCATAAATTTAAATCCTCCACAATGTCCCAAATGTAGTGTTGAAACAGAAGCACTGTGAGAGAAACGGCAGGCACCACACAAAAAGAGGCGGCCGGGGGGTAATTAAAAGAAAATTGGCTTTTTAAAAGAGTGGCCTTTTCCTAAAGAGGTCAACTAGAAAATGACATAGGCAATTTTCTCAGGTAAAGGCCTTCAAAGAAATTTGGCTGTAATCACATAAATGGTCCACTTTTAAAATACTGCAAGATTCAATTAATTAAATCAGCCAGCCACCTGAAAAATAAAGGAAAAAAGTTATAATACAAAACGTATAGGACTGCCATCTAATGACTTTCATCACTAGTTAAAGAAATGTCACACTACAATTTACAGTTCCAAAAACATTGCCTGCATATTGCATTAGAGGCCGGCTGCCTGATTATTTATGGGAGACAATGAGAAAGATCAGCCGTGTGTTGCCCTGCAGTCATAAAATACATGGAATGAACATCTGATGTTGCCATAACCCTCTAACCTAGACATAATGATTTCTGCCTTACTTTTATATTTGTGGATGATCTTTGGGAGTATTCTGCTGAAAAATACTAACACACAGCATTGCTATCTTCAAACCAGATGGGCATTAAAGGGCTAATTAGTCTTTCTTCCACATGCTATGATTTTATAAAGCCTTTGTCAGCTAATTATTTTCCTTCCACCTTCTATTTTTCTTTAGTCGTAAGCTTTACTGGAATTGTCTTTGTGTACATGCTTGTTTGTTTTCCTGTTGTCAGCCTACCTTATACTCAAAGATTCTGATTTATAAATCTGTATACATGGCATCATTATCAGGTATCAAACTACAGGGCAAGGGGTGAAATTAAGGGAACAGAAAGACCAATTTCACAGGTACATATTTTCTACTTCCATGGGTTGCATAGGCAAGTGTTTCCCAACCACTGTGCTGGGGCACACTAGTGTGCCGTGAGTGATCATCAGGTGTGCCCAGGGGCGGCCCCAGCGATTCCGCGACCTACGCGGTCGCGTAGAGCATCATCGGCTGGGAGGGGCACCACCGGCTGGGAGGGGCGGTGCCGCGCCGACTCCGCACCCCCACCGCCACTGCACTGCCCTGCGCCACTGTCCGCGTGTGCGCAGAAGCACCTACAGGCGCTATAGCACCTGTAGACATTTCTGCGCACGCGCGAACGTTCAGGCACGCGCACTCCCTCCCAAGCGCGCCTGCCGCTTTGGAGCCAGCACGCATGTGCAAAACCTGCACTGCACGCATGCGCGCTGGCTCCAAAGCGGCAGGTGCGCTTCGGAGCGAGTGCGCGTGCTCGTACATTCGCGCGTGCGCAGAAACATCTACAGGCGCTATAGCGCCTGTAGGTGCTACTGCGCATGCGTGGCCCGGCAGAAAGGTGCACCGTGGAGGTGTGCTGCGGCCGATGGGGGTGGCGGCGGCGGCATGGCGGCGGCGGCGGTGTGGGCGTGGCGGTGGCGTGGGCGTGGCGGCGGCGGTGAGTGACGCGGCGGTGGGGGGGAATTTTCTTTGTGTACCCCCCCAAATTAGGTTGGGCCGCCCCTGGGTGTGCCGTGGGAAATTGGAACCTTCAGGAGGGGGGGGGGAGTTTAGTGTGTTGAAGTATAAAAACCCTAAGAAACCTACCTTGATAAAGGCACAAAATTACAACCACCCCCCTCCCTACCCGTTGTCTACTTGGTCTCTCCCTCTCCATGCATTGGGAAGGCCCGCCTCCCTTTCCCCAGTAGAGACCTCCTCTTGCCTCCTGGGGGTTCTGTGTGGGAAGTTTGGCCCAGTTCTATCATTGGTGGGGTTCAGAATGCTCTTTGATTGTAGGGGAACTATAAATCCCAGCAACTACAACTCCCAAATGTCAAGGTCCATTTCCCCTGAACTCCATCTGCGTTCATATTTGGGCATATTGTGTATTCATGCCAAGTTTGGTCCTGATCCAACATTGTTTGAGTCCATAGTGCTCTCTGGATATAGGTGAACTACAACTCCAAAACTCAAGGTCAATGCCCACCAAACTCTTATAGCATTTTCTCTTGGTTATGGGAGTTCTGCGTGGGAAGTTTGTGTCTTTCTGCCATTCCTGCCAGGATATCTATGTTGAGTTCATCGAAACAGGTCCAAGTTTCACACTGAGTGTATAAATACATTTTAAAAACATATTAACTATATGTATTACTGTGTTAGAGTGTCATTTTGTGTCATTTTGGTTGGTGGTGTGCCCCAGGATTTTGCAAATGTAAAAAGTGTGCCACAGCTCAAAAAAGGTTGGGAAACACTGGCATAGGCCATGGACTTACTATTCAACTTGAAGGGAGGAGCTGAAGAAGCAGCAGGGAGTCCTAACTCATGTGTGATGAGTAAAGTTGGCAGTGGTTTTGATTGACAGTCACTTTCAGTAGTACCATAGGACTGGGCTGTGCCACAGCTAGTTAGTATCCAGATGATTAAATCACTACTGACCAAGAGGTCATGAGTTCGAAGCCAGCCTGGGTTGGAATAAGCTCCCAACCATTAATAGTCTAGTTTGCTATTGACCCATGCAGCCCGAAAGACAGTTGCATATGTCAAGTAGGAAATCTGTGCGGGGAGGCTAATTTAATTAATTTACGATGCCACAAAACCTTCACGCACTCCATCAAAGGACTTGGTGAAACAAGTGAACGGTGAAGCGACAGTGCCTCCTGTGGCCAGAATCGAGCATAACCTCATTGAGTCGGAAAAGCTGGAATGTTAAATGCCTCTGTCTGTCTATATATGTTGTATCTCTAAATGGCATTGAATGTTTACTATGTTTATGTGCATTGCAAAAAGTATTCCTTCCTACTTCTGTGGGGTGTGACTCATTTTGTGCCAAAAGCACACCATGGTCCATGGAGACAAATTGTTTTTCCTGACACCATATGTGGAGCCAGTAATTCACCTCTACTATTTTTCTCACTCTTCCTGATCCGCAAATTGTTTTCCTGACACCAATGGAGCCAGTAATTCACCTCTACTATTTTCTCACTCTTCCTGATCCGCATCGTACAATGGAGAGGAGAGATGAAAACATCACCTGTACATTGAGATCCTTTAGCTTTCTTCTGAGAGCTTCCAAGGCCTTTCTGATCTTTTGAAGACTATGCCCTGCAGTATTGTTGACTCCTACATGAACCAACATGAAAGGGGGAGGGTCAGTGGGCTTGATGAGGGCCTGACAACACTAGGCTACTTCACCGGGATGGCATATGTGAATTAGTGTTGGGGAGTACACATGAACCTTAAGGGGGAAATAAGGTGAAAAATAATGTGTGCATCAGAAAGATCATGAACTTTCTATTACTGTCAGGCCCCAGGCTTCGGTTTCCCTAGTTTCCCCAGAACCACACTGCAGCCATGTTGGCATCCAGGAATCCTCTAAGCCTGTCTGCCTTTCCCAAGTGAATCCAGCACAAGGCAGGCAGGTTCAAACATTCAAGGCCACGACTGTTATGCCTGGTGATAAGCAGAGACGCTGGAGACCAGAAGTTGGGTAAACTCCTTCCCACAGATGTGGGCACTAATTGGACTCGCATACTTTTGCTGCTGAGGTCAGCTAAACCGCAGCTGTAGTCCATCATGGGAACCATGACACTACGTCGCAAGATCAGAGAATAACAGAACTATAACCGTTTGGTCTTGGAAAGGCTCCCCATCTCGAGCCAACTTTTACATCTCAAGATCATGGATTCCTGACCGGGCCTTGCGGCCTCCCTGCTAAGAACTTTGCCTGTCCAGCTCGCTGGCTGCCCTGCTTGGATCTAGCCCGCTTGGGCCTCAGCCTTTGCCTTGTTTGCCTTTGTTCCTGATTGCTATGAAAAGACTTTGCCTTTGAATCCTGCTTGAATCCTGTTTACTACGGGACTATATTCCATTGCTACCTTCCGGGGATTTGCTGCTATTTTACTGGTGCTGCTTTAAGGCTTCTTAGATTGACTTCTAGCCTCTTTCCTATAATCAGCTATTCTAAATAAACCTGTTGTACCTCAGCTGAACGTGTGGTTTATCAAGGGAGGTTTCCAAGTGCCTAGAGGGCGACAGTTACCATGAGGGTGAAAGATAGGAAGTACACTACTGTCCAATTATAACTATACTCAACTCCTGAAATATCTTGATTTCTACATTTTTTTCAAAATAAATATTTCATTGACATAGCAATCAGTTTCTATATGAGAAGATAAGATCAATGTCTGTAAACCCCAGGTGGGAAAGAGTAGATGACTTAATTTTGCCCTTGTGCCCGTACTCATTGGCAGCAAACTAGAGTTATGTCACATGATGTCCAGTTCCTTTTTGGCCTATTTTTAAAAAAAATAAAAGGGGATTCGAAATTGAGGGAGGAGTTGGAATCAGAGCATCAACTCTTTGTGGATTTGTTTTTCTGGATGATATTTGATTGAAAACTATCTGGAAATCCCTCTCGTAATAAATTCAGCTATTCTAGGTGTTTAGAATCAAGTCATCATTCATAGAACTGTGAGAATGGAGCTCTGTTTAGAAATAAATGGCTGTATTGGACAGCTGAATAGAAAAGGGTATATTTGATGGGAACTCAGTTTCTCCCTACCATCAGTCCTTTGTTGTAATCTCTGATTTTTAGATCTGGGTTATGGGGCTATGTAAGCAGCACTGCTCTATCTGCCGGTTTTGCACATATTAGGGTTAGATCTATAGATTGCAAATGTCTTTTTAAAACTGTTGTCACAGAATAATTTAAAGTAGTATTAATTATCTTCATACCAATTTCTTAAACTTTTGTTCATTGACTGTCAAAGAAACTGGATACATACATTAGCTGCTCGGCAATGAAATCCCTGGAAGGAAAAGATGTATGCCTACCACTACACCTCTGAGAGTATTTGGGACATGTGTCTAGTGGAGAACATGTTTATACAGTTCAGTAAGCATGCTGCCTGATCGTTTAAAATAATGTTACTTTAAAAAAATCATGGCTCCAAGGATGCATAGGGATACTCACATATATTTTAAAATAAGATAAAACCCATGCTTTCTTTTTCCTTTGTAATCACACAAGGGGACAAGAGCCTTATGGTGAAATTTCTGCATGATATTATCACCTGATATTCTATAGAGCAGTGACTGTTTACTGGAGTTGTCCTTCTCCTCTTAGGGCACTTGTGCGCGCTTTGTGCTGGTCTGTGACCGTAATAAAGTTTTGATTGATATAGAGCAGTGTTTCCCAACCAGTGTGCCACAGCACACTAGTGTGCCATGAGTGACCATCAGGTGTGCCTTGGGAAATTGGAACCTCAAATACCTTTCCTTCCCCCTCCTGCCGAACACTTTTTCTTCTCCATTCGGGCTCCCTTCTTCCCAGCCTCACTCTGCTCCCTTTGCCTCGCTTTGCTCACCTTGCTGCCATTTTGATCCGAGGGGGCAGTGTGAGCGTGTTCAGGAGGGGAGGCGGGAGGGAGGGAGATGTGGGGTGAGTCTGCGCAGTAGGGTCACGTCTTCCTCCCTCTCCCCTCCCCTCCTGAAGAAGGCAGCCTGAGTGGAGAAGAAAAAGTAAGTGTTCAGCAGGAGGGGGAAAAGGGTGCAAAGGGGAAGGGGGAGGAAGAGGTCTCTGTCGAAAGCTGGCATGGGCAAACTTGAACCTTCCAGGTGTTTTGGACTACAACTCCCACCATTCCTAGCAGCCTCAGGCCCTTTTCCTTCCCCCCTCAGCCACTTAAGCAGGAAAGGGCCTTGGGCTGTTAGGAATGATGGGAGTTGACATCCAAAGCACCCAGAGGGCGGAAGTTTTCCCATGCCTGTTTTAGGGACCTTAAAGTGGTGAGCCTCCTCCCAACATTGTGATTCTGGATAGAAAACAAACAACAGCATAACATAACATTGTTTGAGTCCACAGTGCTCTCTGGGTGTAGGTGAACTACAACTTCCAAACTCAAGGTCAATTCCCAAGCAAACCCTTTCAGTACTTTCTGTTGGTAATGAGAGTTCAATATGCCAAGTTTGGTTCAATTCCATTGTTGCAACAGTTCAGGATGCTCTTTGATTGTGTGTTAACTATAAATCCCAGAAACTGTAACTCCCAAATGTCAAGGTCTATTTTCCCCAAACTCCATCTGTGTTCACATTTGGGCATATTGAGTATTCATGGCAACTTTGGTCCTGATCCAACATTGTTTGAGTCCAGAGTGCTCTCTGGATGTCGGTGAACTACAACTCCAAAACCCAAGGTCAATGCCCACCAAACCCTTCCAGTATTTTCTGCTCCCATTTTCAACCACATATCTGTGTGAGATGAGCTTCTCTAGCTTGACTGCTATAAAAACTAAACACACACAGAGAGAGACTGACAGCTGTTGAGCAAGACCTTCGTGTTTGTCTTTCTGCCATTCCTGCAAGGATATCTATGTTGTGTTCATTGAAACAGGCCCAGGTTTCACACTGAGTGTATAAATACATTTAAAAACATATTAACTATATCTATTACTGTGCTAGAGTGTCATTTTGTGTCATTTTCATTGGTGGTGTGCCCCAGGATTTTGTAAATGTAAAAAATGTGCAGCGGCTCAAAAAAGGTTGAAAAACACTGCTATAGAGATCAGCTCCCTCCTAGTAAAAATGTTACCTCAAAGGAAAGCAGGTGTAAGGAAGCAAGAGAGAGTGGGGAATATCATGAGGAGTGTTAAGGAGATTTTGGTTGCTCAGTTGCCAACCTCAATCATTCCATTCATCCATTGCATTTAAATTTGTAGATTTGAGGCAATTTACAATGTAATCCCCAATTTATGGATGGAAAAATAATAATTAATAGTATTGTTTTTATTTCTTCCCACAGTAACATAAAAAGAATAAAAGCATCACAAATAAGCATGTATTCACTTCACCTTACTCTTTCTTTTAAAAATCCCAACTTCAGGGATTTCTAGATGATATAGATCAGGGCTGCCCAGAAAGTCGATCGCGATTGGCCAGTCGATTTCGGGACCGAAGGAGGTCGATCCCAGCTGGATGGGGCGCTTCTCAGAGGGAGGCGGAGCCAGGCCGCACCAAGCACCTCCTGTGGCTTTGGCACTCCCAGAGGCTTCTCCTGGAGAAGCTGCTGGTAGAGCAGAAGCCAGAGGGGGCGGAGCCCCGCCCCCTCCCCTCTGGCTTAGGAGCTCCCAGTAGCTTATTCAGGCTTGAGGATGGCAGTGCCAAGCCAGTAGTGGCATAGCTAGCACAAGGCTGGCTTGGCCCTGCCCTCCTCAAGGCTGAAGCAGCTGCTGGGAGTGCCGAAGCCGGGGGAGGGGGCAGAGCCAGGCCGTGCCAAGTCCCACCCCCGCCCGTCCCCTCTCCAGTCTTGAGGAGGTAGATAGATCTTTCTGACTTGGTTTTATTATAAGTAGCTCGCATGCTGATAAATTGTGGGCACCCCTGATATGGATTATCTAGATCCATTTTAATGGTTTCAGGCCTGGCTATGGAACAGAGACAGCTTTGGTTGCCTTGGTGGGTGACCTACGCAGAGAGCTAGATAGGGGGAGTGTGTCCCTGTTGGTTCTCCTGGATCTCTCAGCATCTTTTGGTACCATGAATCATAGTATCCTTCTGGGCCATCTCAAAGGAATGGGACTGGGAGGCACTGTCTTACATAGTTCCAGTCATTTCTGGAGGGCTGTAACCAGAATGTGGTGCTGGGGAACTCCTGTTTGAACCCCTGGACATTGTCTTTTAAGATTCCTCAGGGTTCTGGTTTGTCCCCCTTGTTATTTAACATATACACTAAACCACTGGGAGAGGTCATTCAGAGTTTTGGAGTTTTAGAGTTTGGTGCCACCCAATACGGATGACACTCAACTCTACTACTAGTTTCCACCTAATTCCAAGGAAGCTGTCCTAACCCTAAACCAGTGTCTCTCATCATTCATGAACTGGATGAGGTCAAACAAAATTGAAACTTAATCCAGACAGGACAGAGGTACCCCTGGTCAGTCGGAAGACAGATCAGGGAATAGGGATCCAGCCTGTGCTGGATGGGGTCACACTACACCTGAAGAAACAGGTCCGCAGTTTGGGATTCTTCCTGGACTCAGTGCTGAACTCAGGTATCTGTGATGGCTGGGAGGGCTTGATACAATAAAAAAGTGTGCACCAACAGCATCCGTTCCTTGAGAAGCCAGATCTGGCCACTGTGGTCCATGCCTTAGTTACATCCCGTCTGAATTGCTGTAATGCGCTCTATGTGGGGCCGCCTCTGAAAAGTGCTCAGAAACTTCAACTGGTCCAAAGAGCTGCAGCCAGGTTGTTCATTAGGACTGACTACAGGGAGTGAACAACCCCCCTGTTGTAGCAGCTCCACTGGCTGCCAGTTTGTTTCTGTGCACTATTCAAAGTGCTGGTTATGACCTTTAAAGCCCCAGACAGTTCAAGTCCAGGCTATTTAGCCAACCACATCTCCTTGTATGAACCTGGCAGGGCTCTGAGATCTTCAGGAGAAGTCCTTCTCTCAGTTCCACCTCCATCTCAAGCTCGGTTGGTGGGAATGAGAGAGTGGCCTTCCATCTTGGTGGCTGCCCTCGACTCTGGAACTGCCAGCCCAGGGAAGCGGGGTGGCCCCCTCCCTGCTGTCCTTCCATTGGCAGACTAAAACCTTCTTCTAGTCAGGGGGTGCTGTTGGTGAGATGGGGGGGGGGGATATGAGGTTAAATGCGGTTTTAGTATATCTACTAAAATTTAATTTTGTTTTACTGCACTGCTATTATTTAATTGCTTTTAAATTGATTTTTAACTTTTGCATTACACTTTTTAACTGGCCTAGTATGGAGTGTTGGTCACCTTGAGTCCCCATGAGGAAAAAGGTGGGGTATAAATAAAGATAATAAATTAAATAAATAATTAGAATGTCCTCTCCTGAGTGAGAGATCTGTCAATTTCTATACAGTATGATTCCCATATCCATGAGGGATATCTTCTTGGACTTCACATGAACATTCAAAATTGTGGGTGATAGCAAACACTATTAAAATGAAGACCCAAGAATATCATCGAAAGCCTGTAAAATGCCTAGAGACGACATATTTGTTGGGCAAGGATAGGGAAAACTGATTAGGTCCGTTGGAATGCTTCTAAAATCGGAATGAATTCGGATTAAATTCACTTTTGAAGTGGTTTTGAAGCGATATAAGCAACCCGGAAGTGAATTTGCTAATTCAAAGCCACCGCCGCCATTTTTGGAAAGGAATTGGCGGGTTTCCCTTCCCTGGCCTTCCCTTCCGTGTGTGGCTCTCGCCCCAGTTCTTTTTTTTAATAATATTCTTTATTGAAAGTTTTACACAATAGGGGAGGTGGGGAGTTTTGGAGAGGCACGGGGGGCAGGAGTGGAGAGGGTAAAGGGGCCGGGGCCGGGGAAGGGGCCGGGGGGCAGAACTAGGAGAGATGAGGGGGACGGGAAGATGACGGGAAAGAAAGGGGAGGAGGCAAAAAAACCCGTAGAGTAAGAGGAGAAGAGGGGGGGAGGGGACATTGGGGGCAGTCTCTGGAGGGATGTCAATGTCTTTTCTTGTAGCTAACTGCCTCTGGGTTCCTGAAAAAAGAGGTAACTGTCGCCCCAGTTCTGACGCAGAGGGAAGGACCTCCGCGTCCAAACTAGCTGTTTAACCCAGTTTGGATGGGGATGTCTTCCCTCCGCCTGGGGCGACAGCCACGTTAAACTGGGGCGACAGCCATGTTAAACTTCCTAGATGAGAAAATCCCCGTATCCAAAGGGAAGGGAAGAGAAGACAAGGAGGCACTAACCTGGCGCAAGGGAAGAAAAAAGGATGGGTGGAAAGGAGGAAAGGAGGGTGTGTGGCGGCATCTCCTCCTCAGGAGCGCCCCCTGCACCTTCTTTCCTGCAGCTAAGCCAGGGCTTCCTTTCTTCGGAGGCGGGAGGGAGAAGAAGCCAAGCAAGCAGCCCTGCAACACAAAGCCACCTCACCTGCAGGCGCAGGACTGGAGTGGGCTGCCTCTAGATGCTACAACAAAAAGGTCTCCAAGAGAGAAAGAGAGGCAGGCAGGGAGGGGGAGGGAGAAAGGAGAAAGAGGGGGGTCTGTGCAAAGGGTCTGGATGTCTGTCTCCCTCCCTCTCACCCCACTTTCCCTTTCTCTCCTTCAGCCCTTGGTGTGGCGGTGGTGAATCTCCTCCGCTTGCTTTCCTTTGGAGAGGCAAACTGTTGCTTGGCGCAGGAGTTGCACAGGAACTAGAGCTCTCATTTTCCCACCAAGAGAAGTTGATAAATCATCCATAAACTTTTAATAATAAAAGACTTCTCCTGCTTACAATACCCATGTTGGTCCAGCCCACAGCACCTCTATCTCTCCCTTCTCCCCTGTTTACACTGGGAAAATAGTCGCATTCCATCCCTCTTGGAAGATGCCTTGGAGTGTGTGCAAACTCTTCTCCCGCAGTGTCGGATTCACGCTCGTTGCTTCCCTCCACGTCAAACTGGGCCTCAAAGACCAGCGGAGATCCAAACCCTTGTCTCCAGTCCTAAACAGTGTAAACAGAGAGGTGAGTCCACATTATTTGACCAATGTAGACATGGTCTAGGGCAGGCAATTATGCCTCTTCAGTTGTTGCTGGACTTTAAATCTCATTATCTCACATCATTGGCTTGACTGAAAAAGGCTAGAAAGAGCTAAAATCCTGTTTATATGAGATTGGCTCTATGGACTGCAAGCAGCATAGTCTCTGGATTGACTAAAACAGGGCTGTCCAACTTCTATGGGCCCAAGGGCCGGAATTCCGGTCACTGATCACCTGGGAGGCCGAAGGGTCTGCCTCCACCCCTGGCTCCGCCCCCTCCCCTGGCTCCGCCCCTCCTCTCCCCCGGCTCCGCCCCCTCCCCGGCTCCAATTTACTTACAATTGACCTTGAGTTGTGGAGTTGTAGTTCACCTCCATCCAGAGAGCACTGTGGACTCAAATAATGATGGATCTGGACCAAACTTGGCATGAATACTCAAGATACCCAAATGGGAACACTGGTGGATTTGGGGGAATGTTTCCTAATACCTTTGAGTTATTTGAGTCCACACTCAAATTGGGACACACCAAAAAAACCCCAAACACCTCAATGCCGTCGCAGGGCTTGATGGGGCCTCCTTTCCCAGAGGCGGGTGGAGGAGGCCCAAAGAGCTCCCTCCCTCCCTGAAGGGAAAACAAGCCATGGGGGCAGGCGCAAAGGAAGCCACGTTGCCCCCTGCACGCGAGGGAAGGCAGCACAACAAGGGGGAGGGGGCGCGGAGGAGGGGAAGGAAGCGTTGCCAAGGAAACTGCCGCTGAGGGACCCCTTCCCCCCCCCTCACCCAACGTCCCACTGTTTTTAGATTGATTGATTCGAGCCAGGCCCTTCCTTACCCATACTGCGGGAGCCCCGCCACAGGGCCGAAGCGCCAATGCCACCGCCGTCCCCGAAGAGCCCCTGCTGGAGCTGAGGCCAAGCTCAGGCCGGGCGCGGCGGCTCTCCCATCCGCGAGGCGGGAAGTGAGGGCCCTCCACAGGAAGAGGACGGAGCCAGGAGGGGCTTTCCCTGCCTCACTCCCTTCCTCCCTCTCTCTGAGGGAATGGGGGCTGGCCTGGAAGCAGCCGCGAGGGAGGAGGAGGTGCGCGCCCAGGCTGGCCGCAAATCCCGCGGTACCCGAGATTTCGGCAGCTATCGCGAGACTAAACAGCCACAGACAGGATTTCGACCTCCCTCGAAATCCCGTCTGTGGCTGACGTAGTCTCGCGATGCTTGCCTAAACCCGGAAGTAGGGTTTATTATTTATTTTTAATTTGTATTTTATTAAAACAAGTTAGGGGGCTGGAGGGAAGGGGCTCGGGGGCCGTGTATGGACTAAAAGAAAAAGGAGCCTGGACTTTGTGCCTTACAAGCTTGAAATAGCATAACAGTGTAATAGATTGTATCTATCATCATCATCATCATCATCATTATCATCATCATCATCATCCCACTTTATCTCCCCCAAAGGGGACTCAAAGCAACTTCCATTTGGACTCAATGATTCAGGTTTTTCCTACCACCCAAATTGAATCATGAGAGCATGCAGAATTTACAGACATCTCATCAGTAAATATATAGTAGTTAATACCCATTTTCATTTCTTGGTGTTGTGTTCCAGGTTGTCTTCAGGCTCCTCTCTGTCTCTTTCTTTTCACTCTTATCACCTCTTCCTTTCAATCTGGCCTCATTCTTCTTTTTTATATTTACACCTCTTAATTTCTTTCTGCCTCTGTTGTTGGTCTTATGATTGAATGTTTAATTTATTCATTAAGCAATATCTTTGCAGTAGTGTTTTCTATAATTTATAGCATGCATGTTTCCTAGCCATGTTTTATTTGATTCCGAAATATAGTTTATAGAACAGTGTAGGTACTGTGTAATAAAGCCAAACTGTGTAACAATAAAACAGCTGTGTAATAACAATGCAGGTTAGAGCTGGGTTAATTTATATTGCTTATTAGTACACACCTAACTAAATTTAAACCTTAAAAGTTGGAAACCCCTCCATGAAGACAATTACACATGGGAACTTCAACAAACAATGCATTGCATGTGCAAGGGTGACACACCTCGCGCCAAGGACAATAACACAGACACAAGTGGATGGATGAAAATGGCCACAACTCATTTATTGAAAATAGGAACAAAGGGATTGGCGGCCACGCATGGGTCCTGGATCAGGGTCGTACAGCCCCCATGAATGTCCGAAGGCGTATGCAAGCCTGGGGTGCGAGCGGCGCAATGCCTGTCCATGGAAACATGGCACCCCAGGGGGCCTGGGCGCTATCCCCCTTACAACCAAGGGGCGATAAGCCAGCCTGATCCAGGGGCCATGCCACATGCCAAACACGGAGTTGTGACAAAGAACATAATAACGCATAACCATGAACAATGCAACAATGACATGAAGAATGAACAAAAAGGACACCAACAAGCAATGCAATAAGTAGGGAGGGTGGGAGGAAAAACAGAGCCGGCCCCCATGTGCAGTCTGGGCAGCCCCGGACGGCCTTAAATAGGCTGCCCGGGTGGAAATGTAGGTCAGCCGGCGCAAGGAGGGGGCAGGGTGGGGCCAGCCCCGTCATTGGCTGGCCGGCATTTGGTGGCGGGAAACCTTCCCCCACCCCAGGGGCTTCTGGGAAGGAGAAGCCCCTGCATCTCTCCGCAAGATGGCAGCTAGGGCAACCCCGCCCCGCAACCCACTTGGCTGGTAAGTCGGCCAAGCACATTACGGGGGACTCTAATTCAAAGACCCAGCCAGCCACACCTTCATTCAGAATGTTCATTTTGATTCTAGTCTTACTGAAACAACCATCCAATGTATTTACTCATCACTAGAAGCAGATTTTTTTTCCTGCTAATTTGGGGCCCTTCCAGACAGGTCCAAAATGTGAATTAATGCAGAGTAGACAGGGTTTTCCTGGTTTGCTCTGCATTAACCCCTGCTGTTCTGTTCGGGTTTACTATACACTTGTTATGTTCGGGTCAATTTGACCCGAACCTATTAAAATGTTATTTTGAGCCACCGAAAAGTTCTTTTTGAATACCTGTTGCATTATTATACTGTGTGTGATCATAGTTGTTCATTATCAAAGAAAAATTGAATAAAAAAACTTTATTTTTTTAAATTTTGTGTTGATTAATGTAAAACAGCCTAATTTGCATGTTACACCAAAGTAACAAACTTGTGCGTGAATAATCAGCTTTTATATCTTTTACAACAGCAACAACAACTTCAGGTAACTATTAGTACAACTAACTTAAAACTAAAATTTTAACAGTATAAAATAATTTTGAAAAAAATAATTTAAAAAATCAGAATTTTTTTTAAAAAATCAGTTTTTCCCCCAAAAATCAGTTTTCCACACCCCTTTCCCATCTAAATATTTCCCCCTTCTCCAGTTTCCCCCTTCCCACCCCAATCTGTCTTTCTTCTCCAGAAACCTCCTTTCCACCTCATAGCTGCCTCATTTCCCACCCTCAGCCTATACTCAAGTCAGTAAGTTTTCCCAATTTTTGTCGTAAAATTAGGTGCCTTATATTATATAGGTGTCAGCTTATACTAAAGTATATACTCAAGTTTATATGATATGTGCTTTCTCCCCTGTGTGCGTCCTTTGATGTATATGCAGACTCTCACTCTGACTGAATCTCTTTCCACATTCCGTGCATGTATGTGGCTTCTCCCCTGTGTGGGTCCTTTGATGGATACGCAGTTTGTCACTCTGACTGAATCTCTTTCCACATTCCGTGCATGTATGTGGCTTCTCCCCTGTTACTGTTTTGCATAACAAAGGTACTATTCTGAGGGCAGGGAGGAGTCACACACACCTGGTAATGCAGCCAGGCAGGCTATGAAAACAGTAGAAACACACTGAGGAAAAAGTCACTCTGAATAACCAGAAACTACTCACAAGGGTAGCAAAATATCAATAAACTGTAATATGTAGCAAAAAGTAAAAGGAAGGACATCCCAATACAAAGCATGGGACAATATATCTAACATCAGTAGTAATACATATCATAAGGAATAACAATCTACATGTATACAGTCATAGGTCAGATGTAATGCCTTCCAGGTGGGAGGTAACAGTACAAAATAGATGATCACAAATGGCTATTACATATCAGACATATAGCAAAACACATGGCAATCATATATCAATCACATATCAGATATAATAACAGGCATATGAAAACACACAACAGTAAACATTCACATTACCTAGTCTGTTCACAATGAATTCAAAAATTGGTACTGAAAGAAAATGCATATGGTTTGTTCTGAAATCATTTGCATAAATGTATCCATCCATTTATGTCCACCTAAAGCAAGTAGATAACTTGATAAACAATAGTAGATGCAATAAGTAGTCTCAAAATAAACTAAAAATCCTTTGTTTTACTCAAAATATGGTATTAGATTAGTATAAAAGGCTACCGGGTCATTTTGACCCGAACATAACAAGTGTATAAAAAACTGTAGCGCAAAAAGTAAAGCACCGAAACAAAAAAATTAAGTACCCTTAGTATGAACCCCGTAAATTAGGAAAATAGAAGGAACCACAAGTTTCAAAATCAAAAAATGAATGAATAAACAAATATCTAATTTCCAAAACGGGTCATATTGACCCGAACAGACCCGCAGGGTTTTAAATTAATTAATTAATTAATTAAACACTACTAAAGATCCAGACCTTAAGCTAAGGTCCGGATCTTTAAAGGTGAGGGCCCTGTGGGGACCAAATTCCAGGACTGTTTCACAGTCCTGTGGGCCTGTCCCCACAGCCATCCTGCTGCTTTGGGTTCCTGAAAGCCCAGAGGAGTAGGAGGGTGCTCCCCCCTCCCCCCACATGCATCATTTCCAAGCATTAGGAGGACTTTCTAGAAGGGCCAGTGCTAACCCCTTGGGTAAGTTTGGAGGGGGATGGGGGTGGCTATATGCCACCTTGAGTCAACCCTTGTTTGACCTGGGATGCCATCGAGCCATCTGCAGAGGGAAAGTCTAGAGTTGTGGGAGGGGGTGGGGACTCAAATCCAGGAGTAATGGTTGTTTTATTTTAACCCACTTCCTCCTGTGTTTTAGGTCAGAGTTAAAGGCTCCTGGGAGTTCTCCTGAGCTTGCTGTACCTTTCCCCTTCTGCTGTCTGACTGTATCTTTTATGTTATATGCAATATATTCTTTCTCATTCCTCTTCAAGTCTTAGTGCTAAGCCATGAGCTCATTCTACACTGCCATAAAATACAGTTAGAATGGAATTATTATTATGTTTATTATGTTTATTTATATCTAGCCTTTTCTTTCCATAAGGAAACTCAAAGCAGTTAACATTAAAAGCATTACAATACAATTTAAAATATACAAATAACCAAATATTAAAACAGTATTATATATAATTAGTATTGAAAATTATTCAGATTAAATCCATGAGAAGAGTGGCCCATATAATGGAAATCAGCCTGAAGAAAATGGAAGTTCTCTACCAGCCGGCACCACAGGAAGAACACCATCATCCCCACGTCAGCATAGGCAAATCTGTGCTTAAGTCTGTTCAACAGTTCATTTACCTGAAAAGCATAATCTATTCAGATGCCAAGATTGATAAAGAGATAGATCACAGATTAGCAAAGGCATATAGTGCATTTGGAAGGCTTCACAAAAGAGTCTGGAGCAACAAGCACCTGAGGCAAAGCACCAAAATCAGTATGTACAGAGCTATCATACTGTCTATTCTCTTATATGGGTCTGAAACATGGGTCACCTATCGTCAAGACCTATGATTCCTCGAACGCTTTCATCAGCGCTGTCTTCGCACAATCCTAAATATACCCTGGACTGACTATGTGACGAATGTTGCTGTCCTTGAGCAAGCAGGGATCACCAGCATTGAGGCCATGCTATTGAGATCACAGCTGCGTTGAGCAGGGCACGTCTCTAGGTTGGAGGACCACCTCCTCCCAAAGATACCTGGAAACAACATCACCCAGGGAGACTTTCTGCTGTGCTTCCTGTATCTGGACTTGCCTATTTTGGACTGGCCTTTTTAGCCATCAACATGCTTGTAGAAAGCGTGGGATGAGTCCTTCCTGAATCTTTGTTTTCTAAGAAAAGCCAAGAAAAAAAGAAGAAAAAAATGCAGTTAAACTGTAATATATGGGTCTACACCTGGTGGATGGTGGGGTGATCTAGTGGGGGGGGGTGGAAGCCCCAGGAGAATTTGGGGGGCATTGAACCCCTGTAAGGGGGCAGTGGGGTTGGTGGCGTGAGCCAGGTGACAGGATACCATCCATCTCTGTGTGTGTCTCTCTCTTCTTCCCTCCTGCTCCCTCTTCCTCCTCTCGCCAAGCAAGGGATAATAATAATAATACCTTTGGGGTTCCCTTCCAACTGGTTGAGTCTTATAACAACAATAATAATGTCCTTCAACATATTTAGTGGAACGTGGATTCAGTGCGGTAACCAATTTATTAACAAAAAAAGAAACCGATTGCAAAATAGTCAATCACGATGATTTGAGATGGCTGCTGACGAAAGTAGAGCGGAGGATGACGAGATTGGGAGCAGCATACCAGGTTCATCCTTCTCATTAAGATGATTTCCAATGTTATAACTTTTTTTGTATTACCTTTCTATTCCAAGTTCAATAAATACTGTCATAATTTCAAACTTCAAAGTTTCTAATTTACAACTTTATTTATTATATTTTACGAAAAAGGTAGAAATATTAATACATATATCTTTCTTTTTAATTGCTATTTTAAAAAAATTAAAAATAATTTCTAGGGGGGCGGTGAGTAAATTTTTTTTCTGGAAAGGGGGCGATAGACCCAAAAAGTTTGGGAACCACTGGTCTACACTGACCATATAATGCAGTTCTAAGCTGCATTATATGGCAGTGTATATGTTGCTTATGTCTCTTTTTACTGAAGCAAAAAAAAGCCAGGTTGTGACCCACAACAGTGAGAGAAAGGGTTTGGTGTACAATGAGGATTAGGAAGCCGTAGGGACACGGTTCAACAATAGCCAACTCCTGCTGTATTCTGAATGTTGAGATGCCAACTAAAGGTAGAAAAAATATTTGCAAAAGACTGACATTTATTTATTTATTTATTTATTTACTCGGCTTCTATGCCGCTACTCCCAATATGGCTCGGGGCGGCTCACAGCCAGAAAGCAAGACAATACACAATAAACATATACACTCTAAAATGCAATACAAAATGCAGGTTAAAAATACACAATAAAAACATCATTAAAAACACAGTTAAAATAATTAAGACGGTCTGGAAACAGTGGCATGGCTTGAGGAACCCGCTGGGCCTATACCTGGAAAGCCAGCCGGAAAAGGTGAGTCTTACATGCCCGCCTAAACGGAGTAAGTCATGGATAGCCCGTGTGGCTGGCGGAAGGGCATTCCACAATGTCGCCGCTATGACCGAGAAGGCCCTTCGGCGAGTGGCAGTTCTTTTAGCCACCTTAGCAGAGGGGACAGCCAGAAGATTGGAGTCCTCAGACCGAAGTGATCTCGGAGGGCAATATGGGGTGAGACGGTCCCTCAAATACGCTGGCCCCAGGCCGTGTAAGGACTTAAAGGTGAGGACCAACACTTTGAAGGTGATCCGGTGCTCGATAGACATGGAGAATCCTGAAGTCATGGGATTTTTTCATCTGAACAAAACTAATAAACACAGGAGAAATAAAATGGGATATTCTGTGGATTTAAAAAATGACCATGTGCTTTCTATTGAAGAGAGAAAAACTGTGGGATGGAGATGAAATGATTGTTTAATAGAAATGTCAAACCTAAGAGCTGAGATACTCTGTTATGAGACGGCTCTAAAACTAGGGATGAAATGGCTCCCAAGTTCTTTCTCAGAGGAAGTAGTGAGCAATGTTAGCAGTTGTCTTCCCACTGCAAAAAAAATGCATTTGAGAACTGTGTAGACTATTCAGTTTGAGTCCGATTCTGTGCAACATGTTACATGGGTTTATTGTGCAGATGACAACATTGCCTGCATATAAAACATTATTTTCTGCATAGAAATGTGATATATTTTTTCTGGATGGAAATGCTGGAGCTAAAGGATTCTTCTATGCTAAATGTTCATTTGGATATGTCTATAAAGAAATATTATTTTCTGAACAGAAAACAGAATGCTGTTTCCTTATCACCAAATTCTGTTTTCTGTACAAAAATGAAAAATTCGCAAAGAAGTGCAAAAATAATCTTATCAATCCAGAATTCTCCTTGTTGTTTTTCAATTATTTTCTGAATATTTTTTAAAAAATCATACCTACTCTTACCAAAATGAAACTTTTCTCCAAACATTGCTTCCTGAAACTGGTAAGAGCGTCCTCCCTAAGCTCATCTCTTTTTAAAACATTTTGCTCTTTCACCCTCTCTTCTTTTCCCGGAATTGTCCTACTCCGTTCTGTAATTCTACTATTACTTTTTGTGTATATCCTCCTTAATACTTCCATGAGCATATGCTATAATTCTCCTCTCTTTTCTTTATCTTCTTGTTCATACAAGCTGCCCTGAATAAAGAAGTCATTATCTGCAAGCCCACAATGAGACCAGACATCCACTTTCAAGATGTTGTATAGATGATATATTGATCAGTCCTCAATGAGTAATCGTGTTCTAATGAAAAGAGCTTACAGGAGTTAATGTATCTGCTCATGCAAACCACAAACGAAGCTTTTGATGGCACAAAAGGTCTGGCTGTGCGAATTATAATTACTCCCTACAACAATAAAAGTCAGAAGTGGCTTTATTTATTTACTACAATCAATGCTTGTCAGTGGACTTCTGGCTGAAAATTCGCTTTTACAAACCAGCATCCAGATTGTTTCATTGCCTTCAACACTGCAGAGAATTAACCCTGAAATTCCCAATGCCGACGATAGCACTAGAATAGATCATGTAAGCTACATGGAACAGACATCCCACTATGTTCAGTCAGTCAGTCAGTCACGTTTATTGAGTAACCGTGTTCCTTTCTTCCTTGTAAGGTTGACTTAAATGAAACAATTTTTGTGTCACCATCAAATTGCAAGTTCCACCATCCTTGCTTCACATGTTTGTTGGCTGGGGCAGTATACGTCACAATATAGTGGCTCAGTTCCACTGGTGATAATGATGGTGGTGATGATAACAATAATGGTAATTAGATGGCACTCAAACTTTATTTGGGTTCAATCCATTATCCCATCTTTTCTCTATACTATTTCTGCTTTCCAATACTCCTTTAATAAGTATCACCTATACCTGGGTTAGAAACCACTTTATTCCACCTACTCCCAAGCACTGAGTGTTTGTTCTTTTGTATAGATTTCTGTTTCTATTTTGCTCTCTTTTCTCTCTCCTCATTCTCCTCCCCCAACATGAAAGTTAGTGGGAATTTTAATTTCCCCCTTTTCTATGTACATACCCACACACACTTGCACACACACATATATATTAGGGCTGGGCAATCATGGTTCTAAATGGTTCTAAAGTACTTACAAAACTAAAGTTCTGGTGGTGAAAACTAGGTGGCGCTGGTGCTTTGCTTCTACAGTGTTGCTAAAGTTCTGGTGGTGAACACTAGGTGGTGCTGGTGCTTTGCTTCTACGGTGTTGCTAAAGTTCTGTTGGTGAACATTTCAGAACTCTATAACAAAACTTCATTATTATTTCATTATTGGTGATTTTTAAGACAGAACCAATTAGGAACTGCCATTTATAATGAAATTTTGAAAGTTTAGTTAGAGTTCTGAAATGTTCACCACCAGAACTTTAGCAACACGGTAGAAGCAAAGCTCCATTGCCACCTAGTTTTTACCACCAGAACTTTAGTTTTGTAAGTACTTTAGAACCATTTAGAACCACCCAGTCCTGGCCAATGGGGGAATTCAGGGCCAGCCAAGAGACGAAGGAGGTTTTCGGCCTAGGACTTTCTGGAACATTGGCTACAGGAGCTGGGTGAGATCTCAGAACGGTCCCCAGCTCCAGAGCATGTTATCCGGGATAGAAACAAGATGTGCCTTTCAGCCCTTAAAACCAGCAGGGCAGAGCAGGTCCTGGGATACCAAGGGAATCAGTAGCTACTGAAATGGACATCCAAGTGCCACCTCTGTGTTGATGGAGGCAGGCATGATTTCCCCGGGTACTGGTTGTGGGGGGTCGGGAGCAGGTGAGGGTTTTGCCCTCCTTTCTGCTAGAGATCCCTGTGTACAACTAGTGGGCCACTGTGTGACACAGAATGCTGGACTAGATGGGCTGAGGCCCGATTCAGCATGGCTCTTCTTATGTTCTTATGTTCTCCCCCTAAGGGTAGTATGCGGATACCAGCAAGGGTTTTAAGTTACACTCCGGCCCCACGGCTGGAGTGTAAATGGCCTTTCTGAGAACTATAGGCCATCGGATCTCTCCCAGTAGATCTCTATGTGGTGGATTAAGTTCTCAAATTGTTTAATTGTTTAAATTGTTTAATTTGCCTCCTGTATTAGTACTGTATGTTCTCTGTTTGTATATGTTATGCTTGTAAACCGCTCTGAGCCTCCGGGGAGTGGCAGTATAGAAGTTGAAATAATATAATAAATAAAAATGAAGGATTGCCCAGACCTAATATACATCTATATGTGCAGCTGAAATCAAGCTTCATCAGTTAGTTGGATTCCTCATAGATAAATGTATGTTGACCCAGAGAGGGAGGAAGTGGATGCCCCACTACAAACCTGCCGGAAGTATTTGGACAAAATCTCATGGCTCTTACTCCGGAGGAGTCTAGTGCCTGCCATCTAGTGGCCTACTAACTCATTATCATCCAGTGTCTTAATGTGGGATAGCAAGGTGCCAAGTTTTTCATAAATTTTTAAAAAAGAAAATAACTCTGAGATTACATGGCTTTAACAGAACCTCAATCAGCAGAAACCGGATGCTTGCCAGAAAATGAATGTTTTACACGCCTTCCAGAAGGACGGTAAGCTTCGGATGGCTTGTGTTTCAGCCAGTAAAGCATTGCACAAATTTGGAGCCACGATCGTGAAGGCTCTGCATCTCGTTGCCGACAAAAAAAAGTCTGGATGTTGGGGACTTCAAGCAGGTTTTGGTCTTCCGACTGAAGTGATCTCTGGGGTTGATAGGGGGTGAGGCGGGTCCTCAAGTATGCCAGCCCCAGACCATATATGGCCTTAAAGGTCAAAACCAACACCTCAATTAGTAGCCAATGCAATAAGATACTTTTATTTTGCTACAAGATTGGAGTAATACAACATCTCGCTGGCTCCCCGGTGAGAAGTTGGGCGGCAGCATTTTGCACCAGCTTAAACTTCTGGATCACTGACAAAGGAAAACCGATGTAGAGGGCGTTACAGTAGTCCAGGGATTTTGAACTGGGATCTTCTGGGATAAAGATACTGTCTGTAGAAGCCCTTAGTTGATAAAGCAGGATCTTTTACCTAGCCATATTTCATTGAATGCTGTGGGACTTACTTCCAAGTAAACATGCAGAAATTTTTTTAAAAAATGTGTTCTGTGGCCCTATCTACACTACCAATTGATACAGTTTGAAATGCATTATTTGTTAAGTGTAGAGTCATATAATGTACACTGAACTGCATTAAACTGGATTATATGAGTCTCTCGGCATTAGTTCGCGAACGAAGATTCTTAGGAAGGACTCCTCCCACGCTTTCTACAAGTGCGTTGATGACTAAAAAGGCCAATCTGAGATAAGCAAATTTGGTTGCAGAAAGCACAGCAGAAAGTCTCCTTGGGTAATGTTGTTTCCAAGTTACGGTTCTTTCTGCGTTATCGTTTCTCTTCTAGACCCATTCGCCGTGTCTTCTCGAAAGAGGCCACAGCATTGTGGATAGTGCGTCCCCATGCCTCCCGATGGGAGGCCAGGGTGGACCATTGTTGGTGATCAATCTGGCCAAGCCTGAGATGTTGTTTCAGGGAGTCCTTATATCTCTTTTTGGGGGTGCCTCTCTTGCGCTGACCTGTGGCGAGTTCACCATAGAGTAGTATCTTTGGGAGGCGGTGGTCCTCCATCCTACAGACGTGCCCTGCCCAGTGCAGCTGTGTTCTCAATAGCATGGCCTCAATGCTGGTGATCCCTGCTTGCTCAAGGACAGCAGTATTCGTCACATAGTCGGTCCAGTGTATATTTAGGATTGTGCGAAGACAGCGCTGATGAAAGCGTTCGAGGAGTCGTAGGTGTTGGCGATAGGTTAACTGATACAGTTTGAAATGCGTTATTTGTTAAGTGTAGAGTCATATAATGTACACTGAACTGCATTAAACTGGATTACACTGCCATATAATCCAGTTCAATGCAGTTAATCTGCATTCTGAAACTGCATTATATGTCAATGTAGATGGGGTCTGTATGAGCAGTATTGAGGTCCAGCTATAATTGTCACGACATTGGATGAAAAAAAGCAATGCTTTAAAAAAGAAATGGTAAGAGCAGTAAAATGAATCCAGGACACATATATTAAAAAGCATACTTTAAACATTTTGTAATCAAGATAGAATCAGGGATTTTGTCAAAACTTCTCCCTACAAGATTGTGCAGACGAGACATTTTTCCTGAAATTAATTTTTAATAATGTGCAATAATCGGAATGGCTCCAGTCTGCACAGATTAGAATTCGTTTTGACAGAAAACGAAATATTTGTGCAGAGTTTTATGAGCAAAGTTGACCTGAGGCTTCACAAAGCTGATTGAGAAACAGGAGCCAATGCAGCTTCTTAACCCCTTCTTGGCGTTGTTTGTTTGTTGTTGTTTTGAGGGGGGGGGGGTTGTTTCATGCCATAGAATAATAGTTCTGTTCAAAACCCCAAACCGTAATTCACTTGCTAATATACCACCACACAATACATTAATATTCCACTATTCTGTGCCCTCCAGATCAGTTGGACTACAACTTCCAGCATGTTGGAGGTTACAGGACAAAGCAAGAGGAAGAAGCCAGGTTAGGGAAGTTTCTATTAACCATATGTCAACTATCGATCATTGCACTGCAGTTATATAAGTAATCACAAATATAATCCTTTTTGCAGCCTATGTTTACACTGCAGTAGATGGAAAAGGTAGCAGGATAGCAAGGTCTGCTTTATCTATTATATAAAGGAGGTCCCGTCATGGAACGACCATCCTAGGCAGAGAAACCTTCTAAGGCACAGACACCAAACTTGCCAACACACATAGGCCTCAGGCAAGGAAGGTTTTTAGCAAAGAAACTCCCCCCCCCCAAACCTAGAAGGCCCCCAAAACAACGATACAAAAAAACTACATTTCCCAGCATCCTCTGCAGCAGCCAGCGAAATCCATTGGCCAACATCAGCCCACACAAAATGCAGGGAGGCTGAGTAACCATAGTAATGCTGGCCACAGCTAGCCAAGGCTAGGATAGAATGCTGAGTGATTTGAGTTCAGTCAGTTGGTGTTTGAGGGTTAAACTGACAAAACCAAACTCTACGAGGGAGCAATTCTCCAGCAATTCCTAACCCACACAACACAACACAACTTCCTATCACAACCCATCCCCCCAACCTTACGGGACCCCGCACACACAACACCTACCACCACCACAAACAAAAAACAACTCCACCTATACTCCAACCACAACACGACACTACATTGATACTCTACAAACACACACAAACACCCAAAACACCCCACCCACACAAGCATTCCACAACATACTACCACCCACAATGCCACCGCACACCCACTAACTCACCAAAAAAGTAATACCTACACACAACACAATATGCACATAACACAACCTTGTGTCTACTGCTCAACCCATTTGTATGCCATTCCTTCCTTCCACACAAACAGAAACTGACCCAAAAGACAAGCCATGCCTTCTAAAAAGAACAGCATCGGACGACACACTTGCAACGCTACATACATCAAACAAAAAAGGGCAGAACAAACGCCAGAACAGAAACACAGTTTCTTTTTTCAAATCCAGAGTTGGGAAACCACAGAACCCATCAACACAGCAGACGGAAAGACAAAAAACATTGTATATCCACAAGCTCTGCAGAACGCCAGCAACACCACACACCGACAACTCCCCAGGGCTTCAACATCCCACCCACCAGAACAACCCACAACAACACAGCCATGACCCCACCAAGACCATAAGTAACATCAATTCAAACCCTTACATACTCAGACTTTCTCGCATCTCCTAAATAGGGCACAGCAACGTGTGCCGGGTACAGCTAGTATTATTATAGGGAACAAATGAGAGCATCAGTATTGCTGTTTCAGATCATACGTAATTATTCCAATTACATGCAATTTTTCCCAGAAACATGTTACAGAAGAAAGATACTTAATGAACCTAGCACTCTTGTATGGGGCTACTTTTGGGAGGTGAGTCTCTGATGATCGTGCTGCTATTTACATTGCAACAAACATCAAGTTAGAAATCACAAGAAACTCACTAGTTACTTAAGAACGGCTCTATAATAGCACATCCAACTCATTCAATGTATTTCTATAGGCGCTTTGAGCATAATCTCTCCTCATCTGAGTAACCAGGATAATACTGTGTGTATTAGGCCTGGTTAGGTTTTTCGTATCTTGATCAAATTCGTATTAAATTCAATTCTAAATTACTTTTGAAGAGTTTATGAAGCACTTCAAGCAAGCTAGAAGTAAATTACCAAATTCGAAGCCGCCGCCGCCATTTTTGGAAAGGAAACGCCATTTTCGGAAAGGGTTTTCCCTTCCCTGGCTTCTGTGCGGATTTCTTCCCTCAGCCTGAGAATTGGGTTGGAATCTGCCTTCCCAAGCTCATGCCTTCCCTCCGGATCTGAACGGCCCCATGGGGGAAGCCACGTCCAAAGTCGCTGCTTAACCCGCTTTGGATGCCATTTTCCTTCCTGATGCGGGCGGGGGAGAGGAAGCTTTGGATGCGCCATTATTTATTTATTTATTTATTTATTCAAATTTGTGAGTCGCCACTTCCGGCGTGGCTTGGGGCGACTTACATTAACCATTGTTACTTACATTAACGAAGCATTTCTGAAATTTTGAAGCATTTCCCCAGAAAATTTCGGAAATCATTTAAAATTTCGAAGCGCCAGCGCCCGCTACAGCCAAAGTGAGTTTTGAACTATTTATTTTGTTGGATCAACCAGCCCTACTGTGTATTGTGCAAGCCTGGTCCAAGACATTTTGCTGCCTGAGTGCAGCATCAAATGGAGACATGGTACATCACATTTAAATCCAGTCACTTTTTTGTATGAAGCAGGAAAAAATCCCAATCAGTAAAAATACTAGACTGCAGTTGAGGAGGGGTCCACGCCTGGCAAGCCAGATCAGCCAGATCAGCCAGATCAGAGAAACTCGCTCACCAGGCAGAAGGCAATAGAAGTTTGTTACAATTTGGCTGAAAAAGATGAAAGTATTAGCAATTTGCTTGAAAAGGTATAAATATACAGAGGAATGAAATACATTTTATACAGTTCTGACAAATATTCAGACTTCATGCTCCCTCCTCTAAGATCAACGCTGGCATTGACTGGAGGTTCCTTTGATGTCACAGCCAGGGGCGGTCCTACAAGATAGGCCAAGTAGGCGGCCGCCTAGGGCGCCATCTGGGAAGGGGGCGCCATCCTGGCCGCATGGGATGCCATCCTGGCCCTGCCGATGTTCCTCAGACAGTGCTGCAGCTGCCTGCTTTTGACCCCGGCCTTGTGCACTCCGACGCCGCTTCTGGGCACGCGCGGAGGTTTTCACGCAGGCGCAGTTGCTCCGGAGCTGAAGTTGAGCATGCCCAGTAGCTCCCTTGCGCAGAAGCCTGTAAGCAAAGCACTCCCTATCGGGCAGGCAGGGAGTGCTTCCCCTCTCCCTTTGTCTCCGCCGCGATTTGCAGGGAAGGAGAAAAGAATCAGTGAAGGAAGTGTAAGTGAAGGAATGAATGAAGGGCTTTCCTCCTCCTCCTCTGTGACCTCTTCTCTCCCTCCTTCCTTTCTTCGGCTCTATTTCTGTCTAGACCTGAGGGGCCTGAGGCTATGAGGAGTTGTGGGAGTTGGAGTCCAAAACACCTAGAGGAGGGAGGGAGGGCCCAAGTTTGCCCAGGCCGCGCTGCCTGTATTCGACCTCATTTGAACATTTTGGCTGTTTTCTATTTACATTTACATTGGGATCCTAATTTTGGACTTATGGGAGACTCCTGTGAATTATGAGTTGGGTGATGGGTAATATATTCTGATTTTGATGCATTTACATTGCATTTCTTGTTGATTATTATACAGTTCTGCTTAATATTGCCATACAATATAATACAAATACAATATAACAATAGAATAATGATATATTTTATATTACATGTAATATTACAAACAATATTGCAGTATAGTGGTATTGTACAAAATAGTAGTATATAATATTTTATTTTACTTTATTTTGGGTTATTTGAGTTTTATAGGAGTAATGAAAATTTTTAGTAGAGGACAATTTTATTTAAATAAATAATTTTATTATTTTATAATAATAATATAATAGAATGTTACATTAATAGTATAATGTCAATATATTATAATATAATTATATTGTAATGTAGTATAATATAATTATGATATAATATAGTATGAGTATGGTATAATATATTGTATATACATTGATACAATATAATACTACTAATGGTATTGTGATATTATAATTGTATTTTTGTTTTACATGGGGGGCGGCAAAATAATGTTTTTTTGGGGGGGACACCAAAATAATGTTCGGCTACCATTTAAAATTACCTTAGACCGCCCCTGGTCACAGCCTACAGGTGGGGATTCCTGTGACGGGAAGAATGGTAGCTGGGATAGGACTGTTCAAGTAGCCAATCTGCTCCAGAGATGCCCCCTGGGAGAGCACAGTCCATGAGGAAACAATGGTTTAGATATGCTGATGAGTTTCTGATTAACTCAAGTGTCCAGTTCCGCACAAGACGTAGGAGTAAGACCCAAAAGACAAAGTTGTTGTTTCCAGATAATCAAGGACTTGGCTGCTAGCCCTTAGAAGTAAATGGATCTGCATCTACTAATCCCTCTCTCAGTCTCAAGTTAAATTTAAAAACATCATGAGCTTATTCTGTTGGTAAAAGGATCATCTATCTGTATTTATTTATTTATTTATTTATTTATTTATTTATTTATTTATTTATTGGTTCGACCTAATATACCGCTCTCTCTGGAGCCCAGGGCGGTTTACAGAGTTAATAGATAAAACACATAAAATGCAATAAAATACAATAAGACCAATTTAAAACCCCCAGTTAAAATCTATTCCAGCAATTCCAGCAAACCATATACAATGGTTCTGACTGTCATCTGGTTTCTAGAAATACACTTAAATTGACACCAAGTGCTAATAAGCACTCGGTTTGCTATAGGGCACAACCACCACGGATGATATCCCTGAGAATATCACCAACTGCAGAAATCATCTTGTGCCCACAGAAGGGGACTTTATCCTGTGTGGGTTTCTAAAATGAGAAATGCACTCTCTTCAAAATGATTTCGTATTTCCTTCAGAATGTGAAAATAAAACCTATTTTTAATCTGCTTCTGTTAAGCTATTTTGATTATTGTAATTATTTTAACACAGTTGACACTATTTTTAATGATGCCAACCAATGACATAAATAAGTAACAGCACCGGAGTTGGGCAAAATAAAAGTGAAAGATCAGACAACTAATAAAGGACTAAATTTCAGATGCTAAAAGATGATGAAAAATGAGAAGAGTTGGGCTCTAGAAACATATCAAATCCATAAAATAAAATTTAGAATTTGCTTGAGGATTTTGTTGATTTATTATGCCTGTTTGTTTGCCTAGATTCTGAATGTGTCCTTGTGTTCAAATTCATCACACCACTAGTATATATACTAGTGCCCTGCCTTTCTTGTGCTTTTCTGCTGTGCCTTTGGAGAGTAGTTATTTAATTTCTACCACTGCTCTCCTCATTGCCCCCATTCTTGGAGTCCAACCCCCCTCCCCCATAAAGGATGTTTTTCCCTGTAAAGGATGTTATTCCTCTTATCTCACCCTGAGTTTTAACACTTTATATGTGTGCCTGCGGCCCGCCCTGTCTTTGTGATTTTAGATATCTGGTTGTATACTGTTTTTTATTTATATGTATGTATTTTTATTGTGTTTACTGCTGATGTTTTTATTTTATTTTATTGTAATTTGCTGTTTGGGCTTGGCCTCATGTGAGCCGCCCCGAGTCCCCATTGGGGAGATGGGGGCAGGGTACAAATAAAGATTCTTATTATTATTTTCCTTTTGTAGAGAGTAGTACCTTTGCCTTATAGCAATTCTGACTTTAGGTTTGAATCCTTGGTTGTAAAGATCCTTAAAGGTGGACTCAATAGACTTGGCTTTTCCTCAGTCTTGTCTTGTCCAACAAGAAGTTTCTGAAATAAAGTATTTGAAGCAAGGGTGGGTAAATTGTGATCTTTCTGATCATTAACGTAACGAAGAAGTAACGTTACTGACTTCTATAAATCCTCAAACCATACAATAAACAGGGACTGTTGCTCAGGTATCAGTATTTTATCACTTTCAAATAGTATATTATAACAACATAAACATCATAATAGTTATACATAATAATATGCAAAACGTAAAAGAAATACCATTCCTAAAGAGACGTTACTCATGTAACCCAGTCCCATGTACCATCAAACTGTAGCGGATAGAATATAATCTTTAGATCAACTCGTTCCCAATGTAAACTATAATGTCAAAGTTCCAATGGCGGACCCGTTAGGTCCAAAATATAAAGTCAAAATGACGAGAGGATTGCTGTAATAGCTTCTGTTGCAAAATGAATCAAATCAAAAGCCCACAAAGGGTAATTGTAATCCACAGCCCGATGGCCAAACACAGGACGCCCAAACACTTGGGGAGTATAAACCTCAGTGGCAGGGTAAACGTGGGTCGTCGCTTCACACTCAATGGGTTAATCCCGATCCATGCAGATAAATCACACTTACTCCCAGAAGCCCTCACCAGTTTGTTCAATGGTCAGGATATCTAGTAGTTGGCGCCTCAAACAGCTGGAAGGCCACCGTTTGAGGATGCCCATTCCAGATGATGGACTGCAACCCCCATCTAGCCTAATCAATAGCAAATGATTCTGGGAGTTTCAGTCCAACAATATGTGGATGTTTTGAATCCCTTATTTTAAAAGTAATCAGAAAATTGTGCTGAAAATTAAACACAGAAAAAGCAAGTTTTTTAAACTTTGGCAATAATGTTATTAATGTCATATGAAATCTCTTTCTCTGATTTCTCTTCCCTACTCTTCTCATGTTTTTTTTTAAAGTCCAGCATGCTCTTAAATGGGACACTAAAACATGGTTAAGAGTTGGGATTATCCATGCCAACACACATTTTGTCTAAGTTTTTGTGATATTTCTTGTCTTTACGAGAATATAATACTACCCTGGTTTTTGATACAGTCTTGAGGTAAATGTCTCCTTGAGCTATGCAGGTCCAAACAATCAGAGAGGGGGGAAGCTGAAGAAGGTGGGAGACCTGAACCAAATATGCATAATCCTTACAATAAGCATGGAGTTAGCTGTCTTAATTCTTCTTCGGAAAAAGCCTGAAACACGGGTGTTAGCAGGGGTTTAGAAGAATATTTATGAGCCTTCAAGATAAAGGCTTTGCTAATGTTGCTGGCTGTTGTCACACATTTCCATTAACCTGCGACAACCCACCAACGAGCCAGCGCGGCGGGTGTTAATCTCCGTAAATGTTTTTCATCCAGTCAAGCATATTTGGTCAGGACATTGTGCCAGCCTCAAAGCTTCCCCTGTTCTTGCACCGCCAGTGATAATTATAATTATTAATGATTTCCGGTTACTCAAGGATACTGGGTTTGTTGTGTAAAGAATGCTCTTCATGTAAAGCAAAGTGGCAAAGAACTCCACAAGTGTGATAAGGGGGGGGGGGGAGTCTACCAAGTTGCTGCAACTCAAAAAAGTTTGTAGAGTAGCTCATGCAGGAAAGTAACCACATGAACAAAATGATTTAGCTATGGCAAACATTAGACAGAGCATCAACCCACTCAAATATAGCCATACTTAATTTAAAATAATACCTAATTATTAGTGGTTAAAGTAAAAGCAGAAAGGCTTTCCCAAATCCCAATATAATCCATCATATTTTTTACATATTCCAAATTATGTGCCTTTTATAATAGCAGGTGTTACAAATTTTGTTCAGCAGTCATATTTATTCCCATGCTACAGCACTTCCAGACACTATATTTGACTTTTAACTCATTTGTGATTTGACTAAACAATATCAGTTATGTTGTCATTTGGTGTTGCTTTTTTAAAAAAGTATACTCTTTTGGGATTATGCATTTCCTCCACTTTGGCAATGCGCAAATGGCCATGCAAGTTAATAGTTATATGGATGAGAGAAAAAGAATTCCCCCACACAAGGATGATTACATTTGGGTGCAAATATATTCCACAATGGTCTGTTTCCAGTAATGATTGACTAGAAGACCTGTACTGTGTGGAAGAGTGACATCACTACAGGAGTGCAAGGAGTGCAAACTACATCTGGTGACACCATCAAAGCGGATGGCACTTAAATTACTGTCTATAAAAATTACACCGGGAATGTGGTGCAGCTTGCACAGCTGGTACGGAGTTTTGGGCTTGAGTGTCACCAGTACGCTGATGACACTCAGCTCATTCTGAGGATGGAGGACAGGCCTGGATCCGTCCCCGATAATTTCCAGTGTTGCCTCGAAGCCGTTACTGGATGGCTGCGAGCCAGTAGGTTGAGGGTGAATCCAGCGAAGACGGAGATCTTGTGGCTAGGTCGCCCGGGTGATGGGGATGTCCAGCTCCCGACCCTGGATGGTGTGGCGCTATGCCCATCGCCTTTAGTAAAGAGCCTGGGAGTCCACCTGGACTCCCAGCTGACCATGGAGACCCAGGTCTCCATGGCCAGCAAGTCTGCTTTCTTCCATCTTAGACAGGCGAGGCGGCTGGCCCCCTATCTATCCCGGAATGACCTGGCCACGGTGATCCAAGCCACGGTCATCTCGAGACTGGACTACTGCAACGCACTCTATGTTGGCCTTCCTCTGTCGGTGACCCGGAAGCTCAGGCTGGTGCAGAATTCTGCCGCCCGACTCCTGTCTGGAATACCAGCAGGTAGTCACATAACACCTGCTTTGCAGGACCTGCACTGGCTGCCAATTGAGCACCGGATCACCTTCAAAGTGTTGGTTCTTACCTTTAAGGCCTTACACGGCTTGGGGGCCAATGTATCTGAGGGACCGTCTCTCCCCCTATTGCCCAATGAGATCACTGCGGTCGGAGAGTGCCAACCTCTTAGACGTCCCCTCTACGAGGCTCGTGCGTTTGACAGCAACCCGCAGGAGGGCGTTTTCCTTCATTGCGCCCATATTGTGGAACGCCCTCCGCCCTCGCACTATCCAGGACTTGCTCCCCTTTAGACGGGCCTGCAAGACCTACCTCTTTTGCCAGGCCTTTGACCTGTAGGTCTTGCCCCTGTGTAGCCCTCCGGTCTTTTAATTGTTATCTGTGGTGGTGTGTTGCATCACAGATTCTTAATTACTGTACTGTTTTTATGCTAACCTGTTGTTGTTTTTAACCATTGTTGTTGTTTTTATTGTGCCTTACATGGCTCTTGTGAGCCGCCCCGAGCTCCCCCCGGGAGTGGCGGCATAGAAGCATGAGTAATAAATAAATAAATAAATAAGTTTCAGCTGCACAAGATCTCTCTCACCATGAGGTCATGAGTTTGAAGCCTTCCCGGGTCGAGGTGGGTGCTCAACCTTTAAGTGTAGCCCGTTGTTGATCTTTGCAGCCCGAAAGACAGTTGCATCTGTCAAGTAGGAGATAAAGGTACCTGTTGTGCCCAAAGACCTGGAAGACCCCTCAGTAAACCGCTTGACACTGGCCACTTTTAAAGGCTTTATTTAGAATATAGTAAAGAGGCTAGGATTATAGTCTAAAGATGTTTTCAAGCATCAATAGATAGCAGCAAATTGTCCAAAAGAAGCAGGATAACAAGGTTATAGTCCTTTGGCAAAACAGGAACAAAGTAAAGAGAATCTTCTTGCCCCAATCGGGCTAAATCCAGGAAAGGTAAGATAAAGGTACCACATTAAGTGGAGACAGGCCCGGATTACCCATAAGGCCACCCTAGGCCATGGCCTAGGGGTGCAAGCCAAGGGGGCGCAGTTCACACGGACCAAAAAAAATATGTTGGAACAAAACCGCAATGCACAGCATGGAGATTACTCTCTCTCTCTCTCTCGGGGGAGGGCGGGGGGAGAGCGCTGCGAGGGGGTGGAGGAGGAGGGAATGGCGCCCCCCCTTGCCATCACCCCTGCTCCCTTGTCAAGGAAGGAGGGCACGAGGAGTAGGAGGCGGAGGGAAGCCCCCGGGGGTCGCTGCCGAGCATGCGCGGCATCCAGGAACATGGAGGAGGAGGCAGAGGCGCTCGCGCCCACCTGCTGCACATGCGCGGCAGTGGCCCGGGGGCGGGGCTTCCCTCCGCCTCCTCGCGCCCTCCTTCCTTGAGTCAAGGAAGGAGGGCGCGCCACGAGGAGGAGGAGGTGGGGGTGCGGTGCGGTAGAGGTTGGTTTGGGGGCGTAATTCCAAAGTGTGGCCTACGGTGCCAAAAGGGGTTAATTCGGGCCTGAGTGGGGAGGCAAATTTTGACTGAATTATGAGGCCATTAAAGAACTCGAGGAATGCGGAAGGAACAACAAGGGACGCTGGGAATGCTGAGAGATGAGGAGTGCATCAGCTCCCCCAGGTGGCCAGAGTTTGCCTCTGTTCATCTATATGGTCGTCTATATGTTCATCTATATGTTGTGTATGTGGAAACGGCAGGGATTGTCTGCTAAGTATGTGTACCTGTAATCCGCTCTGGGTTCCCTTCGGGGTGAGAAGAGCGGAATATAAATAAAGTAAATAAATAAATAAATATAAAAATGTGCATTTCTACACACAAATATGTATAATTTTTTTATTTTTTACTAAAATATCCCTGATGGTAGTTATAAACACAAAATAAAATTTTCGCCCAAATAACATGTACTATATCAATTTCCCGACAAAGTTAAAATTCTATGATAATTAACAGTTTGAATCTTTTAATGTGCATACACTATAGTAGTTATATCTGGCATTATTACTCCATTAAAATGAAGCTTCAGATATCATGGTTCCATTTGCACATGCAACAAATATGCACTGCTGATTTCATCAAATGTTCTGGGATTCTAGCTATAATACTGTGGTATGGCTTTGGTGTGGGAAGAGGTCCATGTTGGTGGCACCATGAATTACTGCAGTGGGTCACACCAATCCTAGCAACACCGCTGATGCAAACACCCACATATGCAATGAGCAACATTCTCCATGACTTTAATCCCAGAATAAATGTTGGATACATTGGAAATTTTAAATATTTGATGCGAAAAAGTTCTTGTATCACATTTTTATTTCCTAAAATGAAGATAAATAATTACTGCCAGTGTTGCCATCAAGAATATTTTCATACTTTGGAGCAGAGGTCCCATTCCCACTTACAAAATGAGTTGGAGAGCCCCCAAGTGTGTGATGGCTGACATGAGGCTGTTATCTAAAGAGACAAGCAGGAAACTTTGGTTACGCAGTCTAAAATTGCTTAATTTTGCTTGTACAAGTTCTAGAGCCCAAAGGGAGATAACCAAGCTTCCGCTGGACTGAATTGGCTCTGCCATTTTCATGGCTCCATTCTCTACTGATTTTCAGAATTTATTATTTACTTTATTACTTTATTTTGCCCCACTTTTTTCTGATATTAGGACCCAAGACAGCTAACAACAAAAGTGGAATTCCACCTATTTCAACACTCAAGATGTGTAGTAGTATCCACAGGAAAATGTAAGACCATGAAATGAAGAAAGATATTTATTTGGGAAATGAGGTAGTTTAATCACAAAACAGAACCATTGTGATATAGTAGTTAGATCAGGGGTGGGCAAACTACGGCCTGGGGCCCGGATGTGGCCATTTGGCTGATTCTATCCGGCCCTCCTAAGGGCCCCGGCAGGCAGGCAAGAAATATTCAAGAAATATTCATATATTATTAGTATTAATATCATAATTAATATATTATAGTGTGTGTGTGTGTGTGTGTATATATATATATATACACACACACATTATAATACATTGAAATTATAATATAATATAACATTATATTATATTATTTATTATATTATTATAAAATTATTATACAATTATTATACAATAATAATAAAAACCACTAAAAGAAAATAATGCTTCCTTGTAGTCCCCTTCTCTGGAGAGTTTTATGCCGAGGCTTGATGACCATAAGTTGGGGGTGCTTTGATTGTGTATCCCTGGGGGTTGGGCCGGATGGCCCTGGGGTCCCTTCCTTCTCAATGACTTACAGTTCCCACCTTTCTAAAAACCTCCTGACAGCGAGTCTTTGAGATTCATGACGGAAAAGGAAGAGACCAAACCCCATTGAAAGGATGGGAAACTCAGGACTAAACTTGGCATGAATCCTCAATATGTCAAAGTAACTAAACAACACAACAAATGCTTTTCACCAATATAGAATTGGTGAAAAGCATTTGTTGTGTTGGCGTTCTTGTGACTCGCATTATGAATCCTCAATATGCCCAAATGTGAACACTGGGGAAATTTGGGGAAAATAGACATTTGGGAGTTGGAGTTGCTGGGATGTATAGTTCACTTATTAAGGATGCTTGGCGGCGCTGGCGCTTGCTCCCTCCCTCCCTGGCCTCCTCCTCCTCCTCTTCTCCCTCCCTCCTTCTCCATCGGTTGCTCTGCCTGCCTTGCCCTCTCACCCCGCCCTCTCGCTGCTTACTCGCTCACCACTTGCCCTGCCCCGCGCTCTCACCCGCACGCCCACTCCAGCTCTCCGAACGGGGCAGGGCGAGTGGTGAGCGGGCGGGGCAGGGCGAGCGGCGAGCAGGCGGGGCGAGAGGGCGAGGCATGTAGTTCTGTCTTTAGGTGCGGCCCTCCAAAATATTTTTTGGTTCTCGTGTGGCCCCTTGGAAAAAATAATTGCCCACCCCTGAGTTAGATTGCTAGCTTCAAACTGCGGTGGCCAGACAAAATGATGTACATTAAAGAAAGACTTTAATGTGCATCGGCGCTCTGTGATTTGTGTGAAATGTGATACAGATGATGAATTGATATCTAGTAACCAGAACAATTGGACACTACCTCAAATGTAATACTTTTCAATTGTGTCCTTCCTGCTGTAATTCATAAAGTGTTGAGCAATCAAGTGATGTACGTGCATGTGTAAACTTGACCTTAATTTTCCTGAGTGGAGTGCAGTATCCCCTGACTGGTATAAAAATAAAGACAAACGTATCAGTTTACTTTAATTGCTGCAAATTGCGTTCCAAGTGCTACAGCAGTTTACATTTGGTTAACTCAGCAGGGGGAAAGATGGGAGGGAGCAGAGTCTTGATTTTCCCAATTGGTTCAGGGGGGGGGGGGGACCATTGCACCCTCTTTTGGCTTGTATGTCTTCCTCATAAATAATTTTTGCCACCTTAAACATACAATATTTATTTAGCGTGTCATGAGCGAACCAAACAGTTGTATTGTATTAAAAACAAACAAGCAAAACACAAAGTTTGCAAACGTGGTATTCTATTAAATGTCCTTTGACCAGTAGCTGGCCGCTTGGAGTACCCCTGGTGTTGTCATAAGAAGGTCCTCCATTGTGCATGTGGCAGGGCTCAGGTTGCTTTGCAGTAGGTGGTCTGTGGTTTGCTCTTCTCCACACTCGCATGTCGTGGATTCCACTTTGTAGCCCCATTTCTTAAGGTTGGCTCTGGATCTCATGGTGCCAGAGTGCAGTCTGTTCAGCACCTTCCAAGTCACCCAGTTTTCTGTGTGCCCAGAAGGGCGTCTCTCTTGCAAACATATGATGAGCTTGCTTGGTCACACGTATTTATTTTTCCAACTATGAAATTTTAGAAGGTATAAAGCAAACATCAGAAACTAGGGATCCTCTGGTGGGCCACGGAAACTGAGGTGGTGAAAGACTGCATGGTGAAGTGGGCCAGGAACATCGGCAGACCAATTACGCTCCACGAGTGGGAAAAGGTGTGGAGGAAAAGTCTGAAGTACACCTACGCGATGGAGCTGACTGAGAATTGGCACAAAATGTTCAACCGGTGGTACATGACCCCACACAAGCTGAGTCTCATGTCTAAGGAGACGCAAAAAGAGTGCTGGAAGTGCGCCTCCCAGACGGGCACTTTTTACCATATGTGGTGGTCCTGCCAATGTGCTGCACAATACTGGGAAGAAGATCCATCGCGTCACAAAAGATCCTGGGCCTCTCTTTGGAACTCAAACCTGAAGCCTATCTCCTTGGCCTTGACCGAAGATGACCTGCCGGATGAAAATGCGGAAAGACTATTTGCATATCTTTCAACAACGGCGAGAATAGTCGCGAGGAAGTGGAAGAGCGAGGAGATCCCCGAACTGGAGGAATGGCTGGACAAACTAAGAGGCATGAGCATGGATAAACTCTCCTTCTACCTATCCGAAACAGGAGGCTACCCACTGAAGAAAACCGACTGGTCTCGGTGAAAGCCTACTTAAAGTCACGGAGCTCATCTTGACCAATCTTACTCCCAACCACCCCTTGCTCGCCCCTCCCATCGAGAACAGAAGGACAACCACGCAGCCCTCCAACAACGAGGACATTCAGTAGAGGACAATTACGAACTTGCAGGGCAATAGCCCACAGGATAGAAGGACTCCCTCTTCCATCAGAGACTCAGAGGACTCACCACACACACCCTCCCCCTCCCCACGTTTACCCCACTGCAGCCGACCCCCGCCCCCCTCTCCCCCACCTCCTCCCACCCCTCGTTCGGTTAACCCCCGGCCTCTCCTTCCTCTATCTTTCCTACTGTTCTTTACCTAAAATTGTTCTCCCACTTTTGCTGTTTATGGAAAAACCTGAATAAATATATTTTTTTTAAAAAAAGAAACTAGGGATCCTCTGGCGATCCAGCCGTCATGTCTATCTTACGTTATGTCATGTTTGTTAATTTATTTATTTACATCTTTTATATCCCGCCCTTCCCTCTCCATTGGCATCCCCTTGCAGTGGGGCAGAGGCTATGAGAACACAGCTGAGCTTGGGCAGGGCACGTCTCTAGGATGGAGGGCCACCGCCTCCCAAAGATACTACTCTATGGTGAACTCACCACAGGTCAGCGCAAGAGAGGCGCCCCAAAAAAAGAGATATAAGGACTCCTTGAAACAACATCTCAGGCTCAGCCAGATTGATTACCAACAATGGTCCACCCTGGCCTCACATCGGGAGGCATGGAGATGCACTATCCACGATGCTGTGGCCTCTTTCGAGAAGACACGCCGAACGGGTTTCGAAGAGAAACGACAATGCAGAAAAAACCGCAACTTGGAAACAACATCACCCAAGGAGACTTTCTGCTGTGCTTTCTGCAACCAAACTTGCCTATCTCAGATTGACATCTTTAGTCATCAATGCGCTTGTAAAAAGCGTGGGATGAGTCCTTCCTAAGAATCTTCGTTCACGAAGTAATGCCGGGATTCCGCACTTCTCACCCCACAGGGAACTGAGGGTGGATCACAATGCACATATTTTATGATTCCAGCCCGGGAGGACACTTGCAGTATTGACATGTATTAGAGCACGGAAACGCGAACTCTCCCGTCCAGACTTTGAGTCCAAATTGTTCTACTGCAACCCTGGGGAGGAGCGGTCAGAAGTTCAGAGCACCCTGAGGAAGCGTGGTTTATGTGCAACGGCCATCTTGGCGTCGTCAGCTTACCTCCAGCCGTAGGCGCCTGCCCATCCGGCAGCTTGCCAGCTCTTCTACCCACCAAGGCTCCCCCACTGACTCAGTCTCTAGCCCGCGAATTATCAGACTCCGGACTACTTACAGGGTTACACAGATTCTGTTAGAGTGTTGTTTAAGCCCATTGATGTGTGAGGGCTTATTTTGTTATGCTATTGTCTTTACTGTGATATGAGATTTGTGATTTTGTGATTGAATTGTACTACATTGCACTATATGTGATATTGTTCTGCTATTTAGCACGTTATTGTTCACAATAACACAATTTGATATTTTTACTAGAGGAAGACTTGTGATTTATTACTCCTACAGATCTGCCCCTTTAAATTCCATGATATAACACAGGGCTGTCCAACTTCTACCGGCCCAGGGGCCTGAATTCCGGTCACTGATGACCTGGGGGGGCATAGGGTCTGCCCCCGCCCCGGCCCCGGCTCCGGCCCCGGCCCCGCCCCGCCCCTGCATGCATACAGTCAAATATAATCTTTTACTAACATTAAATGCAGGGTGGGAATTCAAAAGGGGCATCCATACAGTCAAATATATTCTTATACTGAGATAAAATGCAGGGATAAGATATTAAATTATTTTAATTAAATATTAAATATATTTAATTCCATCCTCCCCTCTCCCCTTATTTTAATTTAATATTAAATATATTTAATTCCATCCTCCCTCCCCCCTTAATGTATCCCATCTCCCTTATTTCATCTTTAAATATATTTAATTTTATATTTAATACATGAGGGAGATGGGAAATGAGGAGCCCCTGAGGAGCCCCTGCTTCGGCCTACCTTTCCAAACGCGCAGGATCCAGGAGTACCCGGACGAGAGAGGCGACGACCGACTGAGTCGAAGAAGGTCCTAATCGCGTCTGTGGGCCTCAGCGATCCAGTAGTAGAGTAGCCAAAGAGTATCGCGAGAATACGCAATCCACACGGGATTTCGCTGTCAACGCCGGCGTGATCTTGCGTTGACAGCAAAATCCCGTGGATTGCGTATTCTCGCGATACTTGTTCCGAACCCAGAAGTAGGTTTTTTTTTTAATTTTTATTATTTATTTTATTTTTCAATTTTTATTTTTTGTTAAAAAGCTTAGGGGGCCGGAGGAAAGAGGCTGGGGGGCGTATTATTTACTTGCACACCACGGAACTGCCAGCTTAGTGAATTTTCATTTGGATTATATGGACTAGATGCTCCTGGCACGTGGATTATAAAAGACATTTGATTTATGGACATTGAGATTGGACTTTGCATTCTAGGATACAGTAACCCCACTGGGGAAGTGATTATCATTATTATTTGTTATAACTACAGAGACCTGTTGGTCCTACTTGTTGTTTATGTACGGGCGTATACGGCCCCCGGGCCGCCAGTTGGACAGCCCTGATATAACATATATAGACAGACAACGAGCTACACAATTGGTCGAGAACTCACCCCGACCACATAGATTTTAGGAGTTACAGTCCATAAAGATTATGTTTTCATGCTATGATGGGCTGCAACAGTTTTGCACCAGCCTTGCATTTTGAAAGCCAAAGCCATAGCCACCCTAGCCTCATGATGCCCATGCTCGAAACATGCCACGGCTTCCGCTTGTGCCTGCCTAACATGACAATTTGTTGAAATGTTTTCCAAATGTGATTTCAAAGTCGTGCATGGAAAGGCATTTTCTCTCAAGCCGTCTTCCCACTCTCCTGCTTCTTCAAGGAAAGACCAGCTGGGGCTCATCTCTTTAAATGTGTGTTATAGTCATGAGTGATCTCAGTCTCCAAGGGTTAAGTTGGGGCAGGAGGGGCCAGATCAGGTCTAATTGTTGGAATGTGTGCTTAGTTCAAGTTAAACAATGGCTCCTGGGAAGGGAGGGGGATCAGCCAGAGAGGTGCTGAGCAGTGAAAAGAGTGTTGTTTGGGGCCTAGTTTCCTGAATAGACTTGTTAACGACCATGGCTGATGTATGCTAAGCAGGCTCGGCTAGGGAGAGAAAGGCCAACAGAGTCGGCACATCATTCCCGGTGCCAAGGCGTCCACTTTGATGGCTCCTTTGGAGGTAGGACTGAAAGCCAACGCTCTCCTCCCTGCTTCTTCTCTCTCACTCTCTCACTCGCTCGCTCTTTTTTCATTTCTGCCATGTAAAGATAATCAGGTTTATGTAAAGTATGTGTGCTCTTTTGACAGTCTGCGCTATCTCATTAATTCAATCACACCAAACCCCATTGTTCTCAAAGTGTTTGAAATGCGGATAGGGACAGAGGCTTTTTCAATCCTGTCAATCAATGTTAACATTTTTCTTGCAGTTGCCATGGCCAGGGTCGGAGTTCATGAAAACACAGAAGAAGAGCCAACAAAACAAGAATAAAGACTTATTTGAGATACTCTTTTTAAAGGACATCTACCATGCACAAAACATGAGAAGTAAATGTAGACAAGTTTGGACACTATGGCGCACTGTGAGGAAAAAGGGGAGGAAAATGAATTTGAAAATCAAATAGGCCTATAAAAACTTGACCCAAGAGTTTCTGGGAAAAACCCAGTGAATTGCTCCCTGGTTGAACAATGTTCTTTCTTTCGTGCGTTCTTCAAGAGGACAATGCTCAATATATTATAACACATGCCACCAATGTCTTTACACTGTTGTAAGCCAGCTCAAGCCAACAGAATGCTGATTGAGGACAACAAGGGATCGGGAGGGAGTAATTCTCTCTTTCTCTGGCCGCGCTACAAACAAGCACTGGGAAAATTATTCATGCATATACAGCCAACAAAACAGAAATCGGAGATTTGTGATCTCGTGCAGGGCAATCATGTGACCCAGATTTTTTTCTTAAAATTTTAAAAAAAACCAATGCCATTCACTGGTGGAGTCACTGCAACCTTTCCATTTTTTTGTATTACCTTTCTATTCTAAGTTCAATAAATAGTTTCATAATTTCAAACTTCAATGTTTCTACTTTACAACTTTCTTTATTATATTTTACAAAAAAGGTAGAAATATTAATACATATATCTTTCTGTTTAATTGCTATTAAAAATTTTAAAAATAATTTCTAGGGGGGCCGGTGAGTAAAAAAAAATCTGGAAAGGGGGCGGTAGGTTTCCCATATGTCCCTTATTCTAAGGGACATATGGGAACCCTACCGCCCTCTTTCCAGAAATTTTTTTACTCACCGCCCCTCCTAGAAATTATTTTATTATTCTAAGGGACATCCCTTATTTTGGCCCTAAAATTTGTGTCCCTTATTTTCAGGCCCTGTCCCTTATTTTTCACTAGCAGGACAGGACTGGGCGGGGTTGACCAGAGGAAGGTGCGCGCTGTGGTTTCCACGGCAATGCCTGCCCGGGGATTCCAACTTGCAGGGCAGCCTGCGTCCCCGTTGGAAGGAAGAGGCGATACAGGACTTTTTCAAAGTACAGTAGACTAATTAACCGTTACCCAAGGGGAATGTTGGCTCATGTTGGATAAAGATAGTTTCTGGTTGCTTGAGAGTTACTCTTAAAATAGGCCTAGCTGTGCATCCCAATACTATACAATGCTGTGTATCCCATACTATACTATACCATTAACTATTGACATAATAATCATGAAGATGTACTGTCTTATAAAATTTATTTTATTTTAATGTTTAGACAGTGCACTTTTAAAGTCAGCAAAGTCAAGATGGAGAAAATTAGGTAGTTCTAATAATGTTTTTTCTGCATGACAAAGCATGCAGAAACATACCATGTACTGTTAAGAGGGTATAAGTTAGTTTCTTTTGTGAGTTTCAATCATTATCTTATTCTGTTAATAAAACTATTTCTACCTAATGTTTGAGTTTCAAGTTTTTAATGAAGTGTCCCTTATTTTTGTGAAAAATTCCATAAATGTCCCTTATTTCTATATCAAAAAATGGCAACCCTGGACGGCGGTAGGCCAAAAAAGTTTGGGAACCACTGATTTAAACTGTTATGTGTATTCATATCATGATCTGATCACCATGCTCAATATATCCCATATGCATGGGGGTATTGGGATAAAAATACAAACGGTTTGCTAGGGAAGACCCTCTCTCACTCAGACTCAGCCCTCCCCTTGAATCAAACTCACCCCACCCCCCAATCAAAATCCTGGCTACAGACCTGCAGACCAGGCAAGGCTTTAGCTATGTGTAAATAGTGGCACCAGTTTATAGGGCTATTCCAATTTCCCTGGGGCTCGAGTGAATTGGGGCAGGGGGTGGCACTTATTGCCCCTGTTCCTCCTTTCCCCCTTTCTTCCATTATGCTAGATCTACACTGCTCCCAGGATCTGATACCAGAATATCTGCTTTGAACTGGATTATATGAGTCGACACTGTCAAGTAATCTGGGATCCGATCCTGGGATATATAGGGCAGTGTAGATCCAGCCTCCAGGAAAAAAGGGAGGAAAGGAGGAACAGGTGCAATAAGTGCCATTCACTGGTGAGTCATTGCAACATTTCCAGTTTAGCTTTGTGTGTGTGTGTGTGCCAGTAAAGCCGCAAATTTTTATGATACCCATAAAAATTGAATCTTCCCTTGGCCCTTGATGCTGTACGGGGAAAATCCATCTGCATAGCTACAGCAAAGAAACTTGGCATGTTAGGTCTTTGCTATAGCTTTTCAGTAGTTGTAATATTTTATTGGACTCACCTGTCTCATTTCTGATGCTTGAGAATTTCATATATATATTTTTCTTTTGAGGGATTTGGGAGAAATTATGGGAGGGGAACATTCTTTGGTAATGTCGAATTACATCACCCTTCAAGGGAGAAGAATGTTATAATCTTGCAAAATTGGAAACCCAAAACCAATTTGAGTATGGATTCAAGAACCCCTGACGCTAGCAGACCATGAAAAGATATTCTGTTATATTACAAAAGAGGAAATATTTCCGACAATTTGGCTTCTCTTTTTAAAGCTATATCTGAAGCATAGGATCTGTGCCAGTAACAAGTGAATCCTACCACATTACAGTGAACAACCACCTCCTCTATCCTCTCTCTTCTTTCTCTTTCTTCCCACAGTTTCTTATCTTTTCCATTTTCTGTGTCCTTCTATCTGTTCTCCCTTTGTATAAAAACTCAGTTGTATATCCTCATAGTGCTGGAAGGAGTCAAGTGGACGGGGTACAATGAGGAGTACACTAAACATAAAAAACCTGAAAAATAACCCCCAAAATTGACAGACAGAAACAGTTAATAACAAACTGAATGGGGTGTTAATAAAATGAATGGAATCATATGAAAAAATAACTTTTTTGTAAATCTGTTCAGTGCTGCCCACCAATTTTAGCCCTTTTCAATAATATCCACAATTGTGAAAACCTGGAATAGATAATTGTATTTATTGAAGTAAATTAGTTTGTGATATTCTGTCATTATTCAGCAGGTACAATTGCTGAAGTGAAGATATGTAGCCTGAAACGTGTTTCATGTGAAATCTGTCTCAATTCTATTTTGCTCAATAATGATTCTATAGTGGACTACAGAATCCAAGGGACCCATCTGCATGGACCAAATAGGACAGGGGCAGGTGAATGGACTTCATTACATCCACATGATGCAGAGAGCTGGTTTACTCTACACACCAGCAGGCATGTAGCTGGAGGGGGGCGGGCGGGGGGCTTCAGCTGGTATTTCTTCCCAGGACAACACAGATTTATTTACTTGTATTGAAGTATCTTTGCAGATTCATCAGTTTCTTGGAACTCTGGCTGGTTGCTACTGCTACGGAGGGACAAATCTCTACCCTCTCTTGATTGGAGCTTTCAGATGTGAGCGGAATTCTGGGAAATGTAGTTTAGGGCAGGGCCTTTTGCATTCCCTGCCATAGGGCCACTCGCTTTCCCAAACTACATTTCCCAGAGAGTTCTGTGCTTTCTTTCCCAGATAACTCTGCTTTCTCCCTGTTTTCCCTCTCCTAATGGCAAGAGGCCATTAATTTAAAGAGGAAAGGCAGCCCTTTTGGCTTGGCTTTGCTTCCTTGTACTGAAAATAAAATTGACTTTGGGAGGCTAACGAGATTTACAAAATGCAAACAAAAAGGTTTTGGGTAAAATTTGATTCTTAAGTTTTTGGCATGGGCCACACCCACGTGTCATATATCACCTCTTAAGTATGAATTTAACAAATTTGATATGACTTACTAGGACTAACAACAAAAATGCACACCCCTGTTATACTTTTGTCTTTCCAGAGTGCTTAAAAGAGGCGGTGGTAGCTCCATTGCTGAAGAAACCGTCACTAGACCCGGCGGTTCCCTCCAACTACCGACCACTGTCAAATCTTTCGTACCTGGGGAAGGTAGTTGAGAGGGCAGCAATGGAGCAGTTGCAGTCCTTCTTAGATGATGCAACATGGCTTGATCCCTTCCAGTCCGGCTTCCGTTCGGGGCATGGGACGGAGACGGTCCTGGTCTCCATCACAGACCAACTCCGCTGCCAGCTCGACCAAGGCGGGTCTGCGCTGCTCGTGTTATTGGACCTCACGGCAGCGTTTGACACGGTCGACCACAATCTTTTGATCCACTGCCTGGCCATGGCTGGAGTGAGGGGGACAGCCCTAAAATGGCTAACCTCCTTCCTCCACCAGCGGTCTCAGCGTGTGAGGAGGGGCGGGGTGGTCTCCGAGGGCTCCCCATTAGTTTGCGGAGTCCCTCAGGGGGCCATTCTCTCCCCTCTGTTATTTAACATCTACATGCAGCCGCTTGCACAGCTGGTGCGGAGTTTTGGGCTTGAGTGTCACCAGTACGCTGATGACACTCAGCTCATTCTGAGGATGGAGAGCAGGCCTGGATCCGCCCCCAATAATTTCCAACGCTGCCTCGAAGCCATTACTGGATGGCTGCGAGCCAGTAGGTTGAGGGTGAATCCGGCAAAGACGGAGATCTTGTGGCTAGGCCGCCCGGGTGGTGGGAATGTCCAGCTTCCGACCCTGGACGGTGTGGCGTTATGCCCATCGCCTTCCGTAAAGAGCTTGGGGGTCCACTTGGACTCCCAGCTGACCATGGAGACCCAGGTCTCTGCTGTCAGCAAGATTGCCTTTTTCTACCTTCGACAGGCAAGGAGGCTGGCCCCCTATCTATCCCGGAATGACCTGGCCACGGTGATCCAAGCCACGGTCATCTCGAGGCTAGATTACTGTAACGCACTCTATGTTGGCCTTCCTCTGTCGGTGACCCGGAAGCTCACGCTGGTGCAGAACACTGCCGCCCGGCTCCTGTCTGGCACGCCAGCAGGTTGCCACATAACACCTACTTTGCAGGATCTGCACTGGCTGCCAATTGAGCACCGGATCACCTTCAAAGTATTGGTTCTTACCTTTAAGGCCTTGCACGGCCTGGGGCCAGCATACCTGAGGGACCGTCTCTCCCCATATTGCCCTATGAGATCACTTCGCTCTGAGGATACCAACCTTCTGGTTGTCCCCTCTGCAAAAGCGGCCAAACTGACAGCCACCCGTCGAAGGGCTTTCTCGGTGATTGCACCGACACTCTGGAATGCCCTTCCTGCAGATACACGTGCCATCCACAACCTGCTCCCCTTCAGGCGGGCATGCAAGACCCACCTCTTCCAGCTTGCCTTCCATGTGTAGGCCTTAGTGGGATGCACCCCCTGTTGAAAACGACGACTCGATCCAGGTCGTTTTTAATTGCTGTATATTGTGATATTTTAATGCTGTTTTATTCTCTGTTTTATTCTGTATTGTTGTTTTTATTCTGTATCTTTTTAGTGTTGTGAGCCACCCCGAGCCCACCGGGAGTGGCGGCATAGAAGCCGAAATAAATAAATAAATAAATATAGATTGAATATCCCTTCTCTGAAATTCTGGGGAACTGAAATGTTTGGCGTTTTTAATTTTTAATTCATTTATTTTGGATTTTAGAATACACATATAGACAGATCCCAAGTTGCAAACAAGTTAAGTTCTGTGGGTTTGTGCTTAAGTTGAATTCGTATGTAAGTTGGAACAGGTACATTTTAAGTGTAACTCCAGCCTGTGTGTGTGTGTGTGTGTGTAAGCTTTGGAAAGCATAGGAAAGGGTTAACACTCTGTTGGTGTTTGTTTTGCTATCTGTGCCCCTGTTGAGAAGATTTCAGCTCACTTTCTGGCCCTGTGATAATTGGATTTTGAAAAATGTGGCTTGTTGTAGAAACAAGGATTGGTGAGAAAGCTTCAGTGAAGACACCTTTTTCCCCATGATAACTCTTTCAGTAGTTGATTTCAATACGTAGCATGTGACTTTCATAATGATGGACATTTATAGCTGCGCTTCATGGCATGGACCTTAACAATCTTTTTGTTACCACACTTCTCTTACACCTCATCCTTAAAAGGTAACAGTTTTTACATAAGCACAATTTGGCACTGTATTTCCTGTACTCAATCTACCAGTTCATTTGTGTATAGCAAGCAACCAAATGAATCATTCACACTGTGAGTTTTGAAAACTACCTGTGGCCTATCAGAAAAGAAAGTGGAACTTGGTTCTCTTTATATTGAAACATCACAGTCAGTGGTGGCTTCACTCACATGGTTCCAAACCAGCAATGGGAACTTGGTGCAGAAAATGAGAAACCCCTTAGTTGGAACCATGTCTGCTATTTTGCTTGAAAAAATATGTCAAGCCCATGGTGAAAACATCCAAATGGATTATTTTGTGTGCTGATTAAAGACTGGACTGTCGATGCTTCCCCTATAGTCCGGGAATGTGGTGCAACTGGCTAGGTGTCAGCTACATAAGATCCCTACTGACCAGAAGGTCATGAGTACGAGGCCTGCCCGGGTTGAGGTGAGCTCTTAACCAATCGTGTAGCTTATTGTTGACCTTTGCAACCTGAAAGAGAGTTGCATCTGTCAAGTAGGAAATTTAGGTACCACCTATGTGTGGGAAGACTAATTTAACAAAATTTACGAGGTCATAAAATCTCCAGGAAATACACACAAAAGAATGAAGGAATGCAACAACTACTCCTGGTGGCCAAAAGCTGGAATGTTAAATTGCCTCTTTGTCTGTCTATATATGTTGTATGTCAAATGGCATTGAATGTTTGCCTGTATATGTGCATTGTGATCCGCCCTGAGTCTCTTGCGGGGTGAGAAGGGCAGAATATAAATGATGTAAATAAATAATAAATATGGTCTGCAATGGCAAAGCATGAACCATCCAAAACAGGAAGAAGCAGCAATCAAACTTTGTGGCTGCTAGCTCTGTTCAGTTGCAGTTGTTCATTCTCAAGCTTGTGACTAATTCTGTGTAAAATTCACATGTGGGTTTGTTTTCAGGATTTCGACACAAAACAGTGTTTTGTGCAAGAAAGTGTATTTTACACACAAAAGCACTGTTCCTTTTCTGCACAGAAAATCCTGTCATTGGGGACCTTTCTAAACAAAATATGCACGTATTTTTGTGAGGAAAACAGAATGTTCTGTGTATGAAATGCTGTTAAGTGTAGAATAAAAATGAACTTTGTTCAGAATAAGTCACTAACTGGCCATTAGACATGGTTTCGAACCCAAAAATAGGGAACCAAAAATCTACTGGGGGGGAGGATTTTTTTTGATTAGTAATAGAAAGACTTACCAAAAAATTCCAAAAATTTCTAAAATGTAACATAATTACTAACGAAATTCGTTAGTAGTTCTAAAGTAGGCAAAGCAGGGAAACAGGACTGATACTGTTTTAAGCACAGGCAAATCAAGGGGCAACATTTCCCTTGGTTTCCTTGCAGGAGATATAATGCATTAATATATTATTATTAATATTATTAAATACCTCTGGTGCAGGCCTTGCTAATCTGTAGAGTTCTCCTCACTCCAGCTTTTTCCCATTCAGTTTTACCATAGCAGTCTAGGACCTCCGTTTGAACTCTATGGCTTTTCTTGATTCTGAACTCTCCCTTCTCCTCTCCGTGCTCTTTTCCTCCTGCTGCCCTTCTCTCAGCAGTTCTTATGTCCTTCTACTCTGTCCTTCTATCTAAACCCCTTCCTGGGTGTTTAAATCGCTTTTTCGTCAGTCCTCCAGCCCCTCTAGGAGTCCCGATCTGGATCTCTCTATGGTTTCGGCTCCTTTTTCACTTCCTGGAGGAGGCCTTTCCAATTAGGCTCCAAGCATGGAAAGGCCCCGATTTGACTAAGTTATGTCTGCAAAGCTATTTTGGGGAAATTTTGGTGGGCATCCGAAATATTTAATAATCTAACGAAATGTTGGGCCCAGGGTGACTGAGGCAGAAAGTCCACTTAGGATTGGCCCACCTCCGTATAAACTAGAAAGTCCCATACATAGCCAGGGCCTAGCCGATTTCTTTTCATTTTCATAACTTTTGGGGGGGGCATGCCTACTGGGAATATTCTCATAAGTCCTTTTGATTCTTATCCCAATAACCCCGTTTTCCAATATGGAAAATGCAGATTTTGATAATTTCCCAAATATTTTGGAACATTTTCCATCCCCGCAGTCAGATGCCAGTGACTGAGGCAGAGTAGCAAATAGCACTCCCACCTACTACAATTGAGACACTCAGTACCAACCCTAGCCAAGTAGTTTTGGCAGATGTGGCAGAAATTCCCACTAGCACCTACTCACTCCCATGGCTGTAGCCAGGATTTTGATTCGGGGGGGGCTGAGTTTTATTCAGGGGGGGGGGTCTGAATCTGATTGAGAGAGGATCTACCCTAGCAAACATTTTGTATCATTATCCCAATGCCCCCATGCATATGGGATATATTGAGCATGGTGATCAGATCATGAGATGAATAAACATAACAGTTTAAATAATGTACCAGTAAGGCCTTCTCACGTACCACCCTGAGAATTTGGGGTGAGGGGCTGAAGCCCCTCAAGCCCCTCCCCCCCCTTGGCTACATGCCTGCTCCTTCCCATGGCAAAGAAAAGGATGGGTTAGGGTTCTAACAAATTAGATTTGCTGCCTTTCCAGCTTCCTCACATTACCTAATGACAGGGCCAGACCTGCACTTTGTCATCAGCAGACTGTGGCCCCATATACACTGCTATGTAATGCAATTTCAGACTACATTATATGGTAAGCCAGTGTTTCCCAACCAGTGTGCCGTGAGTGATCATCAGGTGTGCCGTGGGAAATTGGAACCTCCAATACCCTTTCTTCCCCCTCCTGCCGAACACTTTTTCTTCTCCACTCAGGCACTGTTCCTCTTCTTCTCAGCCTCGCTCTGCTCGCTTTGCCTCGCTTTGCTCTGGGGCGAGTCTGCACAGTAGCACCCGCATGGGTCATGTCTTCCTCCTTCCTCCCTCCCCTCCTGAACACGCTCACGCTGCCCCCTCGGATCAAAATGGCGGCAGAAGCGGCAGTGTAGAAGAAAAAGTAAGTGTTTGGCAGGAAGGGGAAGAAAGGGCGTGAAGGGGAAGGGGGAGGGAGAGGGAGAGGTCTCTGGCAAAAGCTGGCATGGGCAAACTTGGACCTTACAGGTGTTTTGGACTCCAACTCCCACCATTCCTACCAGCTTTTTTCCTTCCCCCCCCCTCAGCCACTTAAGCAGGAAAGGGCCTCAGGCTGTTAGGAATGGTGAGAATTGAAGTCCAAAGCACCCAGAGGGCCGGAGTTTTCCCATGCCTGTTTTAGGGACCTTAAAGTGGTGAGCCTCCTTTCAACATTGTAATTCTGGATAGAAAACAAACAACAACATAACATAACATTGTTTGAGTCCACAGTGCTCTCTGGGTGTAGGTGAACTACAACTTCCAAACTCAAGGTCAATTCCCAAGCAAACCCTTTCAGTAATTTCTGTTGGTAATGAGAGTTCAATATGGCAAGTTTGGTTCAATTACATTGTTGCAAGAGTTCAGGATGCTCTTTGATTGTGTGTTAACTATAAATCCCAGAAACTGTAATTCCAAAATATCAAGGTCTATTTTCCCCAAACTCCATCTGTGTTCACATTTGGGTATATTGAGTATTCATGCCAAGTTTGGTCCTGATCCAACATTGTTTGAGTCCACAGTGCTCTCTGGATAAAGGTGAACTACAACTCCAAAACCCAAGGTCAATGCCCACCAAACTCTGATAGTATTTTCTCTTGGTTATGGGAGTTCAGTGGGAAGTTTGTGTCTTTTTGCCATTCCTGCCAGGATATCTATGTTGTGTTCATCGAAACAGGTCCAGGTTTCACACTGAGTATATAAATACATTAAAAACATATTAACTATATGTATTACTGTGTTAGAGTGTCATTTTGTGTCATTTTGGTTGGTGGTGGGCCCCAGGATTTTGTAAATGTAAAAAATGTGCCGCGGCTCAAAAAAGGTTGAAAAACACTGTGGTAAGCAATGCATAGACTCATATGATGCAATTTAACTGCATTGAATTGCATCATATAAATATACATTATGCATATAGTGCAGTTTCAGACAGTGTACATGGGATCTGTGCCTCTCCTTGGTTGAAACAATAGCATTAGAGCTAATTCACACCAGATAGAGCTAAACTGCAAATGTGGTGAAAGACTTACACAATAAGTGGATGCATCAAAAACCAAGAGATCATTAAATGAAACATGGTAATGGGATGGTTAGTTTAAGACTAATACAAACCACATGCATTTATTATTCTTTGGGATAAATAAATGGTAGAACATCCTGCATTTACTCAAGCCGCCTTCAATGAATATATTTTGAAAACTGAAAATTTGGCTCTTCCGCTGTGCTTTCGGAGAGTAGTTATTTAATTTCTATCATTGCTCTCCTCCATGTCCTCGTTCTCGGAGTCCATCCCCCCCTCCCCCATAAAGGATGTTTCCCTGTAAAGGATGCTATTCCGAGTATCCCACCCTGAGTTTTAACATTTTATATTTGTGCTTGCAGCCTGCCCTGTCTTTGTGATTTTAGATATCTAGTTATATATTGTTTTTATTTATAGGTATTTATCTTTTCATTGTGTTCATTGCTGGCGTTTTGATTTTATTTTATTGTAATTTGTTGTTTGGGCTTGGGCTTGTGTGAGCCGCCCGAGTCCTCATTGGGGAGATGGGGCGGGGTATAAATAAAGTTTATTATTATTATTATCTATATATATATATAAAGGAAGAGCCGTCATGTGAAGACTACCTCAAACAGAGAAACCTTACAACGCAGAAACACAAAACTTGCCAACAGAAATAGGCCTCAAGCAAGTTTGTAGCAAAGAAACTTCAAAAACCTAAAAGGCCCCCAAAACAACGAGTAAAAATAAAACTACATTTCCCAGCATCCTCCGGGGCTGCCAAAGACTCACCCAGCCTCTACATTCTGACAACATGATTGGCTGCCAATAAGGGCGGATTTGCATAACTGCTGTACTGGCCAGCCAACATGAACATTCCGACCCATAACAAACTGTCAGAGGAGTGCCAGAGCCTCCTCCAACACTTTCAAATCAGAAGACCATGATGGAGATCAACACCATTCAAGGGGAGCTCTTCTTCCTTTCCCAAAAGATCTCCAGTGGCTTGGAATTCCACATTAATAAGAGGACTATCCAGCAACAATGGGGTTTGCCAAGGAAGGTGCTCCAGCCCCTCTATAGGCTGGCTCCAAGGGATGGAGGTCATCACCAAGTACCTTCTGATGCCCAGCGCTGGAAGAGCTCCCTCAGATGGCCTGTCCATGAGGAAAGCCTCATCGGACATCGACCAATGGGTGCAAAAGACACAGAGCAGGACATCTTGAAAAGAGAGGAGCAGAAAGTAAGCTAGACATGAAGATCTTGAGAAAGGTGGCTAAAAGGATACGGAAAGGATTTTTAACAGTCCCCAACAGACACTGGACGCACCTGTGAAGATAGAGATCCCCTGACAGGACAAGCCCTCCCCAAGCTGATCCGTCCTGGCCATGGTACAAGTCAAACCTGAAGGACTGCAGGCAAAGAGCTGAGGCACAAACATAAAACACCCAATTCACTTCAACCCCATAACTAACAACAGTTCCAACCCTTACATACTCAGACTTTCTCGCATCTCCTAAATAGGGCACAGCAACGCGTGCCGGGTACAGCTAGTTATAATTATATTTTAAGAGTTTCACAAGCTAAGCAGTGTGAAAGTGGGGGTAAATGTGTTTTGATTGCATCCACAATCCTTCCTAAACAAATCATGTGTTGTCTATTCACACACACACACACACTGCCCTTCTCTCTTTCCCTGACCAAATATGCTGCATACTAAATTTACTTTGAATTAATGCATTACTTTCCTAAGGGGCATCATCTTTATTTTTTCCTTTCAGGCCCAAGATGGGACCCAGTGTTGTGGAAATATTTAAAATAGCTGAGGCTGTCCCAGATAAATGTATTGGAAACAGCAAGAGTGGGCCGTTCTTGATTTACATGAATGTGCCGAGTGAAAGTGAAGATAAATTTGGATTAGCAAGCAAAACTGAGCCCTGTTGTTAACTGGCACTTGATTCCATTAGACTGTGTCGGATTGTTAAAAATGCTAACATTATGTGTGACTATTCATTTTCATCACCTGCTCTTGATTAATCCAGCCCTAAATGGCATCTGCAGACCTTGCAATCTCATACTACTTAATTAAATTAGCAACACATTTGTCTCCCCCGTTTTCCTATCAAAGAGTTGTGCTCAGGAGAAATAAAACCTTTGTTCACCGCAATGCCGTATAATTTACACTCTTCCCCCTCCTCCCCTTCCTTCTCCAGCTCCTGGCTCAGATGCTAAATTGTAACTGGTAATAGGAAGCTATTAGCTCTAGTGAAGCGTGTCAAAGGAGTCAGAGGAATCCAGGTCTGAAAGGAGGAAGGCCTCAGCTCTCATAAAACAACAGGGTCAGGAATCTAGATTTGGGATTACATTGTACTGAGATTCATTCATTTTTGGAATAAAAACCATGATGACCTTTAATCTTCTGGGGAGGAGGTGAGAGGCCAAAAGAGAGATGGTCTGCGGGCCATAGAGGGGAGAAACGGAGAATAACGGACTGCAAAAGGAGTAGGGAAGAAGGTGACCAAAAAAGATCACAGAGTTGGAGTACCTTCATTATTTATTTATTTATTTTATTTCTTCGACTTATTAGTCGCCCTTTCCCGTAGGCTCAGGGCGACTCACATTGCGATTCGTAAAAACAAGTAAAATCAGGGTAAAACAAACACACTAAAATTGCCGCAACCAGCATGCAAGCATGGTATGGGGACAGTTTTGTATACATAAACCTAAGCACCGAACGCCTGGATGAAGAGGAGGGTCTTACAGGCCCTACGGAATGTTAAAAGATCGGCCTGCGCTCGGACTGTGGGGGGGAGAGCATTCCACAGCACCGGCGCAGCGGCACTGAATGCCCTCCTCTGCGTTGAGGTCAGATGAACAGATCGCTGACTAGGCACCACCAGGAGGTTTTGGGACTCAGATCGCAGTGGTCGTGGTGGGCTGTAATGGGAGGCGGTCCCTTAGATACACTGGCCCCAGACCATTCAAGGCCTTAAAGGTTAAAACCAGCACCTTGAAGGTGATCCGGTGCTCTATCGGCAGCCAGTGCAGTTCGCGCAGCACAGGCGTGATGTGGCAGCGAGATGGACAACCTGCCACCAGCCGTGCTGCTGCGTTCTGCACCAGCTTGAGCTTCCGGATCACTGACAAAGGAAGGCCGATGTATAGGGCATTACAGTAGTCTAGTCTTGAGATGACCGTGGCTTGGACCACTGTGGCTAGGTCATGACGGGACAGGTAGGGAGCCAGCCTCCTCGCCTGTCGAAGATGGTGAAAAGCCACTCCGCTGACGATGGAGATGTGCTTCTCCATCAACAGCTCGGAGTCAAGCGTGACTCCTAGGCTCTTAACCGACGGGGACGGACGAAGTATCGCCCCGTCCAGGGTCGGAAGGCGGATCCCCCCCGTGCCCGGACGGCCCAGCCACAGGATCTCTGTCTTGTCTGGATTCACCTTCAACCTACTTATTTATTTATTTATTTGTCACGTTTCTATATCGCCCTTCTCAGCCCGAAGGTGACTTGGGACGGTTTACACAGGCAGTCTCTGCCCTCAATACAACACAGCAACAAGTCAACCCCCCCAGAAAAAACATATAATAACAATTTAACAATTAAAAACATACAATTGCAGCCTCAGCGTCGTGTTGAAATCAGTTTCCATCACATCGTCGTCATTCCTTATATCCAATTAAGCCTTATATTTCATCAACAAATGCCTGCTCAAATAACCAGGTCTTGACTTTCTTGCGAAATGTCAGGAGGGAGGGGGCCGATCTGATGTCTGTAGGGAGGGCGTTCCAAAGCCGAGGAGCCACCACTGAAAAGGCCCTGTCTCTCGTCCCCGCCAGTCGTGCCTGCGAAGAAGGCGAGACCGAGAGCAGGGCCTCTCCAGATGATCTTAAACATTTCGATGGTTCATAGGGAGAGATGCGTTCGGACAGGTAAGTAGGACCCGAACCGTTTAGGGCTTTAAAGGCTAAAGCAAGCACTTTGAATTGTGCCCGGTAGCAAACTGGCAGCCAGTGGAGCTGGCACAACAGAGGAGTTGTACGCTCTCTGAATGGCGCTCCTGTTATCAACCTGGCTGCTGTCCATTGGACTAGTTGCAGCTTCTGAACAGTCTTCAAAGGCAACCCCCACGTAGAGAGCATTGCAGTAATCTATACGGGATGTAACTAGAGCATGGACCACCATGGCCAAGTCAGACTTCTCAAGGTACGGGCGCAGCTGGCGCACAAGTTTTAACTCTGCAAATGCTCCCCTGGTCACCGCCGAAACCTGGGGTTCCAGGCTCAGCTATGAGTCCAGGATCACACCCAAACTGCGAACCTGCGTCTTCAGGGGGAGTGTAACCCCGTTTAACACAGGCTGTAACCCTATGCCCTGTTCGGCCTTTCGACTGACCAGGAGTCCCTCTGTCTTGTCTGGATTCAATTTCAATTTGTTCACCCTCATCCAGTCCGACACAGCGGCCAAGCACTGGTTCAGGACTAGTAGCAGGTGGGAAGGAGTGACAGAGTTGGACATCATCTGCGTACAGATGACACCGCACTCCGAAACTCCGGATGACCTCCCCCAGTGGCTTCATGTAGATGTTAAACAACATGGGAGATATTGAACCCTGAGGAACCCCACAAGACAATGGTTGTGGGGTTGAACAGGTGTCTCCAAATAACACCTTCTGAGATTGGCCCTATTTATTATTCGTTCTTGTGTGCCGCCACTCCCCGAGGGCTTGGAGCGGCTCACAATCACATAAAAGCATAAAACAGATAAACATCAAATAAAATTGACTAAAATTAAACTAAGCTAAACTAAGCAGAGTTACAGAAATCAACAATCAAATGCCAGCTTGAAGAGATGGGTTTCACAGGCCCTGCAGAAAGAAGACAGCTCTTGCAGGGCCCGCGTTTCAGCTGGCAAGGTGTTCCAAATAATTGGTGCTGCCACGAAGAAGGCCCTACGTCGAGTAGATGCCAGATGGATGGTTTTGACCCTGGGCACTTCAAGGAGGTTCCAATCTGCAGAGCGGAGTGATCTCTGGGGTTGGTAGGGGGTAAGGCAGTCCCTCAGATACATCGGCCCCAGACCATACAAGGCCTTGAAAGTTAACGCCATCACCTTGAAAGTGATCCAGTGCTCGACCGAAAGCCAATAGAGCAGCTGAAGGATGGGAGTGATGTACCATCTCGCTGGCACTCCAGCAAGAAGTTGAGCAGCGGCATTCTGGACGAGCTTAAATTTCCGGGTCACCGACAAGGGCAGGCCAATGTAAAGGGCGTTATAGTAGTCTAGCCTTGAGATGACCATGGCTTGGACCACTTGGATTACATGGAAATACAGAAAGAAAATAAAGAGCCATTAAATGAGGGATACAGTGAGTTTTAGAGAAGGTGGATAGAAACGTTTTTCTCCCTCTCTTTCTCTCAATCTCTCACGTATCTAAAACTACCATTGTAAATCTCCAAAATAAAAGGTCTAAGCAAAATTAACGACATTGCTATAGATTGAGATATGACCAAAGAATACTAGCCAAGATAACTATTTTAAAGGATTATTTTTAAAAATTGTTGAAGATAGTTCTATCGACTGTAGATTGAGCTTTGCTGATTAATTAGATCAAGAGTGGCATTTTTGCATATAAACCAACTTTCTTATTCTTACAACAGTCAGCCAATCCTCTTTGGAAAGAGGATCACCTCTCATAATCATACTAACATCCATCATATTCTAGATCACTATACATTTTTGTCCTATTTACAAAATTTGCCTGTATCATAAATCTAGTGGCAGCTTCCATGTTGGTTTTGGACACAGATCTTGAATCATTTCTCAAACACAAAGCATACTGTTGTGACCCAGCTATGGCAGCAATAAAGTCCAGGAGTAGAAAAGGATAACAAATGTTTATTTAACAAGACATGGGAGTTGGTCTAACAAAAAATAGCCTTTTGTCGGCTGGAGAAAAACCCTCACTAAACCCAGGAATCCCTAAACCAAAAATGCCGAAGATAAAAGAACTTCAAAGCAAATAGCAGACGTCCGTCTGTGGTATCCAGTAGAGAAATGTTCAAGACGCGAAGTCAGTCACCGGTCCAAGGTCGTCAGGTAGGAGAAAATCAATCAGGATAAGGAGGAGACGTCACCGGGTCGAACAGGAGCTAAGTATATTAACAAACACATAACTTGCAGCCCCCCATACCACCCAGCATCTGTCTCCCTCCAAGTAATACTATATCCAATTCAGTAGCAGCCACTCACAGTATTCACACGAGGATCAAGAGGCACACGGCAGTAGCTAAACAAAAGAGTAGACATAAATCCAGAAACCCCCACCTTTTCCCCCAAATCAGCTAGAGCTGCCATAGCAGCTCTCCCAAGAACACAAAATGAATAAAGAACCCAATAACTCACGAGTAGTCTGGAAAATCAGGAACAAGAATACCAGGAACCAGGATACATGAGCTAGAACAGTGCTGTCCAACTTCTTCCGGCCCAAGGGCCGAAGAAGTGTCACTGATCACCTGGGGGCCGCAGGTGATCAGTGAGCGGCGGGCCGATAGCAGGGGCGGGGCGGGGGCGGGGGCCAGCTGACTTCCTCCTTCGCCCCTCCTCCTCCCCGCGGATGCGCCGCGGCTCTGATCGCGAGCCGCGGTGCGGGGAAGGAGGAGGGGCGAAGGAGGAGGAGCCAGCTGTCTTCCTCCTGCCTCTATCGCCCCCTTCTCCCTCTCTCGGCGGCGCCGTTGCGAGGCAGTTTGCAGCGGCGCCGCCGAGAGAGAGAGAAGGGGGCGGTGTAGGGAGGAGGAAGAGAGCTGGCTCCTCCTCCCTGTACCGCCCCTTACTCCCTCTCTCGGCGGCGCCAATGCAAACTGCATCACCACAGGGATCAAGCCAAATACTCATATTTCTTATAGGACTCTCAATCAGAGTCCTCGGAGACCCCACCCAGCTCCAAAGCATCAGCATTCCTATTCCCTGCAGCTGTAGCATCAGGCCCAGATCTCCAAGCCAGCCAAAGCTCTTCTTGGCTTAAAGGGACCCCCTCAGCCTCAGAATGCAAAGATGGCCAGTCCCGGTCCGTCTAGAACCCCAGAAACGTGCTGGTCCCCGAGTCCGCATTACATACATCCCTCACCTCCTGCACCAATGCCGAATCCAGATCGGTATCACTTTCCTCTGACTGCAATTCTGCATTCCCTGTGAAACCCTCAAAAGAGCCAGACTCAGAAGGCTCCCTAAGTAAATGCTGGATTTTCCTCCTTTGTTCATTGACTTCATTAATGCTCGAGTCACTAGCCACCCTCTTTACTCCAGCTGTAGGAGCCTGGTCATTCAGAGCCGTGCCCCAAACTGAGCTATTGCTTGATAATAGTGCCACCACACCTCCCTCCATGTTACTACCTGTAGCAACTAGAGGCTCATTCACAACACATACTGTCTTTTCCTTCATAGCCTTAACCCCTTGTCAGAAATCTTATGAGAACACATCTCGATCCCATTTCAAAAGAGTTTTCTCCCTCATTTAAAAATGTGTTCCACTGCTGTCTCACCCCCTGTTTTAAACCATATTCTTTCTATTTTAATTTGTACATGCGGCGTGCTCATTGTTCCGTGTCATGATTGATTTGGTTTTATTGTAATTATATATTGGTTGTACTATTTTTTATAGTTTATGTTTTATGTAATTGATTGTGTTAGCTTTTATGATTGATTTTATTCTGTTGTTGTGTTGTTGGGCTTGGCCTCATGTAAGCTGCCCCGAGTCCACATTAGGGAGATGGTGGCGGGGTACAAATAATAATAGTAATAATTATTATTATTATTATTATAACACATGAAGTCCTCCATTATGCAAAAGGAGGAAGCCAGCTAAGGTGACAGATGCAGGGGAACAGTAACAGCAATCCCTTGGTTATACCACTGGCCATTGCCCTTTTCAAAAGGGCAAAATTGTATGTCTAGTTATAGCCTCAAGCGTTACTTTAACCATCCCACTGTGTTCGGGTATAGTGGAGGATGCTATTCCATTACTGATAAGTATTCAGATGACTGCCCATTCAATATCCGTATGTGATACGAGAAAGGCGGCATCATTTCGTTCTTTGCCTCGGACAGTGAAATGATGTGGTCTCACGCTGGGCCTTTTCACTAAGTTATTTTGATATTAGACACTTCATAGACCTGATTGTCCCTGATTGGTTGATGTGGTGGAGAAAGGCTGTTTTTAATACCTTGATTTTAAGTCCATGATTTGACCCAGAAAGGCTTAGTGCCTCAGGAAGGCTTTGTGCCTCATTAAGATATACTTCTATTATATTTGATCCTCAACACATCACATCACATCAAAACAAAAGGAATCGTCCCCGGTCTTTGATAAGGCTGCTACCAGCGAAACGATTTTAGCGCGGGTATTGACGCGATCGTCAGACCGCCATGAGCCTATTTTGAACAGTTATTATTATTTACCCAAGATTGCCTTGCATTTGCTTATATTGTAACAATGGACTATGGGGCTCATGAGATGGGACTTATGTAGAATGTGTTGAATTTATGTTATTGAATGAATATCAATGATTTATTGTACTGATCATTGCATGAAATTATGGATGTGTATACTTACCCGATTGCGGGCAAAACATTTTGATGATTAGAATGATTTGATATGTTCATGATTACACAGATTATATAATACATTATTTGAAACTGCTATTTGTTGACTAGATAGTCTTCAAGTTCCTCCCTATTAGGACTTTACTTACTTGAGTTACCACTCTTTGATATTTTAATACCTTGCTGCCACCAAAGATTGTGGTGAGGGCTTGCCTTAGTCTCTAGGCTGGGCAAAGTGTCAGAGAACTTTGGTATTTAAAACCTGAAGAGGTTTATCTCCTTTTACGCTGCCACCATTCACTCAGGGAGGATTGAAGCACCGGGAGGCAGGACTGGATGAACAAATAACAGAGTTAATTTTAACAACTTGTGAGAGATTCACAGGCACAGGAGCGTATTGGTTACAATGAAACGTTGGAGCGTGTGGTTATTTAAAAACTTGCACAAACTTAAAACAAGTTACATTCAACGTAGCACCCCAGATAATACTGTGCTAAGGTATTATCTGCTGCCTATAACTACCTGACTCTGCCTCCTCAGCCAGAGTCCTAAAAACACAGCACAAAGCTGCTAACTCTCTCAAGAGCCTAATCTCACTCTGACCTTCTCTGTTAGAGACCAACCATCAACTCCCTCCCAGAGTTCCATTGCCTCCCTAACTGCCTAACTGCTCACCAACTGTCAGTTTTCAAAATTCCAACTGACATTTTACCCCTGGTGCCTGGCCTAACTGCCTACTGGCTCTCTCAAGGTTCTATGCTCCCTTTTCCTAGGCTGTCTCCAACTCAGCCTAAACTGGGAACCCAACCTTAAAATGGCCGTTCCTCCAAAACAGACCATTAAATGGCCAACCCACCAAAAAGGGCTTTTTCCCACTGAGCTTCTTCTGGCCCAAAATATAGGCAATTCATCACAGTTGACCAGGTGAGGGTGCGCTTTAAGTACGCACAGTGTAAGGCTCCCTAGGAGGAATGGCGGGCAACATCCCTGCCCGGTAACTTGGGCAAGGGATTTTTGTGGGCAAAATCCATTTTTATCTTGTGAAGAGGATCATTGTGATGGCTCAGCAAGCGCCACTTGCCGGGAAAACTTTAAGTTGCAAAGGTTTGCACTGTTGTATTATGTTTCTGCAATCCTGTTTAGTTTTGCAAAGACTTGGTTGCATTGATTGGTTCTTTTCATCTGTCAATCATTGTTAATAGAGCCCAATTGAGATTGTTCTGCCCTTTTCCCCAGGGACTTGGAAAATCTAGCCATTTTCTTTACATAGTTTTCCTGAATCTCTCCAGAAGAGAGATTTGCCAGGCCAGGCCTTGGTCAAGATATCTTCTAACACAAGACAGATTTTTCCTTGAGACTCATGCAGAAAACCCAGCTTATCAGAAGGTTGGGTAGCGCTGAGGAGCCCCAAGCGCCTTCAACCAGTTAGTTTTCACCCAGAGGAAGGTTTGTGCTTTCAATATAGGCCATCTAACTGGGGCTAAGAGTGTCCTTACCTTGAGGCCACAAAGAAAGAGAGAACTTGGAGAGCCATCTGGCTGAAGCTTCCAGGACCCAAGCAATAGAGAGAATGTAAAGTATTTTTTTCTTTATCCTTTTGGGGAACCAAGTTTAGTGCCTCAGTAAGATAACTCCTTTTGTATAATAAATCCTATTTGAGTTATCTATAGTGTCCAGCTTGGTCCTTGGGAGCCGCAAGCTTTTACACCAGTGATTCCCAAACATTTTTGGCCTACCACCCTTTTTCCAGAAAAAAGTTTACTCACCGCCCCCCTAGAAATTAAACTTTTTAAATTTAATAGCAATTAAACAGAAAGATATATGTATTAATGCAGTGGTTCTCAACCTTTCTAATGCCGTGACCACAATAAGGTTCCTCATGTTGTGGTGACCCCCAACGATATTTTTGTTACTGCTTTATAAATAATGTTGCTACTCTTACGAATTCTAATGCAAATATCTAATATGCAGGATGTATTTTCATTGTTACAAATTGAACATAATGAAAGCATAGTGATTAATCACAAAAACAATATGTTTGGGGAGTATGGACAATGGATGATGGGATTTGCAGTACCTTCAATCAATTCAGCTCTGACTTCCACAGACCACTGAGACCCGCACAAATTACAGAACTGGACCAAACTTGGCACAGAGAACCCACATGACCAACAGAAAATACTGGAGGGGTTTGGAATGAATTGGCAGTGATTTAGGGGAGATGTAGTTCACCTACTTCTGGAGAGAACTGAGAACACAAACAACTATGGATCTGGACCAAACTTGGCACAAATACTCAATATGTCCAAATTTGAACACTGGTGGAGTTTTGAGAAAATAGCCCTTCTCATTTGGGAGTTGTAGTTACTGGGATTTATGGTTAATGTACAATTAAAGAGCATTTTGAATTCCGCCAACATTGGAATTGAGCCAAACTTGGCACACAGAACCCCCATGACCAACAGAAAATACTGGAGGGGTTTGGAATGAATTGCCTCCACCGGGGAAGGCCGCGCTTTCTTCTGCGGTGGTGAGGAGGCTCCAGAGGCCTTTGCACTGCAGCCTTTGCACTGCACTGCGTGTGAGGTTCAAAGCAAAGAGGGCAGGGCCAAAGAAGAGGGCCGCGTGACCCCCTCCTAAATGGTGAATTGTTCACCGTCCCCTTAGAAAGGTTCACCGCCCCCCAAATTCCCCTGAGCCTCCCACCGATCCCTTGGATCGCCTCACCACCCACCAGGGGGTGGTACCACCCACTTTGAGAATCAGTTCTTTAAACCAAGGCAAGAAGCAATCCCCTGGTGTAGAGACCACATCCTTGCCCTTCCCTGGATGTTTACAGACTGGGTGCGACAGCACAATCATCTATACCATTTCTCCATTACAGACTGGGGGGAGGGGGAAGATATGGAAGCAGAGAGGATAACTAATCTCCTGTTTCCAAAACAAGGGCAAAATTTAATCCAGATTTTCCCCAGTCTGCCCCTCCCTCTCGTCTCCCACAAAAAAAGTGCAATATGCATAGAAAGTGAATATTCCTTAAATGAACAGCCCCTGCCAATTGCACATTGATGTTTGAATAGAGTTGTTTTTGCCTTGCAGAAATCCAGGCTGATGTAGACAGAAGGGTGTGATTTCATTTAAATGTCTTCATATCAAGGATGACATGCACAATCAATCTTCCTTGTGACAACTTGGAGGACTGAAATTATTGATGCTTAGTAGCCACAGGATCATAAACAAGGAAATTGAAGGTGATCCTTAATTGACAATGCCTTGTCTGTTACAATATGAAACTGTTTCCCATTCTCCCTCAGAAAGAGGGGGAAGGAATCTGAAGTTCATGCACACTGGCATGGAGAAATATTGAATAACTAATCAATCTAAACATCAGATGGGATTTTCATGCAGCTTGTCATTCTTACCAGGACCCAAATGCATTCATTCTCCTTTGCTCACCGAAGGCACTTTTCTCTCACTGTGAAATTTATTTTCTACAAATTAAGGACAGTAGATAGAGCAGCTTTTGTGATCATATTTCAAACCTGACGCCCATTCCTACAATCTATATCTATATATTTCAAAGTCTAACCTTTAACACTATAATGGCACATCTTTTAACAATGATTTCTAAGGGGCAGTGCCATGGGTTGTTTTACTGCACAAGACACACCAGGGGTAATAAACAGGAAGTATACTATGCAACTAGTGCATGAGAGAGCTATTTTGTGAAAACCTGTTTTCCCCACTTGGCTCAGAAGTGTTTGTTTTGTAATCTTGCTATAACCTTCCTGAGATTAATTGTAGGCATGGTTAGGTTCGATCGAAATCTTCGTAATTTGGAATAAATTCAGATCAAATTCCTTTTTGAAGCAATTTCAAAGCAATTTGGGAACCTGGAAGTATCCCTGCCACTTTGAAGCATTTTCCGCAATTTCTCTTATGAATCAGTGAGTCGGAAAATATTCAGCTTTTCAAACCAGTGTGGATGGATTCCCTTTGGTTCCCTTTCTCTCCCGCGTCAGTCTTGGGCAAGAGCCGCTGTTTAACCCAGTTTGGATGGCTTTCCTTTGGTTCCCTTTCTCTCCTGCATCAGTCCTGGGCAAGAGCCACTGTTTAACCCAGTTTGGATGGCTTTCCTTTGGTTCCCTTTCTCTCCCGCGTCAGTCCTGGGCAAGAGCCACTGTTTAACCCAGTTTGGATGGCTTTTCTTTGGTTCCCTTTCTCTCCCGCGTCCGTCCTGGGCGAGAGCCACTGTTTAACCCAGTTTGGATGGCTTTCCTTCAGTTCCCTTTCTCTCCCGCGTCAGTCCTGGGCAAGAGCCACTGTTTAACCCAGTTTGGATGGCTTTCCTTCAGTTCCCTTTCTCTCCCGCGTCAGTCCTGGGCAAGAGCCACTGTTTAACCCAGTTTGGATGGCTTTCCTTCAGTTCCCTTCCTCTCCTGCGTCAGTCCTGGGCAAGAGCCACTGTTTAACCCAGTTTGGATGGCTTTCCTTCAGTTCCCTTTCTCTCCGCGTCAGTCCTGGGTGAGAGCCACTGTCTAACCCAGTTTGGATGGCTTTCCTTCAGTTTCTTTTTTCTCCCGCATCCGTCCTGGGCAAGAGCCACTGTTTAACCCAGTTTGGATGGCTTTCCTTCAGTTCCCTTACTCTCCTGCCTCAGTCCTCGGCAAGAGCCACTGTTTAACCCAGTTTGGATGGCTTTCCTTCGGTTCCCTTTCTCTCCTGCATCAGTCCTGGGCAAGAGCCGCTGTTTAACCCAGTTTGGATGGCTTTCCTTCAGTTCCCTTACTCTCCCGCGTCAGTCCTGGGCAAGAGCCACTGTTTAACCCAGTTTGGATGGCTTTCCTTCGGTTCCCTTTCTCTCCCGCGTCAGTCCTGGGCAAGAGCCGCTGTTTAACCCAGTTTGGATGGCTTTCCTTTGGTTTCTTTTCTCTCCCATGTCAGTCCTGGGCAAGAGAAGCAGTTTAACCCAGTGTGGATGGGATCAGTTCTTCCATTGGTTTCTTTTCTCTCCCATGTCAGTCCTGGGCGAGAGAAGCAGTTTAACCCAGTGTGGATGGATTTCTTCCATTTGCTTCCCCCTTTTTTTCTGGAATAAAACAACTACTTTCAAAGTAAATACCACCCAGTGAAACAGGAAATAACACTTTGAAAACATTAATGAAGGATTTGGAAGTCTCAGGAGTTTTGAAAAGTTTTGAACTTTTTTGAACTGTGAAAATCAGAATTGACTTTAGATCCGAACCACATCCGAAACGGGTTTGAACCAATTTTTAAAATCAAACAAGACTAGCTAAGATCACCCACGCGACTTCTATAGGAAGCATTTTCCTCAATCTAAAGGCTTCACTTAAAATGCAGCACTCATATAGCAAACTAAAAAATAGTTATAGCTGAGGGTTCCAGACCGCACTTTATCCCAGGAGAATTCACGTTTAAAAAATGTGGATCTTCCTGCGGGCCCATCTACACTCACCCCAGAAAGCATACTAATATATACTGTATATATATATATATGTGTGTGTGTGTGTGTGTGTGTGTGTGTATTCTTTATATTATAGGGATCATTGGAGCATAAACCCAAAAGAAGAAATGACTTCAAGAAAGACGCTAATAGCAGTATGGGTTGCTTTATTCCCACTTCTAATGTGCACCTCTGTTTGACCTGTAACTTTTATACTTCTTTCCTTTTTTCCCACCCCCATTTGTCACATTCCCTTTCTAACCCCATTGAGGGTAATTTCGACAGAAGGAAACATTCCTTCAAATCACAATGTCTTTCTATAAATGTTCTATTTTATCTGAAAATCAATAAAGATTATTTTTTAAAGAAGATAAATCTATTTATTTTACATTTAAAAAGAAAATTAATTACCGTTCCTTCTTCCTCATCCCAAAACAGTAATGGTGGATGGAAGGAATCAATACTGCAATGCCATTGGTATCTTTACAAGCAGGCAAAGAGTAATTCCCATTATATGGTAAACTGGGCACATTTACACTTCTCTACGCGGGAAATTGAAAATAAGTCACTTGCCAACCAGCTTAGGAAAACACACACTTTAGGAACACCAAGATACCTCTACCCCACATTTGAAGCTTGTGTCGTACGAAGGGCACGGCCGGTTGCAATTTCTTAAATGTTTAGAACCATTGATTTTACTGTGTGTGATTGAAGTCCCTAGTCTTGTCCAAAGACAGCTCTAGATCTGAAAAGGCACAGCAAATGTATTTTGACTTTTATCCACTCCCAGTGTTCAAAAGACGGAAAATGGAGTTTACTCCCTTCTTCCTCAACCTGCTGATGTGTCAGCATTAGCTTGAAATCCTAGAGTTGCCTTTGGAGTGGGATCATTTCTGTTATTGCTTCCTCTACAAATATTCCTGTTCCTAAAATTGTACTGGAAAGGAAGGCTGTGAGCTCTCTTCCCCTTTAAGCATGTATTTGTTCCCTTGCAATTTTACAGCCTCACTGCATAGTTCTTCCCTCTTCTTCCCTTTCATGGCTGATAGAAGCAATTTTGAATTATGATCTCCATGTAAATGTGATTAATTCCTATAATTTACCCAACTGTATAATTTGGGTTAGTTTTTACTAGCTGACCCGTGCACGCATTGCTGTGCCATAGTCTGTGGCTAACCCCTTCTACCCACATGGTGGGAAAGCACAATCAAAGGCCTCTGGACAGATGGCCATTTTGCCTCTTGTTGATAACATTAAGAGACCTTTAGCAGTTTGCTCAGGATGAGTTGGGATTTGTATCTTCCTTTTGTTGTATTGTAGTCCTGTCCCACTGTATTCCCAGGCCTGGGACAACAAAGTGAATGTTTGTATGTATGTGGATATGTGCCAGCTTTCTGATTGGTTGCCACTGTGGGATTATTTGCATAACGCCTCTGATTGGCCAGCACCACCAACATTCCGACACTCTATACTGCCAGAGTGGGGTGGCTCCCAGCCTCTACATTCTAACTGAGGGAGTATTTGCATAATGCCTCTAATTGGTCAGCACCACCAACATACTGACACTCTAAACTGCCAGAGGGGGGTGGCGTGGGGGATCATGGGAGTTGTAGTCCAATTGTTTTTTTGTATTTTTGGTCATGTTGTTTAATTTTTATTTTATTTTTTGGGTGGTAAACATACCTCGTGGGGTTTTGTGTGTATGTGGGCTGATTTGGTGTGTCTGCCTTGTGTGGTTTTGCTGTCTATAGGCTACTTAGGATGACAGCTCTCTTTTTATATATATAGATGGATTGTCCCATTGGCCTTGGTCATTGGTGCATAGATAGCAAAAATACTGGATTTGAAAGTCAAGATACTGAACTAAAGTAGTCGTTTAACTTGGCTTGGGCATTAATATCCCCTGTCAGCTCATTGAGTAGCATATTCTAAATCATCAGTGATATATTCTGTGGGGTGCTAGACTCTTCTTTTTAGCTAGAACTATGCCGTCGCACCCGGGCTGTAAATACCCAGTGAAGGGCAAGGATGTGGTCTCTCTATATCGGGGGATTGCTTCTTGCCTTCCTTTAGAGGCTTGGGGCTCCCAAGGACCAAACTGGACACTCTAGTTAACTCAAACAGGCTTTATTGTTCTTAACATGAGTTAACCTCACTCAGGCACTTTGCTTAGTTCTCCAAAAAGATAAAAGAAAGATCTTACTTTACAGTCTCTCTGTAGCTTTAGTCTTTGGAGTGTCTGCTTGTCAATCCTAAGAGATCTTCCAGCTCCTTATATTGCCAAATATGGGGTGCGAATAGGGAGTTATTATTTGGCCCAATTCAAGCGTTAAAGTCTCCCATCACCATTACATGTGTGTTTGGAAACTGAGCTTCCAGATTAATTATAAAATCTTCCAGGCTCTCCCATGCATTGATTAACTCTTCCCTGTTAGGCATGGGAAGCATGTACACATCAATCAGTAATATACATATAGCTTTAGTCCAGGAAGCTATAGGCAGATGGCTCTCCAAGTCTTCTCCTTCTCTGTGGCCTCGAGGTAGGGACACTCAAAGCCCCAGCCAGATGGCCTATATTGAAGGCATGAAACCTTCCTCTGGGTGCCAACTGACTGGTTTGAAGGCACTTGAGACTCCTCAGAGCTACCCAACCTTCTGGTATACTGGGCTTTCTGTTTGAGTCCCAAGGAAAGTGGTGTTAGAAGATAGCCTGACCAAGGCCTGGCCTGGCAAACCTTCAGTCATGTCCTCTCTGGAGAAATCCTGGTGGTTTAATGCAGTGTTTCCCAACCTTTTTTGAGCCGTGGCACACTTTTTACATTTACAAAATCCTGGGGCACACCACCAACCAAAATGACACAAAATGACACTCTAACGCAGTAATACATATAGTTAATATGTTTTTAAATGTATTTATACACTCAGTGTGAAACCTGGGCCTGTTTCGATGAACACAACATGGATATCCTGGCAGGAATGGCAGAAAGACACAAACTTCCCACACAGAACTCCCATAACCAAGAGAAAATACTATAAGAGTTTGGTGGGCATTGACCTTGAGTTTTGGAGTTGTAGTTCACCTATACCCAGAGAGCACTGTGGACTCAAACAATGTTGGATCAGGACCAAACTTGGCATGAATACTCAATATGCCCAAATGTGAACACAGATGGAGTTTGGGGAAAATAGACCTTGACATTTGGGAGTTACAGTTTCTGAGAATTATAGTTAACACACAATCAAAGAGCATCCTGAACTGTTGCAACAATGGAATTGAACCAAACTTGGTATATTGAACTCTCATTATCAACAGAAAGTACTGAAAGGGTTTGCTTGGGAATTGACCTTGAGTTTGGAAGTTGTAGTTCACCTACACCCAGAGAGCAGGAGGGGGAAGAAAGGGTATTGGAGGTTCCAATTTCCCACGGCACACTAGTATGTCACGGCACACTGGTTGGGAAACACTGGTTAAATGAATATAAAGATGGCATTCTTCCCAGATCCCTGGGAAAGGGGGTGGAACAAACTCAACTGGGATCTGTGAACAATGATTGGCAGGTACTAGGGACCAATCAATGCAACCTCACCTTTAACAAACTGTGCAAGCTGCAAAACACATCTTAATAGAGCAAAATTTTACAAACTCAAGATCCTTTATGCAGGGGCGCTTGCCGTGCCGTCACAAGAACTGAAAGGTCTGTCAATTGAAACTAAATGTAAAATGGTGTCTTAGGGGCACCCCATATATGGCACCCCATACACTGCACACCAGCATTATTTGGCAGAGAAGGCTAAAGTCCACATAAAACTATAACTCCTATGATTCCATAGCATGGAGCTATTGCAATTAAAGTGGTGTCAAACTGCATTAATTCCACAGGATAGATGCACCCTGCAAATTGCCCCTAAAATGAGGAACTTGCCCAAGTTCTTCAAAGATTCTACAGAATAAACATATAAACCAGAGGTTGAAATATATGTGTGTGTGTGTGTGTGTGTGTGTGTGTGTGTGGACTTTCTGGAGCAACAGTTGTGCACTCTCTTTGTCCCTCTCTCACACTCATAGATAGACTGAGAATTCATTATTTGCTCCCGTGTCTGAAATAGGCTTGTGCATTTTGGCTGAACCTTGATCCGTTTCTGCTGGTCAAATTTTGGGAGACCCATGGATCTGTTTTCACTCACCTCCTGAAAAGTGTGGGTAGCCGAATAGCCTTTTCCGGTCTACAACTGAAAAATGCAGCTAGATCCAGCTCATTGCTGGAAATTAGGGGGGGGGGGGGGGTTCCCGGGCTCCCCTTCCCATCAGCTGGTATTTGACAGCTACTGTTTTGTTGGGGCCAAAAAAAAAGCATGACGGCTGTCCCCTTGCAGGAACGGCCAGCCGGTCAAACCGAACAAGCCGGATTCGCCGAAGGGAACCAACCAATTTGAATCCGAGCAAAAGCCTAGTCTGAAATACATTACAGGGTTTATAGAAGCCATCAAAAGAAATTGCTTTAATTAGTTTGTGATTAAGCATGGAATTTGAACTAAAATGGGATTTAAAAGTGTTTTGCAATAAAAACTCAATGTTAGGCATGAATATGAGTTGCCAATATGATGTGAAATGAAGTGGATTCTAGAACTGGGGGGATTTGCTGTGTTTTATATTCAACAGTTAGTGCCACTGAGGGCACTGAAGAATGCAAGAAGCACCAACTCCAGGGATCCTATTTGCTGATGACACCCAGCTTGTGCTGAGGATGGAGGGTAGTCCGGACTCTGTACCCGATTCTTTCCATCTGTGTCTCGTGGCCGTGACTAGATGGCTACAGTCCAGCTGGTTGAAGGTGAACCCATCGAAGATGGAGATCCTATGACTAGGTTGCCCTGGTGGGGGAGAATGCCAGCTGCCTACCCTGGATGGCGAGGCATTACGCCCGGCGTCTTTAGTAAAAAGCTTGGGGGTCCAACTTGACCCATTGCTGACAATGGAGGCCCAGGTCTCCACTGTCAGCAAAACCGCATTTTTACATCTGCAGCAGGCTAAGCAGCTGGCGCCTTACCTATCTAGGAGCGACCTGGCTACGGTAATCCAGGCGATGGTCATCTCAAGATTAGACTACTGTAATGCCCTTTACATCGGCCTTCCTTTGATGATGATCCAGAAACTCAGGTTGGTGCAGAATGCTGCTCCACGACTGCTTGCTGGGATGCCGGCAAGGTGTCATGTTACTCCAATCCTGAAGCAACTGCACTGGCTACCAGTGGAGTACCGGATCATCTTCAAGGTTTAGGTTTTAACCTTTAAGGCCTTGTATGGTCTGGGGCCAGTGTACCTGAGGACCTACCTGTCTTCCAGAGATTACTTCGGTCAGAAGAGCAAAACCTCCTCGAGGTCCATGCTGTTCGGACGTACCATCTGTCCTCCACCAGGCAGAGAGCTTTTTCGGTGATAGCACCGATTATCTGGAATGCTTTACCTGCTGAGGTCCGATTGATCAGAGAGCTGCCCTCTTTTCAGAGGGCTTGTAAGACCACCCTCTTTCAGCAGGCATTCAACTAAGCAGTCCTGTGTAACACTCTTGACTTTTAATTTTTGTAACATGCCATAAATTGTTATTAATCTGTATTGTTTTATATTGTATGATTTTAGATGATGTAAACCACCCCGTACCGATAGGAAGGAGCAGTATAGAAATCGAAATAATATATATATAAAGGAAGACTCGTCATTGAACGACTGCCAGAGGCAGAGGAACCTTCCAAGGCAGACAAACCAAACTTGGCAACAAAAATAGGCCTCAGGCAAGGAAGGTTTTTAGCAAAGAAACTTTCCCCCCCAAAACCTACAAGGCCCCCAAAACAACTATTTAAAAACTACATTTCCCAGCATCCTCTGCGGCCGCCAGCAAAACCCATTGGCCAACATCGGCCCACACAAAATGCAGGGAAGTTGAGTTACTATAGTAACGGTGGGCGAAGCCAGCCAAGGCTAGATTAGAATGCTGAGTTATTTGAGTTTAGTCAGTTGGTGTTTGTGGGTTAAACTGTCAAGGCCAAGCAAATAGGGCACCAGGGACACAGGCACCACTGACAAACACATACCGCCGGAATAAAACAAACTTGCAAAACCCACAAAAAAACCTGCAACACAAAAACCCACCCCAAACAAAATACACAACAAACACCACTGGCAAAGCAACACCCCCTCCACATCACAACCAGCACACAGCCAGACTGAGACAACTATGTCACCACAATACACACAAAATACACCCCACAAATACCAGACAACTTCCCCAACACAAAACCCAGGACTGCACTCACTACTCACTACCACACACACCTCCAAATAGACACACGTCCCAGGCACAATACTTCAGCAATACCTACCCACACAACACAACTTCCTATCACAAGCCATCCACCCAACCTTACGGGACCCCGCACACATAACACCTACCACCACCACAAACAAAAACCAACTCCACCTATACTCCAACCACAACACAACACAACACTGCACTGATACTCTACAAACACACACAAACACCCAAAACACCCCACCCACACAAGCATTCCACAACATACTACCACCCACAATGCCACCACACACCCACTAACTCACCAAAAAAGTAATACCTACACACAACACAATACGCACATAACACAACCTTGCGTCTACTGCTCAACCCATTTGTATGCCATTCCTTCCTTCCACACAGGCATAAGCTGACCCAAAAGACAAGCCATGCCTCCTAAAAAGAACAGCATCGAACGACACACTCGCAACGCTACATACATCAAACAAAAAAGGGCAGAAAAAACGCAAGAACAGAAAGACACACCGACAACTCCACAGGACTTCAACATCCCACCCACCAGAACAACCCACAACGACACAGCCATGACCCCACCAAGACCATAAGTATCATCAATTCCAACCCTTACATACTCAGACTTTCTCACATCCCCTAAATAGGGCACAGCAACGCGTACCGGGTACAGCTAGTAAATACATAAATAAATAAGAACAATGACCTCCACTGTGGATTAAAAAAAATTAAAATGAAGCTTACATTTTATATTTTATATTTATAATTTCATATCTCCTGTGGATTTTTGAATGTTGATTTTAAAATTCTCATCCACACAGTTCTCTTGGTTGTACAATTTCGAGGGTCTTTTTCATTGGTTTAGTTCTGGCAGTTTTTTTAAAAAAAAATCTTTAAATGCTTATTTTAGCATTTCCCTTTCTCTCATTCTGCATTCATTTTAGCATAGAAAGGACCTCTTTACCCTACTCTACAATGAACAACAACAGATAATGATACATTTTAATTGATGAGAATATTACAATTTTTTTTAACCCTGGTTGATGGATTCCAGTTAGAAATCAATCACTGTCTTTTAATTCTCTAATGAATCCAGTGGTATAAGAAATGAAACATTGCTAAAAGCGCCCGCACAGGAGATCCCAATTGACAGGAAGCCTTTTGATTTATTATACAACAGATAAGATCAGCACAATATAACATCCTCATGGTTTATGAGGCCACAAAAATCCTTGTAATGAAGGTTATTCTCAAACTCATAAAGTTTCATACTTCAGTATGTGCTCTATCATCAACCTGTAATGTAAGACTCCGATAAACATATTAATTATAAAAATAATTTGTTGGGTTATCACAGATGAAACATGTTGCAAATGGGAAGCTGAATGCAAAGAGGCACCAAACAGAACAATCTGATACAGCAATCAATATTTTATTAGCTAAGCACTAAAAATTGAGTGGAATGTTTCAGACATTGGCTGATGGTAGATCAGGATCTCTACTGGTAGATCTCTAAATGTTTTGCTCCAAAGCAGAAAGGCTTATACATAATAGCAATATTGAACCATACTAATCTTTGATCTAAATCAGAATAAGAGAAAGGAAATGTTTCTTGGACTGCAAATCCCAGAATACCCAGTCACCACTGGCCATTTTTAGAATTATTGTCCCCGAAACTGTGAGAGAGGGACAAAGAGAGTGCACAACTGTTGCTCCAGAAAGTACACACACACACACAGGGGTGGTCCTACAAGGTAGGCCAAGTAGGCGGCCGCCTAGGGCGCCATCTGGGAAGGGGGCGCCATCCTGGCCGCATGGGGCGCCATCCTGTCCCTGCCGATGTTCCTCAGGTAGCACCGCAGCTGCCTGCTTTTGGGCCCCGGCCTTGTGTGCTCCGACGCCGCTTCTGGGCATGCGCAGAGGTTTTCACGCAGGCGCAGTTGCTCCAGAGCTGAAGTTGAGCGCAGGAGCAACTGCACATCCGCGAAAACCTCCGTGCATGCCCAGTAGCTCCCTTGCGCAGAAGCCTGTAAGCAAAGCACTCCCTATCGGGCAGGCACGGAGTGCTTCCCCTCTCCCTTTGTCTCCGCCACGCGCGCGTTTGCAGGGAAGGAGAAAAGAATCAGTGAAGTGTAAGTGAAGGAATGAATGAAGGGCTTTCCCTCCTCCTCCTCCTCCTCTGTGACCTCTTCTCTCCCTCCTTCCTTTCTTTGGCTCTATTTCTGTCTAGACCTGAGGGGCCTGAGGCTATGAGGAGTTGTGGGAGTTGGAGTCCAAAACGCCTAGAGAGAGGGCCCAAGTTTGCCCAGGCCGCGCTGCCTGTATTCGACCTCATTTGAACATTTTGGCTGTTTTTCTATTTACATTTACATTGGGATCCTAATTTTGGACTTATGGGAGACTCCTATGAATTATGAGACGGGTGGTAGGTAATATATTCTGATTTTGATGCATTTACATTGCATTTCTTGTTGATTATTATACAGTTCTGCTTAATATTGTCATACAATATAACAATAGAATAATGATATATTTTATATTACATGTAATATTACAAATAATATTGCAGTATAGTGGTATTGTACAAAATAGTAATATATAATATTTTATTTTACTTTATTTTGGGTTATTTGAGTTTTATAGCAGACATGAAAATATTTAGTAGATGATAATTTTATTGAAATAAATAATTTTATTTATTATCTTATAATAATAATATAATAGAATGTTATATTGTATTATAATGTCAATATATTATAATATAATTATATTGTAATGTAGTATAATATAATTATGATATAATATAGTATGAGTATAGTATAATATATTGTATATACATTGATACAATATAATACTACTAATGGTATTGTGATATTATAATTGTATATTTGTTTTATATGGGGGCAAAATAATGTTTTTGGGGGGGGGGCCAAAATAATGTTTGCCTACCATTTAAAATTACCTTAGACCGCCCCTGCACACACACACACACACACACACACATATATATAATGATTATGAGATGAATATAAATAATCATTTATATTCCGCCCTTCTCACCCCGCAAGGGACTCAGGGCGGATCACAATGCACATATACAGGCAAACATTCAATGCCATTTGACATGCAACATATACAACAGACACAGAGGCAATTTAACATTCCAGGTTTTCTGGCCACCAGGAGGAGCTGTCGCATTCCTTCACTCCTTTTGTGTGTATTTCCTGGATATTTTTATGTGGTACCAAAATTTCCTGCTTGACAGATGCAACTGTATTTCGGGTTGCAAAGGTCAACAATGAGCTACACAATTGGTCGAGCACTCGCCCCAACCCGGGCAGGCCTCGAACTCATGACCTTCTGGTCAGTAGAGATCTTATGCAGCTGACATCCAGCCAGCTGCGTCACATTCCCGGTGCATATACACATACACTAGTTCTACCATTGCTGACCTTGATTTAGTTAGAGGAAATACATTTTCCTCATAAAAAAATCATTATTGAACCACGATCTGGAAATTAAAGTAAGGCAGCATTCTAAGCATGCTTACCTGAAAGTGAATCCCATGAAAATCAATAGATGGGCTTCAGAGAAGGTGTGTTTGTGAACAGATATATATTATCTCTCCTTGAAAAATGTACCATGCAGCAAAAAGCTGAGGGTTCCCAACTGAGAAATGTGATGTCTCCAATTTTTTTGGCAAGAGAAAAATGGTGGCAAAATATGTATGCACACATGAGAGAGAACAAGCACTCAATTCAGTTGAATAAACAACTGTCATTCATTTTTCCACATCTTAGGTGAGTCATTGGGGATTTTTATTCATGTCCCATCAGTCTTATGATAGTGCCATAAGAAATATCTTGAAAGTCAACATCAACGAGGAAAGGTATAATATTTTTATAAATGCTCCACCATCTTTCATTGTTAACTATGATGTTGTACCCCAAACAGTAAGGCTGATGATCCTAACCATGAAATCACAGTTTGCATCGATAGCAGTTTCACAAGAACTAGAAGGGGATAATGATATAGTTTGATAATCAATGGAGCTTGGTGAGACCAACAAACTAAGGGGATGATGGGATCAGAAATCAATCGCTTAGAAGCGAATCAACGTAGACTACTAGGGTGGACTGAATAGCCAAAATACAAAGATATAATAAATAAACAGAATGATGGCTGTATATTGAAGACACAAGAAGAGATAGCAAGAAAATTTAGTAATGTGAGATGGTTACATTACTTTCAGCTCAGAGAATGGTTTAATAAGGATAGGACTAATGGGTTTAGTGATGCGGATGGAAATTGGGACAGAATTATGAAAGCAGAGAAGAAAATAATATCAAGAACTTACTCCATGCTCCTTAATTGGGCAACAGAAGAGGAAGTTGCAACGCCTTGGTCTTTTCAGCCTTGAAAGACGGCGTTTAAGAGGTGACTTGATCGAAGTGTATAAAATCATGCATGGGATAGAAAAGGTGAATAAAGAAAAATATTTTCTCTGTCACACAACACTAGGACTAGGGGCACTCCTGAAAGCTCCAAGGTAGGAAAGTTAGGACTAATAAAGGGAAATATTTCTTCACCCAGAGGGTCATTGGGTTATGGAACTCACTTCCAGAGGAGGTTGTGACAGCTGTCAGCCTGGACAGCTTCAAGGCAGGATTAGACAGATTCATGGATACCAAGGGAATCAGTAGTTACTGAAATGGACATCCAAGTGCCACCTCTGTGTTGATGGAGGCAGGCAGGATTTCCCCGGGTACTGGTTGTGGGGGGTCGGGAGCAGGTGAGGGTTTTGCCCTCCTTTCTGCTAGAGATCCCTGTGTACAACTAGTGGGCCACTGTGTGACACAGAATGCTGGACTAGATGGGCTGAGGCCCGATTCAGCATGGCTCTTCTTATGTTCTTATGTTCTTAAGTGGTTAAACAGACAATGATCAAGTGGGCACAAAATATCGGACGACCAATACAACTGAAGGAATGGGAATTAATTTGGCGAAAACACCTGAAAATTACTTATGCAACAGATCTTAAAGAGAACTGGCTTAAAATGATCCACCGCTGGTACATTACTCCACAAAAATTGAGTCTAATGTATAAGAATATAGAAAATAAATGCTAGAAGTATAAAACACAGGAAGGCACTTTTTTCCATGTATGGTGGACATGTCCTAAGCCAAAGGAGTATTGGCATATGATACATGGTGAATGTAAACAAATATTTAAAAAGACTTTCCTAAAAGACCTGAATATTATCTATTAGGATTAATAGATAATGAGACGTTTCAGAGTGAGAACTTGGACAAACTTTTTGTGTTCCTTATAACAGCGGCCCGGATTGTATTTGCAAAATTTTGGAAACAGGACCTCCTCCCCACAAAAGAACAATGGCTAGAAAAAGTCTTAGAGATCAAAGGAATGGATGAGTTAACATACTGATTAAGACAAAAAAAATGGCAATGGGAACATAATGACAGACTGGACATTGATAAATGAGCATTTAGAAACAATCAAGTGAGAATCTTTCTGTCAATATTGAAAACTAAAAAGAATAACAAGAGCACGTTAGGATGCTTCATATTTTGGTAATGTACATATGATGAAATAATATGAAATAGTATGGAACTAGAATGGACGTCAACATATTCTCCCCCCCACCTCTTTTCCCCCTTCCTTTTGTATTCATGTCCGACTAATATATGTTTTGTATTGTTAAAGAAAATTGAAAACTTAATAAAAATTTACTTTAAAAAAAAGAAATCAATAAATCAAGAGGTATGAGGAGTACCAACTGAACTGGTACAACGTTCACTAAGTTCCAGAAATGCAGAATTGATTACCAGTTTCCTGCAATGAATGAGAACTGAAGCTGATGTTGAAAAATTGCATTTAGTTTACTTTAACCTCCCATCCCACAGCACTCTGATGTGTTCATCTTGAAAGTTTCGATGCTGAGTCCTATTTTTTCTTTGCCACAACTTAGCAATTGATATCAATTTTTAATATAAAAAATATTCTCTCCAAATATATTTATTTGAAAAACGCAAATTTCACCATTTTTTGTACAAACTACATTTGCACATCTGACAAAGTAAGCCCTTCACCTGAATTTCAAGTGACAAGCCAGACTGTCCACACTTATTGGGTTTGCTGTGTGTACATTGACTTGGATATGATAAATTGCAGCAACCCCTTTAGAGAGTGCTCTGAGCCGCTGCTGGTTCAAAAGCTATAAGCTACTCAAGTTGAATCTTGCAAATCAAGGAGGATTATTCCTGGTATTATTAATGCAGAGAACAAAGTGATTTGAGACTCAAAGACACTTTTAAATGAATTTAGTAAGCACTGCAGCCATCTCTACACATCAAAGGGTTAAGCGGATGATGGACAAATAGTCTGAGGGTGTTTTAAAGAGCTCTGAAAATTCACCTAGCAGCAATATGGGAAGCTACAAAGAACACATTCCAATCATACAGTGAAGCATATTACTCATTGGGATGTAATACATCTCTCCTAACCCCCATCCCAACAAAAGTCTGTCTTTCTACAGATGAAGCAAAGGAGAAAGGCTGTTTGTCTCATACAATGGTTCAGTGTGGCTCCCAATAATGTCATGGGAACTGTTCTTTCCATAGGGCAAAATCATACAAGGGCATTACGCTGGTCCATCACCTATTAAAGGGAATGACAACACATTCTTGCAATGATTAGGTTGTAATCTAAATTAAATGCATGGATTCCAAGCAGATCTGGCCTTAATGAGGCATCTACCATCTGTTGGGGGTGCTTTGAATGCAATTTTCCTGCTTCTTGGCAGGGGGTTGGATGGTCCATGAAGTTTCTTCCAACTCTGTGATTCTTTGATTCTGTGATTCTATTGTTCCACCTTGGGTATGAGCAGAGGCGGCCCAAGGTAATTTTAAATGTTAGGAGAAAATTATTTTGGTGCCCCCCCCCCTAACCACACCTGGAGCAGGTGCAGAGGCGGAGTTACCAGCAGGCGCGGAGGTGAAGTTTCCAGCATGCGTGGAGGCTCCACCTCCACACATGCTGGAAACTCTGCCTTTGCGCCAGCTGGTAACTCCGCCTCCGCACCAGCTGGTAACTCCGCCTCCGCGCCGGCTGGTAACTCCGCCTCCGCACCAGCTGGTAACTCCGCCTCCGCACCAGCTGGTAACTCCGCCTCCGTGCCGGCTGGTAACTCCGCCTTCGCGTTTGCTGGAAACACAGTAGACGTGGAGGTGGAGTTTCCAGCTGGCACAGACTCAGAGTTTCCAGCCGGTGGCGGTTCGCCCCTGCAGATCTGGCGCTGTCGGCGGGCGCCTACTCCGCCAAGTGCGTTGATCTGCCCCTGGGTATGATATGCTGGGTGACAAAAGAAGGAGCAGTAGTCTCCCAATTCTTTCACCTGAGTCTTTCAGTGTTCTGGGAAGACAGAACTGTGTGTGTCATATAACTTTCCAACAGCCTGAAGCTGGTTTGCTGCCCTATGATGGAGGGCATTTAGGATGATATACTTTTACCAATATGACCATCATATTAATCTCCCAGGCCATTTGGCTTCCATCTGTGAATTTGGGGGGGGGGGCAGTGAGGGAGAGCATCTTGTTCTTTGATTAACAATTCCCATAATCTAAGTAAACAAGCAAAAAATACACATGCCTGTGGTTGCATAAATAATTTCACAAATGCTACTTTTATGATACAGGTCTTCCAATGCACTAGGGGCAGATCCAGACAGGCCTTTATCCCAGAAAAATTTGGACACTCACCCATGCGCTTTCTGGGGTGGGTGCCAAGATGCTCTCCCGGGACTGGCCCATGAGAACATCTGGAGGGCCCCCTCCCACAAAAGCCCGCAAACCCCTTAGAAATGTAATGAAAACTTACCCGGCCTCCATTACAGGCTTCAGACAACTCTCCGAGTGCATAGAAATGACACACCAGGAGAGCAGGGGGGAGTGATTCCCCCCCCCCCGGGCTCTCTATGGCACATCATTTCTATGCGTCAGGAGAGCTGGCCAAAGCCTGTAATGGAAGCTGCCAGGTTAGTTTTCATTACTTTTCTAAAGGGTCTGCGTGCTTTGGGAGAAGGGGTGGGTATTCCCACAGTTTCTCCTACCCTGCCCGTCAACTCTTCTATGCCTATGGGGGACTTATGTTGTGTTTATTTCATGTAGTTGTGTACTTTTCCCGGTCGCAAATCGTCCTGAGGAAGCACCCGAAACGGGAAAGATCTCAGTACTTCATCCCGTTGACGAGACGCCTTGCCCATTGTGGGGTTTATTTCACGTTTGGGGACCTCTCCACGTCGCATTTGCCTGGACCGTTTTGCAACGCTCACTAGCATCCCTGTTCACGGAGTATTCTCCTCCTAGCCCCCTCCTTTGGGTGGGCGGAGTCACGTCCCGCCTGACGCTCTGTTTGCTACGTTCCTGCCCGGAGTTCTGGGTTTGGCGGCTTTGCAGCCATAAGTCACTCGGGGGGCTTGTTTATGTTTTGTTGGGACTCATCCAACGTCCTACAACCATATTGATTTATGGTCATCAGTACTGGGATTTCCCAACACTGCCTGATTTACTTTATCATTATAAGAAACGGGGGACTGTGTACAACGCCACGGTCTATATTCTTTGTATAGTGAGAGGTTTACACCTTATTATATCTTTGTTTAGATGCATGTGCATCGGAAAGCTTTTGCATGATATATAATTTTGATTGATGTGTATAAACTATTGCATTGCATTGCCTCTTTGTTGCTTTTTTATACTATTCCCACAGTTTACCAGGCTTATTTAGCCTGGTAAACTGGGGGAATACTGCCTGGACTGCAATAGTGAGTTTATCCTGCACCTTCCAAGAAGGCATGGATTAAACCCACTATCTAATTATTTCACTACAAACCAGGGTATTCCTGGTTTGTAGCGAATTAATTCAGGACTGTCCAGAACGTTGTCTGGACAGCCCCTCCTTTATTGCTGTTAGCCGGTCTGAGTCTCTCTGTGAAGGTAGAGAAGATTGGGATATAAAAGTTTTAAATAAAATAAATTTACAGTAAATAAATAAATAAATATGGTACAGCAATAAAGATACTGTCTGGACGGGCCCTAGGTGATCTTGGACAAGGCACATCTTCTAAGATACGAAAAAATCTTGCCATGTGACGCCCTCTTGAGGGCTGTTTATCTGTATTTGGGATTACCATTTACCTGTATTGGTTCTTTGTTCTCTGCCTTGCCATGAGGTCCTTGATCATGTGATCTTTGGCCTTATCATGTGGTCACTTAGGGATGAGCTACCTCATAGCCCTTACCTGGTGACCTGCCTTCAACCCACCCCCTTTTTGGAGTCTATTTAAAGGGTCGCCCGGCCCCTCTCTTCCTCCTCTTCCAGGACAAAGCAGGACTGAAAGCCAGGCGGCTGCAAAGGGCCACCGCTTTTACCTACGGGCTTTCCTACGTCTTCACCCAGAACTTTCAGCATAAAGGAATAATTCATCTTCATCAGAGGCTGGGATTTTGGGGGCTTTGCTACAGAACTTCGGATCTGCAAAGCCAGAGGACAGCAGGGCGCTTTGGACCTTAAATAGAGGTACCATCACATTGCATTCGGGCTTTGTGATAGACTCCCTTTCCTACAAGGACATTGCAATCAACCCAAGCATTTTTGTGCCACCAGATTCCTTTTACTGGTTGTATTCAATAAATCCTATTTTAGTTCACCTTATTCTGAGTTTAGCGTTCTTTATAGAGGTCCAAGCTTTCTTGTTTGTGGGAAACCCTTAATTCCGTCCCCCCAGGGTCAAAGCTTGTTTTGTCCTATCTCCAAAGCCCTCTCTTGACCCTGGGAAAATGGAAGAAAAGATACTGTCTGGACGGGCCCTAGGTGATCTTGGACAAGGCACATCTTCTAAGATACGAAAAAATCTTTCCAAGTAAGCCGTACAATAAATTCACCTTAAGTCAGAGCTAACTTCACAGTACATAATAGCAGATGATAATGGTGATGATGAAGATAACAACAACAACAACAACAACTGTTTGAGGCTGTGCCCATACTCTCAAATTTACTGCTGATTTTGAAATATAAATAATTAGTAACAAATCCTGAAACCTAAGTAAACAAGCAAGAAATACCCATGCCCGTGGTTGCATGAATAATTTTTTATGACACGCATGCTACTTTTATGACACAGGTCTTTCAGTGCATTGATTCTACAACCCAAGGGAAGCCAGCACACAATTGTCAATAGACTTTCTTTAAATGAAACATCATTTTTTCCTTCCGCCCATTGCAGGGAAGACTGAAACTGCCTCTGATAATTAATCCACTGAGAGAAATCAATATTGCAACTGGTTGGAGATGAAACAACCCATAGCAAAATCAACTTTTGCTGTACCATTGCATCAGCTTTTTCAAATCATATTCTGTCTGCTGCAGATGTGGGTTTAACTTTTTTTTAAAGCTCTATAAGTCACTTATTCCAAACACTTGGGTTCTGTGAAATGGAAAACAGAGTCACTGTTGACTGGCTTTCAATGTACAGTGTTGTATGTTTCCAGATATAACGGAATAAGGTGGCACCAAAATAACTTGCAAAAGGGCTGATAGTGCGTGTTTTGTTAAATGAAAAAAGTCACCCAACACAAAGCATTTATGACAACTTCCTGCTTTTGCCCTGATGTACACTTTTTGGCATTCACCTCAGATTCCTGCTCAACAGGCAATTCATGTCAGGCTTCGGAGAGAAACATTGATTTTAACTCCCTGGTGAAGATGAGCCGGGGACATCATGCACCGCAGAAGGAAAAATGGGATAGACTTCTAATTCAAGAAAGCAGTATTCAGAACTCTACTGACACCTCTCTGACTGATAATCAGAAAATAGAAATTACAGAAGCAGCGAAGCAGCCAGAAAAGTCTGTATCACCACATTCGCATCAGGATTGAAGTTTTGTTATAGGCTGGGCTTACAGTCCTGCTGCCCCCAGACAAACAGGAGTTGCAATAGGATTCATTGGTCTGTATAGCTTCCCACATCATGATTGCACCACTACTAGGTCAACAATATTGTCTGTATATGTTATGCTTTGGCCAGAGAATTCACTTCAAGGCATGCCTTACTGTGGTTTCTGATAATATATTCAGTGGCTCTCTTCTCACATATGACCAAAACAGGGGCCAAATAAGAGTAGAAAGAGAACAAATTGCAAGATTCTATAGAAAACTGAGAAAGAAATGTTTTGATGGCAGGCATGAAACACCTCATCTGTCACACCTCAGCATGGTCTCTAACCTGCTCCTTTGGTCAAGCCAGACCGAAGCCATGTTATTTCAGCTAGGCCTGTTGAGTTAGAAAGCAAGCCTCTGCCAGGCAGCTTCTGCAGAGCTACCCAGGTCATCCCTCGTTCAAGGACAAACTCTCGGCTCCATCTCGGACCGATAAGCGGGGAGAGAAGCACTCCCTATTACTTAGGTGCTGGTGCTAATTAGAGCCGCATACCAATCCTATGTGAAAGGCCGGGGTAGGCCCAGCTGTGGAGCTGTTGTGAGAATCAAGTTAAGACGCCTCAGTACGTCGCTACTTCAAAGCTTGTGGGACTTATTTAAGCTAAGTCCCAGAGAGGGAAGCTATCCTTCGTCAAAGTGCGGAACTTCAAGCCAAGTCTCCACGGAACCCTGCCTGGGCCTTGGGTAGGGTTGCCACTTTTCGATAACAAATAAGGGACATTTACGGGATTTTTCACAAAAATAAGGGACACTTCATTAAAAAAAACTTGAAACTCAAACGTTAGGTAGAAATAGTTTTTATTAACAGAATAAGATAATGATTGAAACTCACAAAAGAAACTGACTTACACCCTCTTAACAGTACATGGTATGTTTCTGCATGTTTTGTCATGCAGAAAAAACATTATTAGAACTACCTTATTTTCTCCATCTGTATTTAGTACTTGGCTTTGCTGACTTTAAAAGTGCACTGTCTAAACATTAAAATAAAATCAATTTTATAAGACAGTACATCTTCATGATTATTATGTCAATAGTTAATGGTATAGTATAGTATGGGATACACAGCATTGTATAGTATTGGGATGCACAGCTAGGCCTATTTTAAGAGTAACTCTCAAGCAACCAGAAACTATATTTATCCAACATGATCCAACATTCCCCTTGGGTAACGGTTAATTAGTCTACTGTACTTTGAAAAAGTCCTGTATCGCCTCTTCCTTCCAACGGGGGCGCAGGCTGCCCTGCGAGTTGGAATCCCTGGGCAGGCATTGCCATGGAAACCACAGTGCGCACCTTCCTCTGGTCAACCCTGCCCAGTCCTGCCTATGGAATGGACCGTCCTCCACGCTACTGAGAAAGCCCACTAAGACTGTATTGAACTCAATTGAGGACGCCCATCTTGACAGCCTCTGAAGAAGTCCAATTGACGAAACGGCCTCCCGCCGGCTTGGGGGTGAGCTCCCACCGTCTGGCAACCCCCCCCTTGATCTTCCTCACTACAGTGAGATGAACTAGGGGACAGCTTTTCCCTCTGCTGCATTGCCAGCTTGTTACTAACTATAGACGCTCACTTTAACCTACTGGAACTACGAAGACCACATACCCCCGCAGCTCGCCATTGCAGCGTCACCGCGTTTCACTTTAACCGCCTCCATAGCGTCTCTTCCCGACTACAATGACCAGCGACCAGCAACCTCTGCGGTTCTGACAAACTCGAACCGACGCATGCGCACTGCATGCTCAGAGCTATCTCAGCGGTCCTGTAGCCTACAGTCCGTCACGGACTCTTTCCTTTTTCCCTCAAAGAGACTGTATACTGATAACAATTATCTTGAGCAGGGATTAAGGCGAGAGGGGACACATACATTCTCTCTCACCTATGTAATTTTGTATTTTGACTTTCTGAACTTGCATTTGTTGACTGTATACTAGCATTATTGTTTAATTGTGTTGTACATTGATGCTACTTCTCAATGAGAATCTGACCACTGTGTTGATATCACTGTACTTATACATGTCAATCATTGTTTCCATTGTGAACCTAATACTATTATCTTGTACCAGTGAATACAAATTATTTTTGATAATTGTTGTTTACTGTTTATCTACATAATAGACTTATTCACCTGATTTGCTTTAGCGCATTGCCATGGAAACCACAGCATGCACCTTCCTCTGGTCAACCCCGCCCAGTCCTGTCCTGCTAGTCAAAAATAAGGGACAGGGCCTGAAAATAAGGGACACAAATTTTAGGGCCAAAATAAGGGACGTCCCTTAGAATAAGGGACATATGGCAACCCTAGCCTTGGGCCTTCTAGCTTCAAAGACTCTGTTTGCCAAGCCTTGTGCCATGACCCTTTCCCTTGGATTTAGCCCATTGGGGCAAGAAGACTCTCTTTACTTTTGTTCCTGTTTGCCAAAGGACTATAGCCTGGTTCCTGCTTCCTTTTGGACAATTTGCTGCTATCAATAGACTATAATTTCTAGCCTCTTTCCTTTATCCATTTATTCTAAATAAAGCATTTAAACCTTGCCAGTGTCAAGCGGTTTATTGAGGGGCCTTCAGGTCTATGGTGCAACATCATCTTGCATTAAAGAGTTAGGGATGGAGCCACTCATATGGAGCACCACTAGAGCAGCATTGTGAGCACATCAGTAATTGTTGTTTTTAAAATATTTTTTATTTCAAGTTATTAAGAGCGAGAAAAATAGGAAGTACAAAAATTGACTTCCCAGTGTCCTCTCAAGGAATAACGTTCTCAATGAAAAGTGTCTTCTTTTCAGATTGTTCCAACAATGCGGATTCTTCTGTGTTCTTTTTTTATACGTCGGCAATGTCTATAATTAGTCTGATTTCGTTTTTCTGAATAAAATTTTTAATGCCTGACCAATCTGTCTTCTTTCGATCTTCTTTTATCCTTTGTGATAAACAGTCCATTTGTATCATATCGAATAATTTAATGATCCCGTCATCTGAGGTTTTGTTGGGTTTTTTTTTTTGCTTCCATCTTCTGGCTAGTGTTTGTCTTGTGGTGCAGCTCATGAAAAAACATGGCAGTAAGAGGAGTTTGGTTTTTAGATTTTTTTGGGGTTATAGAGTGTATCACCTTCCAATATTTTAAACGTTTTTTACAGGTCCACCATTGGTGAAAAAAGGTACCTTTTTCTTTTTCGCACTTCCAGCATTTATTTGAGATTTGCTTGTTAAATTTGGCCAATTGTACTGGTATATAATGCCATCTAAATTGCATTTTATACCAATTCTCTTGTATCTCTGTGGCTACAGAATGTTTTAATTTTTTGTTCCAAATTTCCTCCCATTGGTGCATGTAAATATTATGTCCTAAATCTTTGGCCCATTTTATTTGACATTCTTTTATCTGCTCTTCCTCAGTTGACCAAATTAGTAACTGTTGATATAATAAAATATTTTTTTTCCTTTTTCAATATCAATTCCCATATGCCTTCTTTCTTTTGAAATCCATTTTTTTTCTTTCTTCGATTTTATACCACCACTCCCAACAGCTCGGGGCGGTTTACAAGGAAGAATAACAATACAGAATAAAACCGTGGTTTAAAACTCAGCAATTGTCAAAAGACTGCCTGAAGAGTAGGGTTTTGAATGCTCTACGAAAGGAGCTCAGATCTCGGAGGGCACGAGTCTCAGGCGGCAGAGAGTAACATAGGACCGGACCTATGATAGAGTATGCCCTCCGCCAGGTTGCTGTTAGATGAAAGGATCTGACACTAGGGATAGCAAGAAGATTCAAATCTGACCATAGTGACCTCAGGGGATTGTACAGGAACAGGCGATCCCTTAGATACACTGATCCCAGACCATGTAAGGCCTTAAAAGAAAGAACTAACACCTTGAAAATTCAATAGGTAAGCAGTGCAGATCTCGCAGGATAGGTGTTACATGACAGCTTGCAGGCTTCCCTGTGAGGAGCCGAGCTGCAGCATTCTGCACTAGCTTGAGTCTCCGGGTTGCAGTCAAGGGAAGGCCAACGTAAAGAGCGTTACAGTAGTCAAGTCTTGAGATGACCGTAACCTGGAGCACCGAGGATAAGTCGTTCTGGGACAGATAGGGAGCCAGTCAGTTCACCTGCCGCAGATGGAAGAATGCGGCCCTGCTGATTTGAGCCTCCATTGACAGCAGGGGGTCTAAAAGGACACCGGGACTTTTTACAGATGATGACGGGCGTAGTGCCTTGCCATCCAGGGTTGGCAGCTGGAGCTCCCAATTGCCCAGGTGGCCCAGCCATAGGATTTCTGTCTTTGCTGGATTGTTGCACCTTAGATTGCGGACAGCCCCCCTAGATCACACACATCAGGCAGATGCAATAAATGTACTTTTATTTAGAATAGAGAATAGTCCAAAGATGAAAGAATAAGGCAATAAAAGCAAATCAAAATTAGTCCAACACAGTTTTTGAGCTGTAAGTCCAGTTCGCTAAAAAATCCAAAAGAAGCAAAGGTATGAAGACAAGGCAAATCGCCCTCGCGGTCAATGTGAAACCTGAGACAAACCGCTCCGGCGGTCTCCATGAACTTAGCGACTTAAACTTGAGTCCTTTCCAAGCTAAACGTAGCTTCAGGTCTGACTAGAATCACCCGGGCACAATCTAATAAAGGAAACTACTTTCTATGTGCACAATGCACCCCCTTTCTCAGGCTCCAATCTTTCCTAGAGGATCTGATACTGGCCCTCCTGTCAAATTCCTCCTCATTAGCGGCCCCAAGTGCAATGCTATCGTCCTGAGAAACTCGGTCCTCCCTTTCCTCGGAATGCTCATCTGGCAAGGGAGTACAGAAGCTCTCGTGAGAATCAAGGTCGCTAGGCCTCTCACTGCCTTATTCAGAACTGACCTCCATGAAGTCATCACTATCCTCATCTTCAGGCCCATACCCATGTAACCAGCCATCATCCCAGGCTAAGTCCTCATCTGCAGACCCACACCCATCCGGCCACCCTTCATCCCCGATCTGATCCTGGGCAGCTGGGACCTCCAGTGCCTGTCTCTGACCACTAGGCTGGAACACCACACTAGGCTGGGATACGACATGGATTCACCTTCAACCTCCTGGCATGCAGCCATCCAGTAACGGCCTCAAGGCACAGATGGAAATTATCAAGTATGGAATCTGGCCTGCCCTCCATCCTTAGTATGAACTGGGTGTCATCAGCGTACTGGTGGCACTCCAGTCCAAAGCTACGTACCAGTTGAGCGGGTGGTCGCATATAGATGTTAAATAACAAGGGAGAGAGTATGGCACCATGAGGGACCCCGCAAGGTAGCGGGAATCCCTCCGGGGCCAGCTCCCCCCTTTGCACTCGCTGCTTCCGATTGTGGAGAAAAGAGGACAGCCATTTCAAGGCTGTCCCCCTCACTCCAGCAACGGCAAGACGGTGCATCAAAAGATCATAATCGACTGTATCAAACGCTGTGGTGAGGTCCAATAACACAAGCAGTGCCGATCCGCCCTGGTCAAGCTGGCAACGTAGCTGGTCTGTGATGGAGACCAAACCATCTCTGTCCCGTGCCCCATACAGAAGTCCCATGTATCCTTGGTGGATTTGGTGGTATTGAAGCCAGGTTATCTTTTGGTTTACCAGACCTATGCATGAGTTTATTGTAGACATTGCTGCTAAGGATGCTGTCTGAGGGTTCTGGCTTTTCTTTCATACTAGCTGTCCCCTGCCACACATTGCTGTGGTCCAGTCTATGTATGTGTTTTGTGTGTGTGTGTGTGTATATATATATATGTGTGTGTGTGTGTGTGTGTGTGTGTGTTTGCATATGTGTGTGTGTGGTTTAGTGAATGTGTTGTAATGTATTATTTTATTATTATTATTTTTGCTTTTTAAGTCTTTTCTGCTGTGTTTTTCCAGTGTTTCTATGAGTGATGGTCACTCGTTGGCCTACTACATGTATTGTGTCCAAATATGGTGTCAATTCATGCAGTACTTTTTGCGTTATGTTAATCCCACTAACAAACATTACATTTTTATTTATATAGACTAGCCATCCCCTGCCACACATTGCTGTGGCCCAGTCTGGTGATCTGGAAAATAAAGTAATGAGAAAGTGTTGGTTTCCAATATATATTATTTCTTTATGTGTGTGGATAAACAGCACTTCTTGTTGTTTCTTTGTCAGTGTTGATGCAGAGATCATCTGGTTTGCCTACTCTGGAACATGGAACATATTATTGTCCTTTTTAAGGGTCCCTTTCAAATCTATTATACTATATCTCTCTGTGTGGGAATCATATCTATCTATCTATCTATATCTATGGCTGGATGTCTCTTTGTCAGGAGGACTTCGATTACATTTTCTTGCCCTGGTGAAGGGAATTGTGCTGGATTACCTTAAGTATTTTCTATTGGTCATGTGGGTTCTGTGTGGGAAGTTTGTGGCAAATCTGTCACTGGTGGGGTTCAGAATGCTCTTTGATTGTAGGTGAACTATACATCCCAGTAACTGCAACTCCCAAATGGCAAGGTCTATTTTCCCCAAACTCCATTTGTGTTCATATTTGGGCATATGCGATATTAGTGCCAAGTTTGGTCCAGATCTATCATTGTTTGAGTCCACAGTGCTCTCTGGATGTAGGTGAACTACAACTCCCAAACTCAAGGTCGATGCCCACCAAACCCTTCTAGTGTTTTCTGTTGGCCATGGGAGTCCTGTGTGCCATGTTTGGTACAATTCCATCATTGGTGGAGTTCATTATTATTTATTATTTATTTCAGGATTTTACCCCGCTCTTCTCAACCCCCGAGGGGGGACTCAGAGCGGCTTACAGCAGGCACAATTCGATGCCACATCAACAGCGTAAAACCCCAAACCCCACAACCCATTAAAACATTAAGGCATTAAAATACAATCCCTCAACACATCTACAATCATTCCAATTAAAACAGTATTCAACCCTAGAAACATTGACCCTCTTCCTCCCTCCCATTAAAATTCCGTCTCACATGCTGCCTAGTGCTGGTGAGGGAATGCCTGATACCAGAGCCAGGATTTCACCTTCTTCCTGAATGTCAGGAGGGATGAGGTGGACCGTATCTCTGTAGGGAGCGCATTCCACAGGCGGGGGCCACCACCGAGAAGGCCCTGTCCTCGTCCCCACCAACCGCATCTGAGAGGTCGGCGGAGCGAGAGCAGGGCCTCCCGGATGATCTTAGGTTACGGGATGGGACGTAGCGGCCGATGCGTTCGACAAGTAAGCTGGGCCAGAACCGTATAGAGCTTTAAAGGTCAAAACCAGCACTTTGAATTGAGCCCGAATTGGACAGGCAGCCAGTGGAGCTGACACAGCAGGGGGTAGTGTGCTCCCTGTATGTAGCTCCCGTTAGTAGTCTGGCTGCCGCCCGCTGACTAATTGCAATTTCCGAACTGTCTTCAAAGGCAGCCCCACGTAGAGTGCGTTGCAGTAATCTATTCGGGATGTGACCAGAGCGTGGACGACCGTAGCCAGATCAGACTTCCCAAGGTACGGGCGCAGCTGGCGCACGAGTCTCAACTGTGCAAAAGCTCCCCTGGCCACCGCTGAGACCTGGGGTTCCAGGCTCAGCGCTGAGTCCAGGATCACTCCCAAGCTGCGAACCTGTGTCTTCAGGGGGAGTGTAACCCCGTCCAACACAGGCTGTAACCCTATACCCTGTTCGGCCTTACGACTGACCAGGAGGACCTCTGTCTTGTCTGGATTTAGTTTCAATTTGCTAGCCCTCATCCAGTCCGACACAGCAGCCAAGCACCGGTTCAGGGTCTGGAATCCTATTTGATTGTAGTTTAACTATAAATCCCAGCAACTACAACTCCCAAATGACAAAATCTTTTTTTTTTAGTGATGGGCACTCCTTGGCTTGGTAGGTGTCTTGTGGCCAAATTTGGCGGCAATTTGTCCAGTGGTTTTTGAGTTATGTTAATCCAACAAACAAACATTACATTTTTATTTATATAAAGGTCCCACCCTTCCCCTGTCCCCTCGTCATGTGTATATCTTTCCTTCTATAATTAAACCCCCCAAAAAACCCTGTAATGATATATACTATACCCCAACATTGTGTAAATGATAGGACATCGTCTTTTAAAAGTTTTCTTGTTGTGTTAGCTTCAATTTATCAGGGTCAGTTCATGCAAGGAATGTCTTGTATTTGTGGAAATGTCATCCTTTGTTCACTCACATTTTGTACAGAATCCAGACAATGTCATTCACATATGGAAGCTTTTCAGTGTACGCTACTTTGCTTTCCTGTATTTGTTCAGATGTTTTTATGACAATTCATTGAGTTTAATGTTCTTATACTCCCAGGGGAAGCAATGGGCTGCAGTTTCGTCTGTGTGCTGGAACACACTGCAACTTCTCCATGGGGCTCCTATGTGTGTTACAAACTAGATAACAGCAGGGGTGAAATACTGTGCAACAGTCATTAAATGTAGTGCCCTGTTTCACCCGCAGTGACTGAAATGGCAGCCACCCACATATAGGAAGAATGTGCTCTTGAGGGTACTTTTGAGGTTAGTATTCAAGACTAGGCTAAGCGTTAGGCCTGGTTAGGTTTCTCGTTAGTCAACGAATTTAGTTTTAAATTAGTTAAAAACTTACATTAGAAATGGTTTTGAAGTGTGTCAAGCAACACAGAAGTGACCTTTTAGTTTTGAAGCTGGGGTCATCAGGTTTCCTTAGGTTTTTCATATGGGCATTGGCTCCTTCCCAGGGGCCAGGGGTGGAAGGGATCGGCTCCACTCCTGGCGCTTGCGCTTGGGAGGGGGGGGGAGAGGGGAGGTGGGAGAGCAAGAGCAGAGGAGAGGAGGGGGTTGGGGAGCCCCTCCCTCCCCTCTGCATTCTCTCTTCCTCAACTATACAAGCCCATGCACGGATCCTTCTGCTGCTGCTGCTGCTCTTCCCGCTTGAGGTGCGGCTCTCCGCTTCTCCCTTTCCCCTCCCCTCCCAAGTGAGGAGGCCCTGGCTCTCAGAGGTGCCCCGTTATGCCTGGGCTCTGGGTTGGAAGCCGTGGCCTCAGGGGGGGCATGAAATGTGCGCTCCTGGGGCTGGCCAAGTCTCCCAGCAAGAGAGGAGGAGCCGGTGCAGCAGCTGGGGGAATGGCCCCAGAGTGAGGAGGAAGGTGACGATGAGGAGGGCTCCAAGGAAGAATGGGCAGTGGGAGCCGGGCAGGTGGCCCTCGCCTTGGCTTCCTCCCTCAGCTCCACACGGTGCTTGCCCAGCATGTTATAGAAGGTAAGGCATGGCCCTTTAAGGACCAATTAAGGCAGCCAGGGGCAAACTTTGGCCCTCCAGGTGTTTTGGACTCCACCTTGATCCAAAACACCTGGAGGGCTGAAGTTTGCCCAAAGCCTGGGCTAAGGTATCTTAAGAGCGTGTTTTTGGTTGGCATTTCTGACACGCAGGAGGTGCCTTTCCCCTCCACTTTTCCCCTCCACTCCTGGCCCCTGGGAAGGAGCCAATGCCACGAAGCGGAAGATCTGAGCTGTCAAACCCACTATTGGCAGGTTTTCACACAACACACATGCACGTCTACCATTAACGGATTACTAATGAATTTCGTTAGTTTTTACAAAATAATTTTGAAATTTTTACCAAAAATTTCAGAACTCCATCATATATGAAACTCTAGCGTCCCCTACATCCGCAGCGAGTTTTGAACAATTTTTTTTCTTGATCAACCAGGCCTACTAAATGTCCTACCTGATATTTGGAATTTCTGTGGTTGAGAACTGTGACGGAGGGGGGGACATGGGGTTATAATAAATGCTGCAAAAGCCAAGGTAAATTCAGTTAAGAAATACAAGTTCAGAGAGAATTCAGAAAAATATCAAAACAGTAGGGATGGAAGGAAGGGGTACATCTGCATTTTAAAATTAATAAAGTTTAACACCACCTTAACCTCCATAACTTAGTGTTATGGAATCCTGTGGGTTATAGTTTAGTGAGACGCCAGCATTCCTTGACAAAGAAAGTTTATAAAACTACAGCTCCCATGTTTCCATAACATCATTAAATTGGTGGATGATGATGTCCCTCTTGCAACGACAAAGCTTTTGCTGTTTAAGAAACTTTCTCCATGTGTGTCACGAACAGAAACCCTTAAAGCTACAAACCCCAATATATTGAAAAGTAAAGTTTATTCACAAAGTTCCAAAACAACACGAAAAATGGGCAAAAGACCCAAAAAAAACCATCTGAACTTCAGTGTGAGAGCAGCAATAATACAAAACACAAACCTACTGAGCAAAACAGAGTTCAAAACCGAAAACCCGGATTACATCTTCATAAAATGCGCTACAAGAGAAAAACACAAAATGGAAAAAGAAGAAATACCCCATCAAATCTGTCCTGACAGATGGCCATTCTGCTTCTGAATAATGATAATAATGAAGAAAATCTGTTTCTGGCTTGAAAGTGTTATTTCCTATTTAAATGTGTAGTCCTTACTTTGAAAATGGTTAACTATGTTAAATTGGTGGATGATGTCCCTCTTACAACCACAAAGTTTTTTCTGTTTAATACATTGTCTCCAATTTTTTATGAGGATAAGCTATGCACATATCCACATAAACATATTTAAACTTTTTCTTTTTTAAAAAAAAGCTAGAATTTCTGGCAGATGTTTCACAGTCATCTTGTGGCCTTCTAAAATGCAGGGCATATCAATAAAAATTATTGAAAAATGATCTATGAAACTATACAGAAAAATTTAAAAATAAAATTCCAAATGAAACCTAAATATTACCTACTGGGAATAATAGACATGAATATGAATAAGAATCAAGCTATATTTATTTATATGACAGTGGCAACCAGAATTGTATATGCAAGAAATTGGAAGACTAAAGAAAATCCAACAGAAGAAGATTGGAAATTCAAAATAATTGCTATAAAGAACATGGACAGATTGACTTTTTTTTTTGGAAAGACTATCAAAGCAAACCCAAAAACCCTACGGGCTGGACTTTATTAAATTACTCTTTTTTATTCTTTGAAAACAAAAGGAAGTGAAGTAAATATGAGAAGGCAGAGAGATTAACTACAATTAATATTTAAAAGACTAATACCCTGGACAGGAAAAGATTCGAAAGTCAACAAAATTTTATTTTTTATCTTTTTTCCCTTTTTTCTTTTTTCCCATTTTGAACCCCCTTTCCATTTTTCTTTTTTCTTTCCTCTTCCTTTTCATTCCATTCCCTTCAATCCCTCCACTACTGCCCCCATTAGTAGGGAAACCCTTTTACCCCCTTCACCCCGGATAGATATTCCTTCCCACACCTCAGATATTCCTATACCTCCCCTATCAAGTTTTTTCTTCCCACCATAAATTCAATAAAAATATTTATAAATAAATAAATAAAAGGCAGGACATATCCAGGGACCTACAGGTCTGTGTCGAGATCTGCTCTCAACTCCTGGGGATTTTTTTGTCCCTTCTTAATCATCATCTTTACGTATCCACTAGTTTTATACATATAGACCCCAAAGGTTCCCCCAAATCCTCACTTACTGAGAACAGGTGCTGTGAGTAACAAGGATCTGTTCTGTCAGTAAGGAAACAGCTATCTGATGTTCTTACCCCCACTTCCATAAATGAGTAGCCACAGTGACCTTGCTTTTCACTTGAAGATCATTCATAGGAGGGGGTACGCATGTTAGTGATTTACAAGAAAGTGACCCTTGTCACTCATGGTGACAAGTGAGATTTCAGGTGGGTGGGGCATGAGACACCATTTAAAATAGATAAATACTGTATGTGGTGCAGTATTATGGCCATAACTTTCAGATCCCAGATGAAAAAGACAGTTTCCTAGTGTCATGAAACCCTGTCGATGAGAAACATCAATGGATGAGAAATTGAGGAATGAAGGAATGCATAAAACTGCAAGTAATATATTTTTGCACAGAAAATGTAATTTTCTGCACAGAAATATTATTTGTTTTGCAGAAAGAAAGCTTTCTACCCCCCCCAAAAAAACATTATTTCCTGCTCATTAAAAATGTGTGGATTTTTCACAGAAAAAAACTTGAACTGTGAATAGTCAACATTTTCATCACAAAAATAAAAAATATCTCAATTATTCATTGTTGCCTATGAGAATTAAAATTTGAAAGCTTTACATCCCTACGCAGGAATTCGGTTAGGCTAGAGAAACTGTTTTGGTGTCCCCTTTTCTAATATTTTGGATTACAGTTCTATTAGTCTTAACCACTGGTTAAAGTAGCTCTCTGTGAGAGGAGATATCATCCAAAAGGGGGTCTGATTATACATCCCAGTCACAACTCTGTAAACCCGATTAAACCAGTGCCTGCACAGCACTGAATGCTGTCATAATACCACTAGCACTGCTTGGAAGACATTATCTCTTTTCTCAGCTGAAGTGTTGTGTTTTCAAACTCCTCTATTGTCTCTGACCCATCCTTGACTTCCAACATCCAGGTTGGAATTACGTTTCCGCTAAGCCCAAAGCTATAACATTTTATAAAAGAAGGATTTTATGTCATCCCGTGATCACAAGAGGATGCGGATAATTAATTGCTTCTGCATCACTTCGTTTTCCCCAGCAAAACTCCTGGAAAAGATATTACTGAGCTCTTCACCGAGCAATGGGATAGGGGGTAGTGGAATACTCCTGGAAAAGATATTATTGAAACAAAAAGGTTCAGTTTGCTGTAAGAGGGTTTTGGGAAATAGGTCTGCTATATTTCAGTGTTCACATGCATGCATTTTCTCCCTCAAATAGAGTCCAGATTGCAAGCACTTGGAATTTTCCTCGAGGGAGGGCTGCTCTCTTCACACTTTGCTGTTGTTTACTGCTGGAAAGTCAACTTTGACTTACAGTAACCCTTTGAATGAGAGACCTCAAAGTCACCTTATCTAAAACAGTTCAGATCATGAAGACTCAGGTCTATGCCTTCATTGGGGGGCTTCTGCACTGACATTATAATCCATCTTGGAACTGGTACACTGAGCGGGTGATCAGATTGCCATTCCTGATAGCGGTTTGAGGCAAGGAAGGTGTAACGACCTCCCTCCGATTGTTTCTCTGTCCACCACTTCATAACGATCTGCCCTGTCACTTTATTGTAACGATGGCCAATTCTTAATTACTTTTTTCGGTTTGAAGACCAAGTGTACAGATCTCCAGTAACGATGTTATCTATTTCCAACTTGACCGGGCACGTTACTATTTAAACGGCCACCAATATAAAATTGTGACTACCCGATGAAAAGGTGTTTGTTTGAGGCTTATATATTGAAATGATGTGACGGAGAGAGATTTTGTAAAGGAACATCAAACTGTTTATTTAACAGTTTGTATAGAAGCTTGAGTGTTTCAAAGTGTCAGGCCCCAGCCTGGTTCCATAGCCCAGCCTATGGAATTAACGCCATGTTAATTAACGCCATGTTAATTCCACGCTCCCAGCCAGGCTTGAAAGCAGGCCTCTACAGAAGCCTCGGTGTCAACCATCGGTCAAGGGCAGGCGCAGCCTTTTCTCTTCCCAGGCCGATAAGGGGAGCTGGTACAGCCAGGATGTGTTGTCCTCCCAACTACCAAGGTGCAAGCGTTAATGAGGAGACATTCTTTCCCTCTTCGGAGGGCAAGGGAGGGCTCGGCCCAGAAACTATCCATGGGAAGAAGTTACGACGCAGTGAGCATCTTCTGGAGAGAAAATCTATTTAAGCTGCATCCCGGTAGTACTCGGGAACTCGCGCCAACGTTCAGTTTTCCTTGTCAAGCTCCACGTACTCTAGTTCCAGCCTGGGCCGGTGGGCCTTCAAGTCCTCGTACTCAAGTAATTGCCAAGCCTTTGTTGCCAGAGACTTATCCAGGATTTAGCCCATTGGGGCATCAGGACTATTTTTATTTCATTGAACCTTTTTATTCCTTGGACTATTGCATTGCAATATTAGATGCTGAGAGCATCTAAGGACTATATTTTTATCTCTTTACCTCTTTTCATTTATTCTAAATAAAGCATTTAATCACGGCTGGTCTCAAGTGGTTTACTGAGGGATCCTTCAGGTCTAAGTTGCAACACAAAGTTGCAAAATCTTAGGTGGTTTCAGAGGCTATTGGTTCTTTGTTACTAATTGCTTAGTTTTCCTCAGAGTTACAGTTCTTGAGGATGCACAGTTCTTGCTACTGAGGTACAGTGTTTCTTTGCTTACTATTCTTCCTTAATCACTAACTCAGCAGTCCTACTCTGTCAACTGCTATATCATAGGTGATTTACCAAACTCCTGGCTTCTACCTATATCTTCAAGTTAACTCTCCAGCTTAACTTACTCTAGAAACTGTTCTCTCAGTTCCCTAAAATAAACTGCCTCTTCTGCAGTTTAAAAAGCACAGCAGTCTTTCTGTTACCTCAGAACAGAATCGACCACCCTCTAAACCCTGCCTACCGCTGGCTTAACAACAATCATTCTCTGACCAACTGTCTCTCCTCTTCCAAATTTAAATCTTCCTTCCCCTGCATATTCCTCTTTGGCTCCTCCCCCTGTTTCCATAGTAACATACTCTCTTTGGAGGGAAACGCCTCTTATATCAGAGTCAACATTTAACCTTATATTCCAATACAAATGTAATAATATAACCACATATTCAACAATGAAATGATACATATATTGACTTCATTACAGAAAATAATTACATTGAACATGGAACATGGAATCTGACTTCAAACCACTTTTCAGGGTCCCCCCCCATTTCTGCCTGGGAGTGTTTTTTTGGCCGTCACAGCCTCAAGTTGGCTTCAAAGTGCATTATATGAGCAATATAGAAAAATCCTGAAATACTGTCCTCATCTTTTCCTACGGCCCCCTACCTTACCAAATATAATATCATTTTCTAGTGAGTCGTGCATTTTCACAATATGGACAAAGTGCACAAGTCTCAAGTTAGTCATTTTGCTTTCCCAGGAGAGGTCAGAGAAACAATGCAAAATCTACTACCAAAGAAAACATTATTTTTCCTTACATACAAAAGTAACTAACACACCAGTTTCTACAACATACAACCTTAAGTCTAGTCAACTCAGATGTGGATGGGGAGAGGAGAAAATGGGATGAAAGCTTGTCCTTCCCAGTAGACAGGCAAGAGCAAACTGCTGCAGTTGTCTCCAAGCTTGCATGCATTTCCTCAATAGCAACTCTTGCCTTCTTGAACATACTCTGATGTTGTTTGGCTGCACATCTCCTTTTTTCTATCTATAAAATACTGGAAAGTATGTATTGCTTTTTAAAAAAAATAATTAACTGGAACAAAATGGCAGCAACATCTTTTTTTAATTTTAAAAAGCTTTATTAAAGACAAAGAAACAGCATATAAAGTACAAAGAGATACAGAATTAAAAACACAATAGGTGTAGTGATCTCTCCCATACATCAATATAGTCTCCGGCTGCAGAAGCCAGGATACAAGGAAGAAGAAAAAAGAATTCAGGAGTGGCCTGAGGAAAGAGCGGGCAAAGGCGCCAGGAGAGGGGCGAACCAGAGAGAAGGAAAGATAGAAAGTATGTAGAAAAAAAAGAATTAGAAGCCAGAAATGGGCTTATAGTTTCAAAAGTAGAGTGCAAGGTTGGGAAAAAAAGAATTAGGTTCAGCCCTAGCAGAGAAAGAGAGAGAACAATGAGTGCAGAAGATTAAAAAGAAAAGAATGTTCACTTCACATCTCATTACTTAAGTCAGTATTTAGAAAAACTTGAAGCTTTGATGCAATATTATTAGAGTTTCAGTCCTTTTAAATTTATATTTTCTTTCTCTTTTACAAACTTTACGAAAGGGATCCAAGTTTCCTCAAATTGATTGGATGAGTTACAACGTAGCTTATGGGTTAGTTTGTCCATCTCTGCTATTTCAAGGGCTTTAGCAATCCAGTCCTCTTTTTTCGGAATTTCGGCAGATTTCCAGCACTTGGCATAGGAGATTCTTGCTGCTATAATGAGATAAGTGATCAGTTTATCAGATGCCTTGTTTTTTATTTGGTCCGACATATTTAACAAATAAAGCTCCGGCTTTTTCACCCACTTCCTTTGTAAAATTTCTTGCAGATACTTATGGATCATGTTCCAATAAGTGGTAGCCACTTTACATGTCCACCACTGGTGATAGAAGGTCCCTTTTTCTTTTTGGCATTTCCAGCAGGCATCCTGGTTATTTTTGTAGATTTTTGAGAGTTGGTATGGGGTGATGTACCATCTGCATATCATCTTATACAAATTCTCTTTTAAGCAGTAAGCATAGGTATATTTCTGCTTCACCCTCCATACCCTCTCCCATTCCTCCTGAGAGATACCATGACCCAAGTTGGCCGACCATTTTTCCAGAAAGTCTCTGTCTTTAGTTTTCCCCAGTTCCATTTCAAGTAAGTATTTATACAATTTACTAACAGTTTTTTTTCAGACTCCAGCCAGATTTTCTCCCCATTAGAAGGTGTTCCTATCCAACCCGTTTTCACGTCCTCTTTATATCTCCTAAAAATTTGATTGTACTGGAACCAATTAAAGTTCCAGTAGGTTAATTCCTCGTGACTTTTTAACCTAAGGGACTGGTCAGCTTTTTTCAGAAGATCTGCGTACCTGGGAAAACAGTCTTTCTGTGTAGGTTTAATTTGTAATTCTGGTCACCGCACCTCAAGAAGGATATAACGGAACTGGAAAAGGTACAGAAAAGGGCAACAAGAATGATCCAACGGATGGAGCAGCTCCCTTACGAAATCAGGTTGCAACGCCTTGGTCTTTTCAGCCTTGAAAGACGGCGTTTAAGAGGTGACTTGATCGAAGTGTATAAAATCATGCATGGGATAGAAAAGGTGAATAAAGAAAAAATATTTTCTCTGTCACACAACACTAGGACTAGGGGGCACTCCCTAAAGCTCCAAGGTAGGAAAGTTAGGACTAATAAAGGGAAATATTTCTTCACCCAGAGGGTCATTGGGTCATGGAACTCACTTCCAGAGGAGGTTGTGAGAGCTGTCAGCCTGGACAGCTTCAAGGCAGGATTAGACAGATTCATGGATACCAAGGGAATCAGTAGCTACTGAAATGGACATCCAAGTGCCACCTCTGTGTTGATGGAGGCAGGCAGGATTTTCCCCGGGTACTGGTTGTGGGGGGTCGGGAGCAGGTGAGGGGTTTGCCCTCCTTTCTGCTAGAGATCCCTGTGTACAACTAGTGGGCCACTGTGTGACACAGAATGCTGGACTAGATGGGCTGAGGCCCGATTCAGCATGGCTCTTCTTATGTTCTTATATTCTTATGTTCTTGTAATGCTTCAGATAGAGACGTCCAGAGAGGAATTTTGGGATATAGCATTTTTAAAAATTTGATCCAGATTCTTAGAGTACCCGATCTAATAATGTGATTATTAAAATTCTTGTCCTGCTTGATTTTATCGTAAATTAAGTACCCATGCCAACCAAATTTATTTTGAGATCCTTCAATATTTAACATTTCTTTATTCTTTAACAAAAGCCAATCTCTCATTCCCTCCAAAACATTCGCTTCATAATACTTAATTAGATTAGGAAGCCCAAAGCCCCCATTTTCAATCCTTTCTTGCAGGAAAATGGCAGCAACATCATCAGCCTCAGTAGGTTCCATGGCTGAGAGGGATTCATAGTCCCGTCTCCCGGAGTCATAGTCAAACACTCAAACTACTACACCAACCTGGCTGTATTGATGCTTTATAAAGTAAACTAATGCACAAAAGTGCTGTCATCTCATAAAGCTGGCCAACCAACATCCATGGAAAAGTGTGTGCATGTGTCTCTATGTGTGTTTTGTGTGTCTGTGTGTGTGCAAAAGTGGACCATTTGGCTAATGTAAAAGCTGTTATTCCTCTCTTACAAGTGGTCGTCATGTTTGAGTGGTCCGATCTGTGAAGCTTTGGGCCTGCCTCGTCCACTTAAACAATCATTAATCACTGCCCCAGTTTATAAATCAAGGAGGCCAACTTGCTGAGAGCGATTAAGAGCTCGAAGCTCCACTGAAGTACTTAGCCAATTCCCAGACCTGGGTTTAGCATCTCCCTCTCTCCGCCTCCAAACGGTGGCCAATTCATCATCCATCTCCCATTGAGGCAGAATGAATCTGACAGAAAAGAGCACGAAAGCCAAACAATATGACTAAGCTAACAGGGAAAGGCTAGAAAGACTCATTTTCTATTTTCTTTTCTTCTTTAAAAAAAACCTCTTCGTCTTCGAACTAAATGAACACTTATTCCCATTACAATTTATCTGTACAAACTGTTCCCGAGGATTTATTTTTTTTAGTCTTTGCTTTAGAATTTATTTTAGGACAATGGTGTTGATGTTAAGGAACGTATTAGAGTTTTCTGTAACCATCTTGATGAGGCAGACATAAAAACGAAACCTTGCAAGTGGTTTTGGAATATAGATTAATCTGCTCCGGTGCCAGAATACAGTACAGCACAAAGTCAAGTTTCGTTCCGCTGCTTTCCTTTCCAGTCCGCAGCCTTGAAAAGAGGCCTGCTATTGCTAAGCAAATATTTAGATCTGTCTTTGCAAAGTCCAAGTCAGGTTAGGATAGAGCTCATGCTATAGTCACAAATGAGGCATTACGTTACAACTTCATGCATGTAGATATGCAAGAAAAACTTTGGAGTTTATCATACAGGCCTGGTAAATCATAATTCAAGCAGGATTATAGTTTCTGTAACCAGCTTGTATCACATGACATCATGTCTCTACTATTGCTGCTTTGCATTTAATTCGTTGAAGGAGTGAACCTTTCCATTGATGGGAAAATTCCACCTGAGTGAGTCAGCATGGTTTTCCTTTTCTTCCTCTCAATATTTCTAAGCAGGCTGAGGCTGGTTTTCCAGTTGGCAGAGTGAGTCTTGGGAAAGCGAGAAGGGGGCTTAGCAAGCTTGTTTCCTATTTCATTCCCTGCCCTCCCTGAATTGTCCCTTCTTAATCCAACACCACCTTCCTTTGGGCCATTTGTTACAAATGTATTCCCTCTCCAAACACTAGCACTAAGGCTGTTCTACAATTTCGGATATGCCCGAATTTCGGAAGTTTTTCAAATACTTCTGACTTTTTAAAAGCAATTTTGAGAGCAACCCTCCTAACAAGAATTCCAAAATCCAAAATTCCAAATTTCAAAATTCTGAATTCCGAATTTCGGATGTAATTCCTGAATTTTCTTGCTAATTGCTCATTGGCTGATGGCTAACAGCTGACTCTCCCTTCTGCTGATTTTTTTTTGCCAATTTTTGAAAACAGACGCTTTTTCCAAAGACTTCCAAATTTCAAAAATACTTCCGAATCAATTTCGAAATATATTGGAAATTTTTCGGAAGTTCATATAATCTGAAACAACAGTTACAATTAGATCTGAAACGAGTTTTGAGACTTTTTTTCTTGGATCAACCAGCCCTAACTAGCAGAGTTGACGCTATGACAGAACAAAAGGTAAAAGATGAAAAGGAGAATTGTGTCTGCTTCTCAGATGCTTTCGTTTCTTTTAACAAAAAATGGAGAGAGGAAAATTCACAGAAAGGGTGCAGGAGAGATAACATCAGCAACAACAACAACACTATTTATATTCTGCCCTTCTCCCCGAGGGGACTCCAAACAAATTACAGTATATACACAAACACAGGTAAACATGCAATGCTGTGTTACAAATGACATACAGTGAGACACAAATACGTAGACTAAGGCAAAGAATTCTCCTTTCATTTCCGGCTCGGAGATGGTGCTCATCTCCGGCTCTGGAGGAGGTATTCTTTCTCCATTTCCAAGCCAAGGAGTCTGCATCCATAGACACCTCCTGGTTGTGTAGCCGGCATGACTGCTTGGAAGTCTTTTTTACCTTTTCCCATTTATCTACTCCCATTTGCATGTTTTTGAACTGTTAGATTGGCAGGAGCTAGAGTTAACATCAGGAGCTCACCCCTTCCTGCCAATTTGAATTGCCAACCTTCAGATCAGCGGTTCAGCAGCACAAGGGTTTAATCCATTGTGCCACTGCAGCCCCTAAGAGGCATGACAGAAAAATAGAGAATGAGAAGTGAAGAGACGAGACGAGAAGCAAAGAATGTAGACACAATAGTGAACACAAATGTGATAATGATGGTTTTACAACTAGAACATCACTGGCATGTTCCTATTTGCTTCAACAATATGATTGCTATGAGACAACAGGCTTATCTGATAAAGTGCTTTGCTTAGCTGAGAGACACTTGCCTTTCTCCTTCCTCCAGAAAAGAGTGATAATGATAGCCATGGGGTAAGTGTACATCAGTGGTTCCCAAACTTTTTTGGCCTACCGCCCCCTTTCCAGAAAAAAAATTACTCACCGCCCCCCTTCGAAATTAATTTTTAAAAATTTTAATAGCAATTAAACAGAAAGATATATGTATTAATATTTCTACCTTTTCGTAAAATATAATAAAGTTGTAAATTAGAAACATTGAAATTTGAAATTAAGTACAACTATTTATTGTACTTAGAATAGAAAGGTAATACAAAAAAGTTAAATCAACTTAATGAGAAGGATGAACTTGGTCTGCTGCTCCCAATCCAGTCATCCTCGGCTCTATTTTCGTCAACAGTCATCTCAAATCATCGCGATTGACTATTTTGCAATCGGTTTTTTTTTTTTTGTTAATAACTTGGTTTCCGTACTGAATCCATGTTCCACTAAATATGTTGAAGGACATTATTATTATTGTTATAAGACTCAACCAGTTGGAAGGGAACCCCAAAGGTATTATTATTATTATTATTATTATCCCTTGCTTGGTGAGAGGAGGAGGAGGGAGCAGGAGGAGGGAAGAAGAGAGAGAGAGACACACAGAGATGGATGGTAGCCTGTCACCTGGCTCACGCCACCGCCCCCAGTGACCCTTACAGGGGTTCAGCACCCCCCAAATTCTCCTGGGCCTTCCAGCGCCCCCCTAGATCGCCCCACCGCCCACTTGGGGGTGGTACCGCCCACTTTGGGAACCACTGAGTACATGCTACAGATCCAGAAAATTCTGGAACTATGCAGTTTAAGGACTCTGCCTTCATTAAAAAGAAAACTGCATTATTTAATTACTGACTTAGCAACTGAGGTTTTCAGGAATGTTTACAAACTTCTCCAACAGGGGTTCTGGGGAGTAAATATACATATATACAAAGGCTATGACAGTCTTTCCTAACCTGGTGCCAAACAACAACTTCCATAATCCCTTAACTAGTAACACAAGTCTCCTTCAGTCTTCTATCACCTGGAAGGTAAAGTCAATGGACTCCAACTTTGCAATAGTATCCTGACCAGAGGTTGAAATATCCTACTAAAAATAGTTGGTTAAATGTGAATCGATTCTCCCTTTCTCCTGACCAGACATAACTTGTTTGTTTCTCTGTCTTTACCAGAACTTGGAAGGGATTGGCTACCTATACATAATTTGTGTTGCTGATAGGGTGTGAAGCTATTGAAAACAACTTCTTCATTGCACTGCATGAATAGTTATTGCTGTTAGTCAGCAAACTCACTTCTTATTTCTTACATCCAGCCTGGATGTTGCTAGTAAAATTTAGGAGTTGCAGGGCTATGGGTCTCTGGCTTCATGAGGGGCCATAGCAGTTTCCCAGCAATATTGATTCCTGGCACCTGATCTTACTTGTTGTAAATGCCATGGGGCATCTGGTGGTATACATGTCAGTAGGATGGAAAATTAACCTAAAATTTAGTCTTCACTTTGTAGAAGTTATTCAAGGTGCTGAACCCCATTTCCAAAAAGGGGCCATCTTGGTTAACCTATTTAAAGTTGAGTTAATCCTGGAGTGGATTCACTGCCCACTAAAATGGAAGCTACTAGTCGCCACTAGTGAATGGAGAGAGAGAGAGAGAGAGAGAGAGAGAGAGAGAGAGAGAGAGAGAGAGAGTATACTGTATATATCCCTCAAAGTTCCCAGAAAACACAGGCATAGCTCATTTAATACTGATTATGAAAAGGATGCCTGTAAAAGATTACAAAATCTTTACATGCATCAACTCTACTTTGCCTTCTCACTTGATGGTTTGTGTGTGTGTGCGTGCATGTGTCAGGAACAACTTGAGAAACTGCAAGTTGCTTACTGTGTGAGAGAACTGGCCATCTGCAAGGACATTGCCCGGGGACACCTGGATGTTTTCATGTTTTACCATCCTTGTAGGGCTTCTCTCATGCCCCCCACATGGGGAGCTGGAGCTGACAGAGGAAGCTACTCTTGCCAGGTTTGAACCGTTTAACCCATTGTGCCACTGGAGGCTTCACTTGATCAATTCAATCAATCAATTTTTGTTACTTGCTTAGTCGCCCTCCACCAGTGGTGCTCTGGGCGACTTACAAGATAAAACCAATAAAACACTTTAAAAGAATTACAATTAAAACAACTAATCAAACGCTCTGCCAAAGAGCCAAGTCTTCAGTGCAAGAGCAAAGCATCTCAGCTCACGCATGGCTTGGATGTCGGGTGGCAGAGAGTTCCACAGTTCTGGGGCGGAGGCTGAGAAAGCTCTCCGCCTAGTGACCTCCAGGCAGATTTCTCTAGGGCCCGGTATATGAAGGAGATTCTCTTGGGAAGATCGAGATGACCACTGGGGTAGATGGGGGGAAGGCAGTCCCTAAGGTACGTCAGCCCCTGGCCGTACAAGGCCTTAGAGGTCAATACCAGCACCTTGTAGGAGATCTGGAATTCAATTGTTAACCAATGCAGCTGACACAGGATAGGTGTTATATGACATCCCACAGGATTCCTGTAAGGAGCCTGGCAGCTGCATTTTGAACCATACGAAGTTTCCGGGTCACTGACAAAGGAAGGCCAAGGTATAGAGCACTACAGTAGTCCAGTCTTGAGGTGACTGTGGGCATGGATCACTGTGGCTAAGGCCTCCCCAGAAATATAGGGCGCCAACCGCCTAGCCTGGCAAAGATGGAAAAACGCCTGTTTGCTGACGGCGGAGACCTGGGCCTCCATTGTCAGCAAGGGGTCCAAAATGACACCTAGACTTTTCATGGTGGCAGATGGAGCAAGAGGCTCACCATCAAGGGTAGGCAATGGTCGCTCCACTCCCACAGGGTGGCTAGGCCACAGGATCTCCGTCTTCGCCGGATTCTCCCCTAGCCTGCTAGCATGCAGCCATCCAGTCATGGCTTCAAAGCATAGAGTTAAATTATCGGGTTCCGAAACTGCCCTGGTCTCCAAACGCAGGAGCTGGGTGTCATCAGCATACTGATAACACTCCAGTCCGAAACTCCTTACCAGCTGAGCGAGCGGTCGAACGTAGATGTTAAATAAAAGAGGAAAAAGGATAGCCCCTTGAGGTACCCCACAATAGAGGGGGCACCTCTCGGAGACTTGTCCCATCCACTCCACTTGCTGTCCCCAGTTCTGGAGAAATGAGCTGAACCAATTAAAGGCCAGCCCACGGATTCCAGACGTGGCGAGGCGGTGTATCAACAGATGGTGAAGGAGGGCCGGAGAATCCTAGGTTTCAAGTTGCAGCTGTATCTGCAGTAAATAATGTGGTGAAGCTTGAGCTGGAAAAGAATGGAGTTCTAGCTAATCCTACCATAGGTGTGTGCCCCCATTTACAGTAGACAAAGTAAATAGCAGCTGCCTCTAGAATCCCTAAATGAGAATATGTTAACAGTTAACCAACAGAAAAGGACAAAACAGATAAGCCTGCCTCACTAGCTCCCTGTACCTCAGCATGTTTTTTTTTTAAAAAAACCCATAGATCAGTATGTTAGCCATCAAAATGAACATCATAAGAAAAGTGAAAGCCAGTGAAATCAAAATGTGTTTTGGAAAAAAAATTAAAGTGGTGTCTAGAAGGTTCAAAACATCTTTATTTATATAATATTTTATAATATATAATAAAGTTTATATATATATATATATATATATATAAAATAAATATCTGGCATTACTTCGCGAACGAAGTATTAGGAAGGACTCATCCCACGCTTTCTACAAGCGTGTTGATGACTAAGGAGGTTGGATGTGTCCTTCGAGCCTGTGCAATGGGTTTTTCTGGTAGAGCGCAGCGTGCACAGAAATGGCCTCACCCTTTAAACCAAAGGTTCGCCTGCCGGGGCCTAGCAAGCTTAGGACAGTGGCAGCAAGGTCCTCAGGTCGTAGGTTTGATTTGAGTTTCCTTCTCTAGATGGTTAACCTTACAGGGTTAGAAAAGCACCATCTGCCCGGGTTTGAAATCAGAGTTTTCCTTATCTCAGGAAGGTTGCCAAAAGGCTAGAGAGCCCATCCTGCCCTTTGATACTCTTTGTCAGACCCTTCGGTTGTGACCTGTCTGGCATGGGAGGACCTACCGGTGGCTATTATGCCACCGCCAGCATAGCTCACAACTTCGTTAGGGTATGCAAGCCTCTCCCCCGCGACAAGGGGGCACATATATATAAATGGGTTCACGTTATGTGATGTATACCTCAAGCAAAGAAACCTTACAACGCAGAAACACAATACTTGCCAACAGAAATACTCCTCAAGCAAGGTATGTTTGTAGCAAAGAAACTTTCCCCCCCAAAACCTAAAAGGCCCCCAAAACAACGAGTAAAAATAAAACTACATTTACCAGCATCCTCCAGGGCAGCCAAAGACTCACCCAGCCTCTACATTCTGAACAACATGATTGGCTGCCAATAAGGGCGGATTTGCAAAACTGCTGCACTGGCCAGCCAACATGAAAATTCCGATCCATAATAAACTGCCAATCCCCAACACAAACACCCAAATCACTTCCAACCGAAAAATCACAGACCACACCCAAAATTGACAGTAAGGCTTCATTAACTTGATTTCCCTAACTAGGCCTCACTTACTGGGAAACTGTTTACGCTCTGAATTGACAGTAAGGCTTCATTAACTTGATTCTCCCGACTAGGCCTCAGCTCATTGGACATTGTGTATGGCCTGAATTGACAGTAAGGCTTCATTAACTTACTGTTCCTAACTAGGCCTCAGCTCATGGGACATTGTGTATGGCCTGAATTTACAGTAACCTACCTTGGCACACAGAGCCCCGACCATGCATGATGGGACTTGAAGTACCACCATGGAAAATGGGATTTGTAGTACTTCAAAACCCATCATTCCCCACAGACCACTGTGGCCCAGAACCAAGACCAATAAAGACCCAACTTGGCACACCATGCCCCCATGACCCACACTCCATCCAACTGCAGTTTAGAGGAGGGCACACCGTGGATGATTGACTTTCTCGCATCTCCTAAAAGGGCACAGCAACGTGTGCGGGTACAGCTAGTGTGTGTGTGTATGTGTGTTTGTTAGTCTATGTATGTATGTATGTATGTGTGTGTGTGTGTGTGTGTGTGTATATATATATATATATATATATATCTTACCTAACTTGACCTGATTTTTTTATTTCACATGTGTAAATTGTTAGTTTAGGATAAAAAGTATGCTAAAACATGTTGAACTTCTTTTTGTGATATAGGAAATTATCTCTCCATGTTATTTACGCCTCTTGCACTAAATTTCATATTAAAAAATAATGCCTGGGAACCCATTTGCTTTATTAATTGAGGTATAGCTCTATAGTGGATTGCTTTAAGTAAATAACTCCCACATATGAGGAAGGAGGTAGGTGTGAGAGAATAAATGGGAATGAACACAAAGAAGGTGCTGCACAAAACACATCTGGAAATGTAAATAGTCTTAACTTTTCTCTTGCTACTCTGTAATATGCAAAACATGAAATGCAATGAAGCTTAAGCAAAATAACTGATCTGGTTCGGCAGTGACATAAATCTGTTTTTCTCTTTTGCTTCCACAGTGTCATTTTTATATTTCTGAAAAATCACCTCCTTTTTTTAAAAAATGGAAGAAAGGCGGAAGCATAAATGTATCACTTGCGCAGAAAATAGTCTGAGTGACTGACAAATGTAAATAGAATGGACAGTTTCTATTACCCCCTCACATTTTCTAGAGAATAATTCGAGAAGGCTGGGCAAATTGTGTTTTACGAAGTGTAATGATGTGTAATAATTTCCTGTCATTGCAAAAGTTACAAGTGGAGTGAGTCGAATCATTTTGGGAGGAGAGATATGGTAAGAAATAGAGGAGGAAGAAAGGAAAGGAGGAAGAAACAAAGCAATCTTTTAGGGTTGCTGCCTTTACAAATGAAGTAAACCATAACTTGGAGCACTGACTTGCAAATATAAATACTTATCCGTTTCCATGCTGAACTTACTGATTCATTCAACACATTCAATACACGACACATTCTGTTCCATAGCCTTTCAAAAAAGGGGGAATCACTTTCTCTAACATAACGTCTTCAAAACTTTGCTTGCTAGGTCTTTGATTGCAATCAATTATTTGCAAAGGGAATCCGTTACTCTCTACAAATAACTTGGGTTTTGGAGGTAAATATCCCAAACTTTTCACACAAGTTTTCTTACAAAAGTCCCCAAGAACAGTCATTAAATAGATTTTAAAACTCTCATAATTTCCTAATGAGGAGAAAACTTCTGAAATTCTTTGTTACCTGCAGATCAGAATGAAATAAGTAAAGACTGGGATCTCTCTTGGCTGATTGGCATTTTCTAATATATCTGGAGTAGCACTAGCCCAAGATATTATACTGCCTCCTGATAAAGCAGAAACTGACACAAAAATTCAAGCAAGTTATTTTGCCCAATGAAGCAAGTTCCCATGAGCACCCCTCTTGGATGGTCCTGGAGTAAAAAAAACAACAGTCATCACAAATTAAAGAACTAACAGTCGCTGTCTTTTCATGATACCTCAAAACTACCACTTGGGGTAGGGTTGCCACTTTTTGATATAAGAAATAAGGGACATTTAACTAAAAATACGGGATTTTTCACAAAAATAAGGGGCACTTCATAAAAACTTGAAAATCAAACGTTAGGCAACCCTAACTATACTCCTTTTGATGCAGCCTTGGCTTTTTCAGCTGCGGCATCGCACTGTTGACTGATCTTTAGCCTGGGGTCTAACAGAAGCCTCCTTTCGCATGCATTCAGGGCAATATCATGTACTTTGGCCATTCTGCAAAGAGGCACAACCCAAGCCCTCCCAACCGATGCCCGTCTGTCTCAAAAGCCCTCCAGACACACCAACCCGCCCCTCAGCCACGGTGTGGCTGTGATTTGTGTGCCTGGCAGGAGGTCACCTTCTTTCCTCTCCCAGCAGTCAATGGTGAAGGCGGCCAAGGGTGTGGCAGACCTGGCTCTGGGTCTCTGTCACACCTCAGTCAGGTTCATGTAGCAAGCCAGACCAACGCCATGTTACAGCCAAGGACTCGGAGAGGCTTGTAAACAGGCCTTTGCAGCAAACTCTAGCTGACCCCCAGATAACCAAAGCGCGGCGCCTCCCTGCGGCTTCTCAGGCCGATAAAGACACCTGGTACCATGAAACAGCAGACCCCCCCCCCCAAACACAGCTGGGCCCGCTAACAAGCTTGCATTCCAAAGAGACAGAGATATGGTGGGAAGAGAAAGTGTTTCCCCTGTTCCCGTGAGAGAGCTGCGGCAGAGTAAGCGCCTTCAGGAGTAATGCAGTCCAAAACCTATAAAGCTTTGGTCCAGACACCATTCTGAATGTCGTGCCAACGTTTCAGCTACTTTGCCAAGTTCCGTGGATCTACACCGGGGCCAGAGGGGCCTTCTTGCTTAGAGACTTTAAGCCTTGCCAAGTCGGGGGTCCAGGACCCAGTGGATTTAGCCAATTGCGGCATCTGGGACATTGCTACTCTTTGGGAACATTTAGGGCTATTTTTGACTACCTTTGGACACTAAGAGCATTTTTAAAGCTATTCTATCTTTGCCTTTTTCTTATTTACTTATTCTAAATAAAGCATTTAACCGCAGCCGCTGTGTGTTGGTTTACTAAGGGTCCAGTTTAAGTCTCAGTGCAACAGTCTCCATGATCACCAGCTCCATGCGGGCCCACATCTCCCCGTGCCGCGCCTGCAGCTCCCTCAGGCCCCTTCTCCCTCTTCCTTTTTCTCCTTCTCCTCTCCCCGGAGCAAGGGCTCTTGGGAAATGGAGTCCCACCCAAAAGGGCCACCCGCACCTCTCAATCAAGAAGAGGCAGCCTTGGACTACAATTCCCGGCTGCGCGCGGGGAGGTGGGGAAATGGAAGGGGCCAAAAGAGGTAGCAGGATGGAGGAGGAAGAAGAAAGTATGTGTGTGTATGTACTAGCCCAGCTTCGCCTCCTGCTGCCTCCTGTCCCATCAATACGGGACAGGAGCTGAAAATAAGGGACACGAAATTTGGGTCCGGAAAACGGGACGTCCCGTACAATAATGGTTGAGCTGACTCAGATCAGAGACCCTGGTTATGTACAAGAAGCCACAAAATAACAGGATTTCTTTAGCTTCTATGTGACTAAGTCCAGAACATCCTAAACTGCCATATTATCAAGTAAGTCCATAGCAAATTGTGTACTAAATGTGGCTTGTTTAAATGAGGCCAGGAGCAGCCACAGTGGACTTTGTAATTGCCACAAAGTTCTATTAAGGATTTGTTCATTCATTTATGAAAAGATGGTAGCTGTAACCAGCAGTACTGGGCTCAATCCACATGTGATAAAGCTGATGATGGTGAGGATGGTGGTGATGATATAATGTATTATGATTGCTATTCAGAGTTCTTGTGTGGGTAGAGAGTGCTCAATGAACTTGTGAGCTTCAGGCATAGTGGCCAACTAACGAGTGCGAGAAATGATTGCTAAATACAGCTAAAATTATTAATGCTTAATTATTCATGCTGACACTATCTTCCTTCTTCATCTCCCCTCCCAACCGACTGACAAACTCAGCTACGAGTTTCAGCTGTGGTATTATACTTAGGCTCACAGACAGGCCGAGAGCTAGCCATTAATAATTGAACACCCGTTCGTAATAATTACATGATAACTTTATTGACCAAACTCTGGGCAGAATGTATGATGTGCTCCCCTCTCATTATTAGAAAAGAATGTTCTAGAATACAGTACAGATGTATCTAGGTATAGTATATAGCTATTCCTCTTTTTTTTAAAAAAAATCTCAATTATTTTATTATATCTGTTGGTAAAATCTGAGAGGTATACCTTACAACAGAATATTTTAGTGGACTTCAAAATAGGTCATTCTGCACATTTAGGGCTACTTTATAATTGACATTTTTTAAAACTAAGAGGATGGCACTTTGGGCAAACCACTCATGGAGTAGGGCAGGGGTATGCACACTTTTTCAGCATGCGAGCTACTTATAAAACAACCAAGTCAAAATGATCTACCTACCCACTACTCAGAGAGCCATAAAAGCAACATATTTGGAAATTTATTTCAGTGAGAGCCATATAATATATTTTAAGACTGAATTCAATTAAATGTGAGTATAATAAGCCCCTGAATGTATTCATAATAATAATGATGATGATGATAATATTCATTCAGCCTCTGCTACTACTACTACCACTACCACTATTCCATCAATCCGCTCCTGCCACATGTATTGAGTTTTAGAATTTGGTGCCCTGTGGGTTTTTAACACTGTTGTATTCTTGTTGTTTTTATCGAATGTTACTGTGATCCGCCCTGAGCCTGCAGGGAGGAGCGGAATATAAAACTGAATAAATAAATAAATAAATACTAATAATAGTAACAACAACAGGTTCCTAGAGTAGAAGGAGACCTCCAAGGGCCATCCAGTCCAACCTCCTTTTGCCATAAGGCAGAAACACAATCAAAGCTTTCCTCACAGATGGCCATTCAGCCTCTGATAATAATAATAATAACAACAATGGGTTCATAGAATAGGAGTAAATCTCCAAGAGCCATTCAGTCCAACCTCCTTCTGCACCTGGGCGGTGTCGGGAGCCTGCGGGGCGGGACTGAGCCTTCCTCCCACCCTACCTGCGATCTACCAGGACGCCCTACGCGATCTACCAGTAGATCACGATCTACCTAAAGAGCACTCCTGGAGTAAGGTGTGTTCTTTAGTTCGGAACTCTTTGAGGCCAATGGCTTGGGCTAAAGGCTGGAGTATTACTCCAAGGAGGCATGAGTTAGCTGAGAAAGAAAAGGACTTCTAGTGTTGCAGAATGCGTGAGTAGTCTGTCACACCTCCCTTGTACTTATGCCTTCCATGAGACACTGAGGTCTAAGCACAGATAACCTAGGCTATTAGGTTTCTAAAATAATTAATTATTATTATTAGACAAATTAATACAAAACCTACATACAAACATATAGAAAAGCCCAATGAACCAACACAAACAACAACAAAAAGTTTGAAATACTTTTTCATGAATAAAAAGAAACTTAATACTACTGCATTCTAAATATCAAAAACATTAACTACATACAATCTACATTATCTAATCTAAGGGCTTTACATTCTCTGTTTGATGGTTATATAACCTAGGCTACTACTGACCTAGCTCCTACCCCACTGATTCAAGTCCTGGAACCATGAGGATAGTATTAAACCAGGAGGATGTAATGCTTTCTCATTCTTACTATTTCTAAAACTGGGATTCAATGTGGCTTACAACAAGAATAATTGGAAAAGTAGATATAACATCACAAGAAGCCACATTAAAACAAAATTAAATGTTTTGTCATATTACAGCACAATTAAATGCAAAGCAATTTGAAAGCACAGCATTTGGAAATTACAGCACCCACAGGTTAGAAGCCATTCCTTAAGCAACCAGTCAGTTATGACTCTTCACTAAAACAAGTCATTACATATGAATCATAGAAAAGGTTATCCCATACTAGGAAAACTGTGATGCAAAATAAATACACGGGCAACAAATAATTTCAATATCATGGTTCCAGGACTTGGTCTGGATGAGGATGAATAAGCTGAAGATCAATCCTGACAAGACAGACGTCCTCCTGGTCGATCGTAAGCTGGATCAGGGTATAGGGTGGCAACCTGTGCTCAATGGGGTTGCACTCCTCCTGAAGTCACAGGTCCGCAGCTTGGGTGTCCTCCTAGATTCACGTTTGAAGCCCAGGCGTTGGCGGTAGCTGGGAGGGCTTTCGCACAATTGAAACTCGTGCGCCAGCTGCGACCGTACCTCGTGAAGTCGGATCTGGCCACGGTGGTCCACGCCTTAGTCACCTCCAGATTGGACTACTGTAATGCACTCTACGTGGAGCTGCCCTTGAAGACAGCCCAGAAGTTTCAATTGGTCCAACGGGCGGCAGCTAGGTTACTAACTGGAGCGTCCTACAGGGAGCGATCAACCCCCCTGTTTAAGGAGCTCCATTGGCAGCCGTTCATCTTCCGGTCCCAATTCAAGGTGCAAGTTCTTACCTACAAATCCCTAAATGGTTTGGGACCCACCCACCTTCATGACCGCATTCCCATCTACGAACCCAGGCTATCTCTTCAATCAGCTGGAGAGACCCTGCTCTCGCTCCCACCCTCTTCGCAGGCGGCATTGGTGGGGACAAGGGAGAGAACCTTCTCTGTGGTGGCCCCCCGACTCTGGAACTTACTCCCCAAGGATATCAGACAGGCCCCCACATTGGCAGTTTTTAGGAGGAGCTTAAAAATGTAGCTGTTCCAATGTGCCTTCCCGGAATAAAGTAAATAATGCCCTGCTCTGATCAAACTTTCCAAAATGTCCCCAGAAGCACTTTAATCACCTGTTGGGTTGTCTGCTCCACATTATTTTCTAAAAAAACCCCTCCTGTGTTATTTATTTTAATTTTTTTAATAATTTCCATCTGGCCCAGCCATACTGTTTTTAAACTGTGTTGTTGTTGTTTATTGCTTATTGTAAGTTATAGTGACTGTAATGTTTTATTTGCTGTTGTGTTATTCTACTATGTATTATTGGGCTTGGCCTCATGTAAGCCGCCCCGAGTCCCTTCTGGGAGATGGTGGCGGGGTATAAATTATTATTATTATTATTATTATTATTATTATTATTATTATTATTATTATAAAAAGCAGAACTTTAAAGTAGATCTTAAGACCTTACTTTTGCCCTTTGAATTCTGTTTGCAGCAAGTCACTCACCCACCCAAACCACAATTGCACAACATCCTTGCTATTACAGATTGAAGGAAGCAGGTAAGGCCCAAATAGCGGCTATAGAGGTCAGAAAGAAAGAAAGAAATAACGGCAGATCAACAGAAAGGAAGAAGAAAAGCAGGTGAGTAAGAATGACTATCAACAAATTCTTCTAAATCTCAAGTTAAAATAGAAGAAGAAGAAACAGCAAGGAATTCTTATTTTACTGCCTATCCACATAACCTCCAACTTCCAGCCCCCTCCCACAATTCCAATACCCTTTGACTGTTCTGCTTTGACAAGTTTACCTGTTCGAACGTATTCTCCCCTACGAACCATCAAGGCTGTTAAGATCTTCTGGAGGGGCCCTGCTCTCGGTCCCTCCACATTCACAATTGCGGCTGGTGGGGACAAGAGACAGGGCCTTTTCTGTGGTGGCCCCTCAGCTGTGGAACTCCCTTCCAACTGAGATTAGATCTGCCCCCTCACTCCTGACTTTCAGGAAGCTATTGAAATCTAGGAATATTTGATTTCAAGATTAAAGACAATGAGGATAAGATACTCTTCTACTTCACAACAGCAGCGCGAATCTGTATTGCACGCAGATGGAAAGAAAAGGAAACAGCTACAGTAGATGAATGGATAAAAAAAGTAGTGGACATTATGAATATGGACCTTCTAACCCAGAGACTGGCGCAAAATAGAACATGGACAAATAACACAACAAACACCAAGTGGGATAAGTTCATTGAATTTATTAAAAGAAGCAAATACAAATACATATAAGGAGTAGGAAAAGGGAAGACTGTAAAATGGGAAAACACCCAGCCTTACCAGATTGAAACATCAGAACATAAGAATACATAAATAAAGACTTTAAAAACGCCCGAGAGGCAAACAATATAACCAAAAAGAAAGGAAAATCACAAGATCATCACAACTACCTAGGAAGCACTAGCTCTGTTTGGTTTTAGGGGGGAGGGGTGGGAATGAATGGGGGGGGGAGTATGGAAGGTGACTTTTGTGGGATGCAAGATGTATTGTCTATCTATCTCTTAAGCTCTAGGTATGTCCTTTCTAGACTTATGCATGTTGAGTGGAGGAAAATGGGATGTCGATGTTACTTGTTGGTCTGTTTGTATTTTTTTTATATGCATAAAATAATAAAAATTAAAAAAAAATTAAATTAAAATTAAGGAAGCTATTGAAATCCTGGATCTGGAAAGAAGCATTACCAGAATAATGGCTGGATTTTAATTATAGACTATCGATGACGTATGCGGGCCGAAATTGGACATGTTTTTTATCTTGGCAACCTGGTTTATATGTATTTATATGTATTTATTCTACTTGTATTTTAATCTTTTATTGTTTTTATGATGTTCTAAATTGTAATTTGGCATTGAATCCTTGCTGTTAACCGGCCTGAGTCCCTCTGCGGAGGTTGAGAAGATCGGTATATAAAGGTTTTAAATAAATAAACAGTCTTGAATACTCTGTCATCTCATGTTGTCACCTGTTTTTTAAATGTCACTATTGCTCTCCCCTCCACTCACTTTCCTCTTTCGTCCTCAGCAGGGGCAGTCTTTCCATTATGCAAACTACGTGGCCGCGTAGAGCGCCACCTGAGAGAGGCGCCACTGCGCCGCCCTGACCCGCCCCCGCACCGCCCCGCCCCGCCTCCAGTGCGCACACGGAGTTTTTCACGCATGCGGAGGCACGGCCGGCACGGCAGCGGCGGGGCGGCGCGTCTCCGCATGTGTGAAAATCTCCACGCATGCGGAGGTGCGGCTGGCGGGGTGGCAGGGCGGCGCAGCCGGCAACACGCCTCCGCATGCGCGGAGATTTTCACGCATTCACAGAAGCTCCGCGCATGCGCACTGGCGGCGGTGGCGCGCCAGCCGCACTTCCGCATTTTCGCGCGTGCACACTGGAGGCGGGGCGGCACGGGGGCGTGGTGGCGCAGGGGGGGGCAAAATAATATTCGCTTACCCCCCCGGGATAGGTCGGACCACCCCTGGTCCTCAGCTTACTTTAGCTCCTTCAAACTGAATTCAGTGGGCAAAAGTGATTTGCACTCAACTCAGGAAGAGGCAGGATCTTGACCCACACAGCTTGTATTATGTAACAGAAATATATATAGCCTAAAGATTTCTTTCCTCCCTTGGTTGGAGGAAAATGTTATCAAGAAAGATGTAGCATCTTATGAGGTATTTTTAGCATATATGTCATTATTTTTCTGTATTGAAAGCACTTTAAGGAGTATGTGAAATACCTTTAGAAATACATCCAGGTGAGTCCCCACAGAGCACTGTCATTTTAATGCTCATGAACATTATGCTCCCAGCCCTGCCTTCTGAATTTTGCACTTTCCCTTATGTCTATCTAGGAATTTGCACAAACCCAGAGCCCTCTGAACTCAGCACTTTTATGGTTCTGTATGGTTATGATGTTATGTTTTATTGTGATATGTTTTTATTTGGTTTTGTTTTGATGCTATCTTATTGTGTTATGTTTTTAACTTTGTGATCACTGGGCTTGTCCTTTTTAAGCCACCCGAGTCCCTTAGGGGAGATGGTAGTGGGGTATAAAATAAAGTTGTTGTTAAGAACATAAGAACATAAGAACATAAGAAGAGCCATGCTGAATCGGGCCTCAGCCCATCTAGTCCAGCATTCTGTGTCACACAGTGGCCCACTAGTTGTACACGGGGATCTCTAGCAGAAAGGAGGGCAAAACCCTCACCTGCTCCCGACCCCCCACAACCAGTACCCGGGGAAAATCCTACCTGCCTCCATCAACACAGAGGTGGCACTTGGATGTCCATTTCAGTAACTACAGATTCCCTTGGTATCCATGAATCTGTCTAATCTTGCCTTGAAGCTGTCAGGCTGACCGCTGTCACAACCTCCTCTGGAAGTGAGTTCCATAACCCAATGACTCTCTTGGTGAAGAAATATTTCCCTTTATTAGTCCTATCTTTCCTACCTTGGAGCTTTAGGAGTGCCCCTAGTCCTAGTGTTGTGTGACAGAGAAAATTTTTTTCTCTATTCACCTTTTCTATCCCATGCATGATTTTATACACTTCGATCAAGTCACCTCTTAAACGCCGTCTTTCAAGGCTGAAAAAACCAAGGCGTTGCAACCTGATTTCATAAGGGAGCTGCTCCATCCCTGGATCATTTTGTTGCCCTTTTCTGTACCTTTTCCAGTTCCGTTATATCCTTCTTGAGGTGCGGTGACCAGAATTGTACACAGTACTCCAGATGTGGCCTCACCATAGATTTGTAGAGAGGCAAGACAACATTTGCTGACCTATTTTCGATTCCCTTCCTGATCATGCCAAGCATAGAATTTGCTTTTTTCACTGCTGCTGCGCACTGGGTTGACATCTTCATTGAGCTGTCCACCAAAACCCCAAGATCCCTTTCCTGGTTTGTCTCAGAAAGCTTTGATCCCATCAGTTGATAAGTGTATTTGGGGTTCTTTGCCCCGATGTGCATGACTTTACACTTGTTTAGGTTAAAATGCATTTGCCACTTTGTTGCCCATTCACTCAATTTCGAGAGATCTTTCTGGAGCTCTTTACAGTCAGTTTCATTTTTAACGACCCTGAACAGTTTAGTGTCATCTGCAAACTTTGCTACCTCACAATTTACTTCTACATCCAGATCATTTATGAATAAATTAAAAAGTAACGGTCCTGTTGTTATTATTATTATTAAATTATTATTATTAAATTATTATTATTAAATTATTATTATTATTATTTTAAAGGCCCAATGGTCCCAAAGAGAATTTTAGTTAAGCAGTTTGGTGTAATGTCAATTTATCTTTGTCAAGAACATGCCATACAACCTTATTTCATGTGAATGAATTTGTGTTGAATATTCCCAAGTCAATATTTTTAGCACATGAGGGTGGCTTTTGGAAGGAGTGAGCTACTGGTAGTAATTAAATTCTTAACCATCCTTTATGTTCCCATCTTGCTCACCTTATTCACTGTTTTTTTCATTATTATTATTTTTATTAATTCTTTATTAAAGATTTTTGTTGCAAGTTAAAAAGAGGAAAAAATAAACAACAAACATACACATAAGGGGTAATACAATAGAAAGGAGAGAGAAAAAGGGGAAAAGGTAGGGTGGGATAAAACACAACAACAAAAGGGGGTATCAGGGAGGGGGGAAAGCTAAAAAGGAGGAGGGAGGGGCAGGGGGAGGGGTGACATGGGACTTCGAAGGGGAGAGGAGATAAAATGTTCTTATAGATAATATTAATAAAAATAATAATAAAAGAGTACAACTTGTGATTTAATCCAAATCTTCGTCCAGATTCTTAACTTGGTTTTTAGTTGTCCTATGGATGTGAGAAATAGAATATAAATATATAGAAACAATATACAATTCTTTTTAGATACTATATATATATCCATCTATTACCATCTATTATGTGCCTATCCCCAGTTAATGGTTAGATTGATAGTATGTTTCTTGTTACAGTAGTCCTATATCAAGGACCAGTCTGTTTTTTTCCTTTGGCTCTTCCCCATAAGTTTTTATTGCCTCAGTCAGCCATTCCATTTGAATGACTTCCAGAATTTTCTGGAGCCACTCTTCCATCCCGGGATCTCTTGATGATTTCCAATATTTGGCGTACACCAACTTAGCTGCAGTTGTTAAGAGTAAGTATATATTTTTTCCTCGTTTTTGTCTAGGGTTTGTCCTAAAATCCCCAAAAGAAGTGATTCTGGTTTCTCTTCCAGTTGTTTCTTGAAAAAAGTTTCTAGTTCATTATTTATCATCCTCCAAAATTTCCTGGCCTTAATGCACAGCCACCATAAGTGGAAAAAGTTTCTAGTTCATTATTTTTTATCATCCTCCAAAATTTCCGTTTTTGCCCCGTAATTCCAACATTCTGCCCTGGTGTAGATTTTGGCTTTTTCATTATTTTTAATGTAGCCATTAGGCCTTGTAAATCCATTTTAAAAATGGTTCAAAACTCGTTCTGGATGTAGGGGGCGCTGGTGCTTTGAATCTGAACGACCTCCGAAATTTTCCAGAAATATTTTTGAAATTTATTCGGAAAAATTCCGAAATTTCAGAATGGCTTCGTTAATGGTGTCCACCATTGCACAATGCACGAAAACCTGCAAAAAAATTCCCAGGTCCTTCTCTCCCATGAGAAGGACCTGGGGCAGGAGCGCTGTTTAACCCAGTTTGGAAGCTGATTTCTTCCCACCCGCATCAGATTGACGTGAGAGGGAAGAAATCAGCTTCCAAACTGGGTTAAACAAGGCTCCTGCCCCAGGTCCTTCTCGCGGGAGTGGAGGGCCTGCAGCAGGAGCCAGATGGATGCATTCCTAAAATAAGAAAGAGGCCGGGAAAGTCCAAGAGGACATCGGCATGGCTTACAAATGAAGTAAAAGATGTGATTGGAAAGAAGAAAAACTCATTTAAGAAATGTAAGGCTCTTCCTACTGAGGAGAACAGAAAGGAACACAACCTCTGGCAAACTAAATGCAAAGCAACCGTCAGGAAAGCCAAGAGAGATTTTGAGGCACATATAGCTAAGAATATTTAAAAAATAGCAAAAACTTCTTTAAGTACATCAAGTAGAAACCCAACTAGAAAAGCAGTTGGGCCACTTGACGAAAATGGTAAGAAAGGGACAATGGGTGAAGACAAGGAGATTGCCGAGGCGGCTAAATGACTTCTTTGCCTCGTTTTCACACAGGAGGACAGACAACATATGCCTGCAGCTGAGTCAGTTTTTTCAGGGAGGGAATTAAATGAATTAAACCAGATAGAGATAAACAAGGAAGATGTTCTCACATGCCTTACTAACCTAAATGTCAACAAATCACCAGGGCCAGATGGCATCCACCCCAGAGTTCTTAAGGAACTCAAGTGTGAAATTGCTGAAATTCTAGCCAAAATATATAACCTTTCTCTAAGATCAGGCACTGTACCCGAGGACTGGAGGGAGGCAAATGTAACTCGATCTTCAGAAAGGATCAGGGGTGATCCAGGAAATTATAGGCCAGTTAGTCTAACCTCCGTTCAGGCAAAGTGATGGAAACCATTATTAAAGAAAAAAATTACTAAGCACATAGAAGAACAGGCATTGCTGAAGGAAAATCAACATGGTTTCTGCAAAGGCAAATCATGTCTTACTAACTTGTTAGAATTCTTTGAGGGTGTAAATAAACACATAGATAAAGGGACCCAGTCGATATTGTTTACCTTGACTTTCAAAAGGCTTTTGACAAAGTCCCTCACCAAAGGCTCCTAAATAAGCTCTTCAGCCATGGAATCAGAGGACAGGTCTTGTCCTGGATTGGAACCTGGCTAAACTGTAGGAAACAAAGGGTGGTAATAAACAGACATTTCTCTGGGTGGAAAGAGGTGAGAAGTGGCGTACCCCAAGGTTCAGTTTTGGGTCCGTTACTTTTTAATTTATTCATTAATGACCTGGATGTAGGAGTAAATTCTGAGGTAGCAAAGTTTGCAGACGACACTAAATTGTTCAGGGTAGTTAAAAATGAAACTGATTGTAAAGAGCTCCAGAAAGATCTCTCGAAATTGAGTGAATGGGCAACAAAGTGGCAAATGCATTTTAACCTAAACAAGTGTAAAGTCATGCACATCGGCGCAAAGAACCCCAACTACACCTACCAATTGATGGGGTCAAAGCTTTCCGAGACAAACCAGGAAAGGGATCTTGGGGTTTTGGTGTACAGCTCAATGAAGATGTCAACCCAGTGCGCAGCAGCAGTGAAAAAAGCAAATTCTATGCTTGGCATGATCAGGAAGGGAATCGAAAATAGGTCGGCAAATGTTGTATTGCCTCTCTACAAATCTATGGTGAGGCCACATCTGGAGTACTGCGTACAATTCTGGTCACCGCACCTCAAGAAGGATATAACGGAACTGGAAAAGGTACAGAAAAGGGCAACAAGAATGATCCAAGGGATGGAGCAGCTCCTTATGAAACCAGGTTGCAACGCCTTGGTCTTTTCAGCCTTGAAAGACGGTGTTTAAGAGGTGACTTGATCGAAGTGTATAAAATCATGCATGGGATAGAAAAGGTGAATAAAGAAAAATATTTTCTCTGTCACACAACACTAGGACTAGGGGCACTCCCTAAAGCTCCAAGGTAGGAAAGTTAGGACTAATAAAGGGAAATATTTCTTCACCCAGAGGGTCATTGGGTTATGGAACTCACTTCCAGAGGAGGTTGTGACAGCTGTCAGCCTGGACAGCTTCAAGGCAGGATTAGACAGATTCATGGATACCAAGGGAATCAGTAGCTACTGAAATGGACATCCAAGTGCCACCTCTGTGTTGATGGAGGCAGGCAGGATTTTCTCCGGGTACTGGTTGTGGGGGGTCGGGAGCAGGTGAGGGTTTTGCCCTCCTTTCTGCTAGAGATCCCTGTGCACAACTAGTGGGCCACTGTGTGACACAGAATGCTGGACTAGATGGGCTGAGGCCCGATTCAGCATGGCTCTTCTTATGTTCTTATGTTCTTATGTAACCCAGTTTGGAAGCTGATTTCCTCCCTCCCATGTCACTCGCTTCCTTTCCGCTTCCTTTCTAAAAATGGCGGCAGTGGCTTCGAAATGGCAAATTCACTTCCGGGTTGCTTACATTGCTTCAAAACCACTTCAAAAGTGAATTTAATCTGAATTTATTCTGATTTTAGAAGCATTCTGAAGAACCTAACCAGGCCTAGTAGCCATCCATTCTTGCCACATAACACTATTTGTGAAGGTGAGGACACCATTGCTCTTGCTCCTTGATAACGGCACCACAATGACACTCATGAGACATGTCATAAAGTCTTCCTGGAAGTGTCACAAAGTCAGTTCAGTTTCTCAATCTGTCCTATCCTGAATGACTGTGAGGGAGAAAAATACATTGTGCATATTTCCCCATGCTCACAGTGCAAACAAAGAACTCAACAAAAGACTAATGCTTTTTGTAGCATGTGTGTACTCATATGTGTGTGAAAATGTTCACATCTGTTTCATCTCAGCCCTGATGTGGAATCAAAAGTGTGAACAAGAATACATCCCAGCATCCTCTGCAATGCATAGAAATAATTCCTTGAAGACCTGCTGGGTTGCTTTGGCAGATATGCCCACATGAAAATTGAAAAACAGTGGTTTGAAAGCAAGTAGGAATCCCAAGCAAATGATCACTGCGAAAGCTTGCTATTTTTTTCCCCATTACATAATGTGGCAATTGTGTAATTGTGGCGCACAGAGCACTAAATGTTCCGACTTCATTTCAAATATTTCCACATCCGAGAGTAATATTGAAGTCACTCCATGGCTAATCTTTATCATTTCCATAATGAAAATGTAATATTATACGGAAAATATGGATACGTCGAGGCATTCTCCTGCAGCCGTAATGGCGTGAACACTGATTTACAGTAATGTTACAGCTAAAGCATGGAATCAAGGCTCCAAATAAAATGTTTATAAATGCCATACATTAAACCCTCTGGTTTGTTATAAGGTAATAAACAGAAAAAGCTTCCATCGAGCCGTTTGCGGTTGTTAAATAAGATTCTTTGTGACTTGCAGAAACTGGAACACAATGAGGAATTATCAGTGCATTCTCTACTGAAGTCATCTACATGTGTTTATTTAATAAACAGAAGATGGCTTTATTATACACATTTGATTTCCATATGCAATCAGTGCCTCATCTGTCACTTGTATCTAAGCAGGGTGCTTCGTACAAATCTGGAAATGAAAAATTCAGAGCAGGGTGCAGGAAACTCATTTAACGTCGAGTGCAGTCAAAATCAAGATTTCTTTATTTGTAGTAACAACGCTGTTAAATCAGAAAATTACTCTCCCTTTCTGCATGTCCTTCTTTCTTTACAATTCAGTTGTTTGATCATAAATTGTCGAGTGCAATGGCTTGTCTCCTCCACTTTCCACACTGGTCGAGACAGATTAAAAACTCCGGCACACCACCAACCACTCTCAGCATACCATTAGCATATATATGAGATTTGAGACATTTTCTAATATTCTCCAGCAGAACTCATCTGTCAGCCAGGTGATGAATTATAAAAACTCTTAGCTTGTTTATAAAAGAGAGAAGGAGTGGGGGAGTGAGAGAGGAGGAAGGGGAGGAGGAGGAAAAAAACACGTTACGTTGATCCCTCCCTATTCTTTCATCTTCCCCAGACACTTTTGCATTTATTCGCATAAGCAAGAATAGTCAAGATTGGTATGTTGGCGGGGCAGTCTATTCTCCAGCCTCTAATCCTGATAGCTTTCCAACACCAATGGGACAACTATATATGCCAGTTGGCCTTATTATTCAATGTTTACATGCGCCCCCTGGCCCAGCTGGCCCGTGACTTTGGTCTGGAGTGTTATCAGTACGCTGATGACACCCAGCTTCTGCTGAGAATGGACGGCAGGTCGGACTCCGTACCCGATTGTTTCCATCTATGCCTCGAAGCCGTGACTGGTTGGCTGCGTGCCAGCCGGCTGAAGGTGAATCCATCGAAGACGGAGATCCTGTGGCCTGGTCGGCCTGGGCTGGGTGGGTGCCGGTTGCCTACCCTGGACGGCGAGCGGCTTAACCCATCGCCGTCAGTTAAGAGCTTGGGGGTTGTGCTGGACTCCTCGCTGACCATGGAGGCCCAGGTCTCTATGGTCAGCAGGACGTCATTTTATCACCTCCGACAGGCTAGGCGACTGGCACCCTACCTGTCCAGGGATGACCTGGCCACGGTAATCCAAGCGACGGTCATCTCGAGACTAGACTACTGTAATGGCCTCTACGTTGGCCTTCCCTTGTGACAATCCGGAAACTCAAGCTAGTGCAGAACGCCGCGGCTCGCTTGCTGGCAGGAGTGCTGGCATATCACACCTATTCTCCGGCAACTGCACTGGCTTCCTATTGAGTACCGAACTGCCTTCAAGGTGTTGGTTTTGACCTTTAAGGCCTTACACGGCCTAGGGCCTGCGTACCTGAAGGACCGCCTTACCCCGTACTCGCCCCCGAGATCACTGCGTTCAGATGAGCAAAATCTGTTGTTAATTCCATCAGTCCGCTCCTGCCACCTGTCGACGACGAGACAAAGGTCTTTTTCTGTGGCGGCTCCAGTGCTCTGGAACGCCCTCCCGGACAGCACCCGAGCCATCTTGGAACTGGACCCGTTCCGGAGGGCGTGCAAGACGGCCCTTTTTGGGCTGGCCTTTAATTAGGCACACCGGACTAAGTACTATGATATATGTCCTCTTAACCCGTGTCTTGACGATGTAACCTGTTTTAAATGTGGTTTTATGTTTTTATGTTTTTATCAATTGTAGGGCCACATGTTGATATGTCACGACATGCCACCCATGTATTTTTGCTGTGATCCGCCCCGAGCCTGCTGGGAGGAGCGGAATACAAAAGTGAATAATAAATAAATAAATAAATAAATAAACTAAAACTAAGGGTTTTTAAGGAACTCAGGTGGTTTGTTATTTGTCTTCAAGTCAAAACCAGACTTATGGCAACTCTACAACTGGGAGGAAGGGTGGAAAAGAGAAGGAAATGCAGCAGCGCATTTGGATACACTCCCACTTATCTGGGTGCAGTATATTATTTATTTATTTATTATTCAGACTTATATGCCACCACTCCCTGAGGGCTCGGAGCGGCTTACAACATAGCAATATTGACAACATAGTCATATTACTCCCGAGATAACAACTTAACAATTAAAAGAGTTTTAAAACCACATTCACATTCAAATGCCAGCCGAAACAGGTAGGTTTTGCAGGCCTTGTGAAAGGTCAGAAGATCCTGGAGGGCACGAACTTCAGCTGGCAAGGTATTCCATAGTGATGTAGCCACAGCGGAGAAAGCTCTACGTCTAGTCCAGGGCTGTCCAACTGCCGGCCCTGCAGGTGTTTTGGACTTCAACTCCCAGAAATCCTAGCCAGTTTACCAGCTGTTAGGATTTCTGGGATTTGAAGTCCAAAACACCTGCAGGGCCGGCAGTTGGACAACCCTGGTCTAGTTGATACTAAACGAATGGTTTTGGCACTGGGTGTTTCCAGTAGGTTTGCGTCCTCTGAGTGGAATGATCTCTGGGGCTGGTAGGGGGTAAGACGGTCCCTCAGATACGCCGGCCTCGGACCGTATAAGGCCTTGAAGGTTAATACCATCACTTTGAAGGTGATCCGGTGCTCTATTGGTAACCAGTGGAGCTGCTGAAGGATAGGTGTTATACGACATCTCACTGGAGCCCCTGTGAGGAGTCGAGCAGCAGCATTCTGGATGAGCTTAAGTTTCCGGATCACTGACAAAGGTAGGCCGATGTAAAGAGCGTTACAGTAGTCTAGTCTTGAGATGGCCATGGCTTGGATCACCGTGGCCAGATTGTCCCTGGTCAGATAGGGTGCCAGCCACCTAGCCTGCCGCAGATAGAAAGACGCGGTATATAAAGGAAGGGAGGTTAATCGGGGGTGTTATTTGAAACCCCCAAAATAAAATCAAAGCTGAGATAAAGCTGGGACAATCTTCTGGCCGGAAAACCTTTTTGAAAATCCACTGGTCACCACCAGACTTATAAGTAATATTAAGCCTTTGGCTTACTAGAGGTATCTTGGGCAAGAATGCTCTGGACTTGCATTCAGGCCTGTAATCTGAGGTAATACTGAAGATATTATTTCTTCTAGATGTTCGCTGCCATCATTAGACTTTTGTGATTTCTTTAAGAAACTGCTTCAAAACTCTTTTGACAGAGGCACACATGCGTTTTTTCATCTGCACCAAGCTAGGCGACTGGCTCCCTCTCTGTCTAGGAACAACTTGGCCACAGTGATCCAAGCTGCGGTCATCTCATGATTAGACTACTGTAACGCCCTCTACATTGGCCTACCTCTGTCTGTGACCTGAAAGCTCAAGCTGGTGCAGAATGCCGCTGCCAGACTTCTCGCCGGGGTGCCAGCGAGATGTCACATAACTCAAATTCTACAGCAACTGCACTGGCTTCCGATCGAGCACCGAATTATCTTCAAAGTGATGGTACTTACCTTCAAGGCTTTGTATGGTCCAGGGTTGGTGTATTATTATTTTTTATTAGAATTTTTTTATTTACATACAATAACAACTTACAATATAAACAAAACACAAAACAGTGAACATTTTACATATGTACACATAGCCCACCACCAAGGCCTGAACAGGTATCCTTTCCTTCACCATATATTTATAAATCAACCGTTAATCAAATGTCATATCCAAAATTCCTGACCAACAGGGTTATATTGCGAATCCATTTTCACTCTCTAAAGTGTATTTAATAAAGACCGACCCGTATGCCTCAAAATCTGATCTATTAGTTTCCCCCCTGAATACCTTCATTTCCATTGTTAGTTTATCATTTAAGGCTACGTTCCATACCTCCCTATACCAAGCTTCCAGTGTAAGATTAGTTATTATTTTCCAATTCCTTGCTATTATAATTCTTGCCACAGTGAATAAAATAATCATCAATTCTTTCTTTTCCATTTCTAAATTCAACATTGTGGTGTCCATTAGTAATGCTAACCTGGCATCCGGAGTAATATTTAGCCCTATAATATTGCTTATTTCGATAAATATATCATTCCAATAATTCTTCACTTGGGGGCATTCCCACCATAAATGAAAATATGTCCCTTTGTGCATGCCACATCTCCAGCAGAGGTTGCTTTGCTTGCTGTCCATCTGATGCTGCTTGACCGGTGTGGTATATCATCTCCATATAACTTTAAATACATTTTCTTTTAATCTTGTTGATAAATTCTTAACCACTCTCCACTTCAGGGTCGGTGTATTTGAGGGACCGTCTTGCTCCCTACCGAAAATAGGTCGTCAAATGTTGTATTGCCTCTCTACAAATCTATGGTGAGGCCACATCTGGAGTACTGTGTACAATTCTGGTCACCGCACCTCAAGAAGGATATAACGGAACTGGAAAAGGTACAGAAAAGGGCAACAAGAATGATCCAAGGGATGGAGCAGCTCCCTTACGAAATCAGGTTGCAACGCCTTGGTCTTTTCAGCCTTGAAAGACGGCGTGGGGGGTCGGGAGCAGGTGAGGGTTTTGCCCTCCTTTCTGCTAGAGATCCCTGTGTACAACTAGTGGGCCACTGTGTGACACAGAATGCTGGACTAGATGGGCCGAGGCCCGATTCAGCATGGCTCTTCTTATGTTCTTATGTTCTTATGTTCTTATGTACCAAACCCAGAGATCACTTTGTTCTGAAGATCTGAACTTGCTGGACATTCCGAATTTTAAGGTCTATCATCTAACTGCCAATAGGCGCAGAACCTTTTGTAGCACAGCAGTTCTCGTTTGTGCCAGGGGGCCAGGGATCAGGACCGGGGGTTCCATTAGCATTAGGGCCTGCACCAGCAGAGTTAGATTCAGAAGAGGATTTGGAAGGGTTAGCTGAAGGAGACTTTCCCATCACCGGGCCTCTTTCTCCCACCGAAAGTTTGGCATGGGATGAAGGTTGGCCGGAACCGTATGAAGATATAGATAACCAGGTGCAGTTGGAAAGTTCTGATAGTGAAAGTCATGAACGGCCGGGGGGGAGAGGCTCGCAGGATCCTGTGAGTGAAAACATGGAAGAGAGCGGCTGGGAAGATTCTAGGGAGGAGAGCTCTCATGAAGATATAGACCCAGGTGCTGGGAGACAAGGTCGAACCTTTGATAGGAGACAAAGCATTGAGTCCAGCAGAAGGGGGTGGTACCACAGCCTAGACAGGCTGAGGTCCAACAATAGAGATTGGAGACGTCGAAGCCTAGATTGTCGGGGACCTCGGCCGAAAGATTAAGTATAGGGTCCGTGGGAATCAATCCCCAGTGCTTCAGCCACGTCTCTTCTGAGTAGGCGTGTAGAGAAGTGGGTTCTTGGAACCAAGCCTTGCCTTGCACCTTGTACCTTGTTTTGTTCCTGAATCCGCATTGCTTGCGGAGCCTTGCCAAGCCTTTTGGATTATTTTACCAAGTTGCTTTTGAATTCTACATTACTACAGTTTTTGGATTGCTTTTGCTATTCTCATGGACAATACTTCTTTTGAACTGTTTCTATATATCTAATAAAGTAGTTAGCCTTCAGTCCGTCTCTGTGTGTGTGATTAAGGGGCCAGTCAAGTCCGTGCATCGTGACACCTTTTCGATTGTGGCTCCTACACTTTGGAATGCGCTACCTGCCGAAACCCGGGCACTCCGGGACCTACCAACCTTTCGGAGGGCATGTAAAACTCATCTATTCCGGCAGGCCTTTGAGCTAGGCTAAGATGATATAAAATGTTCTTAACTTTGATTTTACTATTTTATTGCAAACTGTGTTATTATTCTGCTTGTAAACCGCTCCGAGCCTTTGCGGAGTGGCGGTATAGAAATCTGAATAATAAATAAATAAATAAAATTAATGTAATAAAAATAATGTTAATAACAGAGTAAAATAATAAATAACCTTGACTCGAGTATAAGCCGAGGGGAGCTTTTTCAGCCTAACAAAAGGGGCTGAAAAACTAGGCTTATACTCGAGTATATACAATATATCATCATAGATTTAAATAATTCAAAAACGACACTGCATTATTTCCTAGAATATCATAACTCTCATAGTGCATTGCAACCTAATAATAATACACTTTATTTATATTCCGCTCTTCTCACCCCGAAGGGGACTCAGAGCGGATTACAGGTACACATACTTAGCAGACAATCCCTGCCGTTTCCACATACACTCATATATACTTTAAGGCCTTACACGGCTTGGGGCCAGCGTACCTGAGGGACCGACTCTCCCCCTATTGGCCAATGAGATCACTGCAATCAGGGGGTGCCAATCTTTTAGATGTTCCCTCGGCGAGGCTGGTGCGTCTGACAGCAACCCGTGGGAGGGCGTTCTCCGTCATTGCGCCCACCCTGTGGAATGCCCTCCCGGCAGAAACACGAGCTATTCAGGACTTGCTCCCCTTTAGATGGGCCTGTAAGACCCATCTTTTTCGACAGGCTTTTGACCTGTAGGCCTGCCCCTCCTCAGCCCTCCTGTTTTAATTGTTATCTGCGGTGATGTGTTTCACCTCAGATTTTTAACTATTGTACTATTTTATTTACCGATCGGTTGTTGTTTTTACCACTGTTGTTGTTTTTATTCGCCTGTACGGCTTTTGTGAGCCGCCCCGAGCCTCTCCGGGAGTGGAGGCATAGAAGCGTGATCAATAAATAAATAAATATAGACAACAGAGGCAAACTCTGGCCACTAGGGGGAGCTGACGCACTCCTCATCTCTCAGCGTTCCCAGCATCCCTTGTTGTTCTTTCCGCATTCTCAGCGTTCCTGGAGTTCTTTAATGGCCTCATAATTCAGTCGAAATTTGCCTCCTGTAGCAACCCAGTTCTCTTTCGTGCCTGGGGGCAGGGGTGGCCCCGGGGGTCCCGATTGCATTAGGGCCCATTGCAGCTGATGAGGACATGGACGAAGGGGATGATGAGGTAGCTGGGCCTTCCTCTCCCACAGAGAGCTTGGAATGGGATGCTGGCTGGCCTGATGGGTATGACAGCTGGGAAGGTCAGGCTGACACTGAAAGTGCTGATTCAGATAATCAGTATGAGAGACCAGGTGGTTTCGGGTCGCAGGAAAGAGTTAGGGAGATAGCGGAGGATGAGCCCATGGAAGCTGAAAGGGAGTCTGGCTCTCATGAAGATAGCGACCCAGGTGCTGGGAGGCAAGGACGGAGCTTTGATAGGAGACGGAGCATTGAGTCCAGCAGGAGGGAATGGCACTGAAGCCTAGAGCGTCAGAGGAGCGCTAGGTCCCGTAGTACAGATTGGCGCCGCAGCCTAGAGCATCGGGGGTCTCACCAAGGGAATTAGTATAGGATCCGTGGGAACGGATCCTCAGTTACTCGGCCACTTCTGATCTGAAGGGAGTGAAGCGAGTGAAGATCCACGGAGCTAGGACTGCGGCTCATGCTTTGCCAAGAAGTTTCTTGGGCCTTGATTCCTTGAACTTTGCCTTGTTTGAATTGCCACGGACCAAGTCTGTTTTGATCCGCATTGTTTTTGCGGAACTTTTGCCAAGTTTTGCCTTTGGAGATACTTAAGAACTTTGCATCCTTTTGATCGCAATTTTGATTTTATGGACAATTATCCTTTTTACCTGTTTCTTATTATTCAATAAATTGTTAGCTGATTACCGTCTCTGTGTGTGTGATTAAGGGGCTAGGCCAAGACCCTGCATCGTGACACCCCCCTCCCCACTTAATGTGGTACCTTTATCTCCTACTTGACAGATACAACTGTCTTTCAGGCTGCAAAGGTCGACAGCAGGCTACACTTAAAGGTCGAGCACCCACCTTGACCTGGGCAGGCCTCGAACTCATGACCTATTGGTCAGAGAGATCTTATGCAGCTGACACTTAGCCAGCTGCGCCACATTCCCGGTTCAATGGCTATTCCCAGCTAAAATAAATTCAGTGCACCAGCAGTAGAATGGTAAAACAATATTTGTGTTAATTCATTTGATTCAATTACTCTAATTGAGCTTAGACCAATGTTGAAGACAATTTTAAATCAGCAGATTTTTTAGTGAATGAAATTGGCTGGAATTTTATTCTTCAATCATTTGTGGATATAAGGCCCTATAACCTGTCTGATATTGGGAGTGTCAGGTCTGTTTAGTACTTGGATGGGAGACCACTAATGAATATCAGATGTTGTAGTAGGCTATGTTTCAGAGGAAGGGGCTTGCCTAAGAAAATTGTATGATCATCATGAAGTCACAGTAAATCAAGAGGTGACTTGGAGATACACAGGTATAAATATGCCTTTGGCTAGGATGTTTACTTATTTACTTACATACTTTATTGATTTATATCCCACTTTTTCCCCAATGGGACTTTACATTCATGGATTTATCTCACAATTCTGCTGTGCCGCCTTATTTGAGAACTTTGATGTTGCACAAGCAAATGTACATTGGTGCAAACTGCATATGTGCAACTATGCACAGCCATCCATTCAATGTACAATGAAAAATGCTGTGCAACTCTGGTTTGTAGTCTTTAACTGCAATCGTACGTTTTGCAACAGTCAAAAAAGTACAGCTGCCTGCCTAAGGTCAGATAGCAAAAGTATGCTAGCCGATACTCAAGTCAGAGAAGTGGCAGTAAGGTGAAAAGGAAACACAATTTCCTGGCCCTTGCTGTTTGCTATGAAGAATTAATTCAAGATTTTCATAGAACCACTAACACAGAGAAGCTTAATCAACTGTCTAGAGTAGTGTTTCCCAACCAGTGTGCCGTGGCATACTAGTGTGCCATGAGCGATCATCAGGTGTGCCGTGGGAAATTGGAACCTCCAATACCCTTTTATTCCCCCTCCTGCCGAACACTTTTTCTTCTCCACTCGGGCTCCCTTCTTCCCAGCCTCGCTCTGCTCACTTTACCTCACTTTGCTCACACTGCCGCCATTTTGATCCGAGGGGGCAGCTTGAGCGTGTTCAGGAGGGGAGGGGGGAAGACATGGGGCGAGTCTCCGCAGTAGCGCCCACACGGTCACGTCTTCCTCCCCCCCCCCCCCTCCTGAAGAAGGGAGCCCGAGTGGAGAAGAAAAAGTAAGTGTTCAGCAGGAGGGGGAAGAAAGGGCGCGAAGGGGAAGGGGGAGGAAAAGGTCTCTGTCGAAAGCTGGCATGGGCAAACTTGATTGTGTGTTAACTATAAATCCCAGAAACTGTAACTCCCAAATGTCAAGGTCTATTTTCCCATAAACTCCATCTGTGTTCACATTTGGACATATTGAGAATTCATGCCAAGTTTGGTCCTGATCCAACATTGTTTGAGTCCACAGTGCTCTCTGGATATAGGTGAACTACAACTCCAAAACCCAAGCTCAGTATGCCCATTAACTCAGTTATAGTATCTTTTCTCTTGGTTTTGGGGTGTTCTGTGTGGGAAGTTTGTGTCTTTCTGCCATTCCTGCCAGGATATCTATGTTGTGTTCATCGAAACAGGCCCAGGTTTCACACTGAGTGTATAAATACATTTAAAAACATATTAACAATATGTATTACTGTGTTAGAGTGTCATTTTGTGTCATTTTGGTTGGTGGTGTGCCCCAGGAGTTTGTAAATGTAAAAGATGTGCCGCGGCTCAAAAAAGGTTGAAAAACACTGGTCTAGAGCACTGATTCTCAAAGTGGGTGGTACCACCCCCTAGTGGACTGTGAGGCAATCCAATGGGGTGGTGGGAGGCTCAGGGGAATTTGGGGGGGTGAACCCCATTTTAAGGGGCCAGTAAACGATTGGGGGTTCTGGGTGCCAAGTTTGGCTCAATTCCGTTGTTGGTGGAGTTCAAATGCTCTTTGATTGTAGGTGAACTGTAAATCCCAGCAACTACAGCCCCCAAATGAGAAGAGCTATTTTCTCAAAACTCCACCAGTGTTCAAATTTGGGCATACTGACTATTTGTGCCAAATTTCATCCAAATCCATAGTTGTTTGGGTTCATTGTGCTCTCCAAATGTAGGTGAACTACATGTCCCCAAAATCACTGCCAATTCCTCCCAAACCCCTCCAGTATTTTCTGTTGGCCATGTGGGTTCTCTGTACCAAGTTTGGTCCAGTTCTGTACATTGTGGGGGTCTCAGTGGTCTGTGGAAATCAGAGCTGAATCGGTTGAAGGTACTGCAAATACCATCATCCGTTGTCCATATTCCCCCAAACTTAATGTTTTTTGTGATTAATCACTATGCTTTAATTATGTTCAATTTGTAACATCCTGCATATTAGATATTTGCATTAGAATTCGTAAGAGTAGCAAAATTATTTATGAAGTAGCAACGGAAGTATCGTTGGGGGTCACCACAACATGAGGAACTTTATTTAGGGCTCACGGTATGGAGAAAGGTTGAGAACCACTGCATTAATACAAATATCTTTCTGTTTAATTGTTATTAAATTTAAAAAAAAATTTCTAGGGGGGCGGTGAGTAAATTTTTTTCTGGAAAGTGGGTGGTAGGCCAAAAACGTTTGGGAGCCACCGATCTAGAGTCTTGCTGAAGGACATTAGAGCTCACTTCAGTTGAGAGCTCTGAATGTCTTTCAATAAGAATCATAGAGTTGGAAGAGTCCTCATGGGCCATCCAGTCCAACCCGCTGCCAAGAAGCAGGAAAAGCACATTCAAAGCACCCCCGACAGATGGCCATTCAACCTCTGTTTAAAAGCCCCCAAAGAAGGAGCCTCCATCACACTCCAGGGCAGAGAGTTCCACTGCTTAACAGCTTGCACAGTCAGGAAGTTCTTCCTAATGTTCAGATGGAATCTCCTTTCTTGTAGTTTGAAGCCGTTGTTTCGTGTCCTAGTCTCCAGGGCAGCAGGAAACAAGCTTGTTCCCTCCTCCCTATGACTTCCTCTAACATATTCATACATGGCTGTCAAGTCTTCACTCAGTCTTCTCTTCTTCAGGCTAAACATGCCCAGCTCTTTAAGCCACTCCTCATAGGGCTTGTTGTCCAGACCCTTGGTCATTTCAGTTGCCCTCCTCTGGACACATTCCAGCTTGTCAGCATCTCCCGTCAGTTGTGGTGCCCAGAAATGGACACAATATTCCAGGTGTGGTCTAACTAAGGCAGAATAGAGGAGTAGCATTATTTATTTATTTACAATATTTTTACCCCATCTTTCTCAACCCCCCCCCCCCGGGGGGGGCTCAGAGCGGCTAACAAAGGCAGCGATTCAATGCCTAAATACACAAAGTAGACAAAAACCATACAAAATTAAACAGTAGCAATTAATTAAAACAAAATTATCTAACAGTCAATTAAATAACATTAAAGCAATGTTCAATCCACACATCCAGTTGCTAGAGCAGTAAAACCGTGTGGTCAAGCCAGTCCATTCCAATTAAGTGCTGCTATGTCATTGTGCAAAGATCTGGTCCCAGAACCAAGATTTTACCTTTCTCTTGAATGCTAGGAGGGATGGGATCGATCGTATCTCGCTTGGCAGCGCATTCCACATGTGAGGGGCCACAACCAAGAAGGCCCTGTCTCTTGTCCCCGCCAGCCGCATTTCAGATGCTGGCGGAAGTGAGAGCAGGGCCTCTCTAGATGATCTTAAGGTGGGACGTATGCATTCGGACAAGTAGGCTGGGCCAGAACCGTATAGAGCTTTATAGGTTAAAACCAGAACTTTGAATTGAGCTCGGAAGTGGACAGGCGGCCAGTGGAGCTGACACAGTAAGGGGGTGGTATGCTCCCTGTATGTAGCTCCTGTTAGTAATCTGGCTGCCGCCCGTTTGACTAATTGCAGTTTCCGAACTGTTTTCAAAGGCAACCCCACATAGAGTGCATTGCTATAATCTATTCGGGATGTGACCAGAGCGTGGACGACCGTAGCCAGATCAGACTTCCCAAGGTACAGGCGCAGCTGGCGCACGAGTCTTAACTGTGCAAAAGCATGAGTCTTAACTGAGACCTGAGGTTCCAGGCTCAGCGATGAATGCAGGATCACTCCCAAGCTGCGAACCTGCGTCTTCAAGGGGAGTGAAACCCCATCCAACACCAGCTGTAACCCTATGCCTTGTTCGACCTTTCGACTGACCAGAAGGACCTCTGTCTTGCCAGGATTTAGTTTCAATTTGCTAGCCCTCATCCCATCCGACACAGCGGCCAAGCACCAGTTCAAAGTCTGGACAGCCTCCTTAATAACAGGTGGGAAGGAGTGACAGATTTGGACATTAGATAAAACCTTTCTCCGAAACTCCAGATTATCTCCCCCAGTGGCTTCATGTAGATGTTAAATAACATGTTAAATAGCATGACTTCCCTGGATCTAGACCAGGGGTGCTCAGAATGGTGATCGGGATCACCAGGGTGATCTTCGGGCCTCATCCTGGTGATCTTCAGGCCCCTGACCAGGCTTTTTGCTGTTGGTCCTCTTTACGAGTCCCTGAGCGCTGCAAAGAAGTCCTCCGTCGTTGCTCATTCCTGCTCCCTGCTCGCCCGCCGCCTCCAAAAGCTCCAGAGTCCAAGAGGCAGAATAGGCCCCCTCTTTTGGATTCCTCCTCCTCCCCCCTCCGTCCTTCTCCAGCCACTCAGAGTTGTAGGAGACCAAGGGGGGGCGAGCCTGGATGACGCGAAGTGCCCATTCTGCCTCTCGGACTTCTCGTGAGCTCTTGGAGGCGGCACGCATGCTGGCGGCGTGGAAATAGGAGCAACGACGGAGGAGAAGAAGAAGGATGCTTTGGGGTCATTTCCTTACCGCATCTCAAATGTCGGTCTTTTTTACTTTGGGGTGGGTGCTTGATTGTTCCGTGCCATGTCTCTTTGTTTATTTTTAATGTTAAAAATGGCCTTTTAGCTCCAAAGCCTCTCTGCTTGCTTTGTTCCTTGAGAAATATATGTTGGGGAATATGGAAATGTGGGAGAAATGGAGTGGTTGGATGTATTTTTGTATGCCCCTTTGTTTACCTTGCTGAGTATTAAATGGCCTTGCAGTTCAAAAGCCTCTCTTCTTACTTTCTGGCTGGTAATATGTGTGGTAATATGGCAGTGTGGGAGAAATGGGGTGGTTGGATGTATTTTTATGCTCTGTTTTATATTGTTGTTATTAAATTGAAATGTTGATGTTTTATAACTTCATTTTATGTAAACTGCCCCGAGCCTGCTGGAAGGAGCGGTACATAAAAATGAATAATAAATATAAATAAATAAATAAGAAAATAGTTATACGTTTTACATTTCTGGGTAGGTGATCTTTGGGACTTGGTTTTTTAATCAGTAGCTCCCATGCTGAAAAAGTGTGAGCACCCCTGATCTAGACACTATGCTCCTATTGATACAGACCAAAATCCGATTGGCTGTTTTTTGCCACCACATCACATTGTTGGCTCATGCTTAACTTGCTGTCCACGAGGACTCCAACATCTTTTTCACACATACTGCTCTTTAGAACAAGTAAAGTAACAATTGGACAAAGGTTCTTGGTGTAACTTTGTGTTCGGACATTGTGAGAATTGAAATGCTTGCTGCCTCCCTTGTTGCCTGATATACTGGGCTCCTAAAGCCTGCCCCAGGTGATGTGGTGAAACCAAGTCAGTTTTTCTGCAGTCTGATACAGTCCTCTCTATTACCTTCACATTATGCTCCTATTTTTGTCTGGTGTGTGTGCAGAGTAGGTTTCATTCTGTACCCAGAGGTGTGTACTAGGCCTGGACAATCATGGTTCTAAATCAGGGGTGCTCACACTTTTTCAGCATGGGAGCTACTGATTAAAAAACCAAGTCCCAAAGATCACCTACGCAGAAATGTAAAACGTATAACTATTTTCTTATTTATTTATTTATATTTATTATTCTTTTTTTGTGTACCGCTACTTCCAGCAGGCTCGGGGCAGTTTACATAAAATGAAGTTATAAAACATCAACATTTCAATTTAATAACAACAATATAAAACAGAGCATAAAAATACATCCAACCACCCCATTTCTCCCTCACTGCCATATTACCACACATATTACCAGCCAGAAAGTAAGAAGAGAGGCTTTTGAACTGCAAGGCCATTTAATACTCAGCAAGGTAAACAAAGGGGCATGCAAAAATACATCCAACCACCCCATTTCTCCCACATTTCCATATTCCCCAACATATATTTCTCAAGGAACAAAGCAAGCAGAGAGGCTTTGGAGCTAAAAGGCCATTTTTAAACATTAAAAATAAGCAAAGAGACATGCCACAGAACAATCAAGCACCCACCCCAAAGTAAAAAGACCGACCTTTGAGATGCGGTAAGGAAATGACCCCAAAGCGTTCTTCTTCTCCTCCTCCGTCATTGCTTCTATTTCCACGCCGCCAGCATGCGTGCCGCCTCCAAGAGCTCACGAGAAGTCCGAGAGGCAGAATGGGCACTTCTGCGTATGCGCGCAGGGCCAGCCATGCATCGCGTCATCCAGGCCCGCCCCCTTTGGTCTCCTACGACTCTGAGTGGCTGGAGAAGGATGGAGGGAGGAGGAGGAATACAAAAGAGGGGGCCCATTCTGCCTCTTGGACTCTGGAGCTTTTGGAGGCGGCGCACGAGCAGGGAGCGGGGAGGAGCATCAACGGAGGACTTCGTTGCAGCGTGCAGGGGCGCGTGAAGAGGACCAACTGCAAAAAACCTGGTCAGGGGCCTCAAGATCACCAGGATGAGGCCCAAAGATCACCCTGGTGATCCCGATCACCATTCTGAGCACCCCTGTTCTAAATGGTTCTAAAGTACTTACAAAACTACAGTTCTGATGGTGAACACTAGGTGGTGCTGGTGCTTTGCTTCTACAGTGTTGCTAAAGTTCTGGTGGTGAACATTTCAGAACTCTAAGAAACCTTTCAGAATTTCGTTATAAATGGCAGTTCCTAATTGGTTCTGTCTTAAAAATCGCCAATAATGAAATAATAATGAAGTTTTGAACATTTTGTTAGAGTTCTGAAATGTTCACCACCAGAACTTTAGCAACACTGTAGAAGCAAAGCACCAGCGCCATCTAGTGTTCACCACCAGAACTTTACTTTTGTAAGTACTTTAGAACCATTTAGAACCATGATTGTCCAGGCCTTGTGTGTGCACTATGGAAACTCATATTCTGTAAAGCAGGAAAGGAGTTGTTTTATCAGGTCATGACTTAGCCAAAGTTCAGCACTTTCCATTCATATTTATTCCAGTTGGATGCTTAAATGTGTGCTTTTGCTCCTATCAGCCTCCCTAGTGCGCCTTCCAAGTAGTTAAGATAGCATCGGGACCGAACATCTCCCATAAAAATAAAAGTTAAACTTTTCATGGATTGCTCTCTTGATTTTTGCTTACTTCCAGATTTAAATACTTTTACTCCTTTTGAAATTTTAACAATAACGCCTTTCTGTAGTGAGAGGCAGGGCCAACATCAATCAAGTGTAATGACTGTGTTATTTAATATAGTACTAAAGTGCAATAGAGTCAGATCATTCCAACTGAACAGCAGACATGCTAAACAATGTTACGTATCTAGCGTTTAAAAGCAGCTGAAAAACATTTGACTTAATCTGTCTCTTGGCATTTATCCCTATTAAGTAGTCATATCATTTATAAGAGTGCCAATAAAATTGATTTGATTGTATTTTCCCCCTGGAGGATTTTGTTCCGCTAAAGGAAGCTCATCAGCCAATCATTCTGCTCAATTTAGCTCCAGAAAAGATAATTACCTCTTCTGATTTCCCTTTCTACCATGTCCATATGGAATAAAAATACTAATGGTGCAATCCCATGCGCACTTGATTGGACTAAATCCCATTGACTGCAATGGGATTTGCTTCTGAGTAAACAGGCAAAAAATGCAATCATGTCAGGAAAAAAAGAAGCAAGTTCAGGGTACAGTTATAATATATTTAAAAGCACAAAGTTACAAACTTGCCATGATGGTAAAAGTCCTTTGTCCAGAAGTTGGCCATTTGGAGTGCCTCTGGTGTCGCTGTAAGAAGGTCCTCCATTGTGCATGTGGCAGGGCTCAGGCTGCATTGTAGTAAGTGGTCTGGGGTTTGCTGTTCTCCACACTCACATGTTGTGGACTCCACTTTGTAGCCCCATTTCTTAAGGTTAGTTCTGCATCCAGGGGCGGCCCGACCTAATTTGGGGGGGTACGCGAAGAAATTTTGTCCCCCCGCCGCGCGTCACTCACCGCCGCCGCCACGCCCACACCGCCGCTGCCACACCACCGCCGCCACACCACCGCCGCCACACCACCGCCACACCGCCGCCGCCGCTGCCGGCCCCATCGGCCGCAGCACACCTTTGCGGCGCACCTTTGCCGGCCGGCGCATGCGCAGGAGCACCTACAGGCACTATAGCGCCTGTAGATGTTTCTGCGCACGCCTCTGTACGGCACGCGCACTTGCTCCCAAGCGCGCCTGCCGCTTTGGAGCCAGCGCATGCGTGCAGTGCAGGTTTTGCGCATGCGCGCTGGCTCCAAAGCGGCAGGCGCTTGGGAGCGAGTGCGCGTGATCTCGTACATTCGCGCGTGCGCAGAAACGTCTACAGGCGCTATAGCGCCTGTAGGTGCTTCTGCGCGCGCGGACGGGCGGCGCAGGGCAGTGCGGCGGCGGCGGGCACGGAGTCGGCGGCGGCGCCTCCCAGCCGGTGGTGCCCCTCCCAGCCGATAGCGCTACGCGACCGCGTAGGTCGCGGAATCCCTGGGGCCACCCCTGTCTGCATCTCATGGTGCCAGGGGTGCAGCGTGTTCAATAGGCTTGGTTGAGCCATTTAAAAAGTGATTCTAAAATACAATGGGGGAGGGGGATTTTTTAAATTAGTAATACACTTACCAAAAAAATTCAGAAATGTAACGTAATTAATAACGAAATTCGTTATTAGTTCTTATTCCAGCGCATGCTTATTCCAGATGGTTTTGGCCTACAACTCCCAGAAATCCTAGCAGCTGGTAAACTGGCTGGGATTTCTGGGAGTTGTAGGCCAAAACTGGAATAAACCACACTGAATTATAGATGGGACTCCAAATAGGAAGGAGGGAAGGAGGGAGGGAGGTATTCTATTCTTGGAAGCAGCCAAAAGGAGGAGGAGGAGGCTGGTGCAATCACAATGTATCGGCAGGTGTGAGGGGAAAGCAAGCAAGTCTACAGGGGTGGTTTCCGCAAGGGTAGTAGTCTATCCACTCATAATATCAGATAATCTTTGCAGGAATAAGGGTCAGTTACTTGTAATCCACAATTACATGTGTTGTAATCCACTTGGGGGTGATCTCAATAGCCGCGCTGAGGAAAAACGCGGAAGAAGCCCAGGCTGCAGCGCTGGCTGGGGGAGAGAATGCCATCAGGCCAGCTGAGCCAGCAGATCAACAAGGGTGGTTCCCGCAAAGGAAGTAGACAAGCAGAGCATTCCACAATCGGCTTGGGGTGATGCCGCCAAAGATAATAGTTAATACACCACTTCAAGCCAATTGTGGAATGCTCTGCATGTCTACTTCATTTGCGGGAACCACCCTTGTTGATCTGCTGGCTCAGCTAGCATGATTGATGGCATTCTCTCCCCAGCCAGTGCTGCAGCCTGGGCTTTCTTCAGGGTAACTTACACAGTACACACACACACACACACCAGAATCCTGTCCCTGCCTTCTGTCTGGTCGGGGGAAGCAGGGGGAAGCACGCTAAAGGTTTGCCAAAACCGCAGACATGAGGAATGGATGGCAGAGGCAATGGATTGATCCATTCCTCTGCCATCCATTCCTCATGTCTGCAGTTTTGGCAATGCTTTAGCATGCTTCCCCATGCTTCCCCCGACCAGACAGAAGGCAGGGACAGGACTCTCTGGTGTGTGGGTGTACTGTGTAAGTCACCCTGAAAAGTAATTTTGGAGGACATAGATATTTCTGTTAGAAGAATGTCTACTGAGAGGGGAAGATACGATCTAATTACAATAATTAAGAAAAATGGCGGCCCCCAGGTTTGGTAAGGAAATTATACTTCCGGGTTGGAGCATATGGTTCAAAAAACAATTAAATTAGCTTTTTATACGAATTTAATCCGATTTCAAATAATTTTTAAACCGCAGAGACCAACCCTAGTGTTCAATGTCTTCCAGGTTTCCCAATGTTCTGTGTGCCCAGGAGGGAGTCTCTCATGAGGTATCAGCCACTGATTGAGGTTTTTGTTTTAGCCTGCCACCTTTGGACTCTCACTTGTCGAGGTGTTCCTGCAAGTATCTCTGTAGATCTTAAAAAGCTATTTCTTGATTTAAGTCATTGGCATGCTGGCTGATATCTGCCCCCCCCCCCCTCTGGCAGATCCGGGGAACGGACAAAGGCAATGCCCGGGAGCTGCACATTGCATACCGATACGGGGAACATTATGACAGCGTCAGGAAGATCGATGACAATGAGGACGTCCCCGCCAGGCTGCAGACTGAGATGCTCTGCAAGAAGGAGTCCAGCAAAAAGCAGGAAGTCCCATGGAAGAAATTGGAAGCGGCAGAACCGAACGAGGTGGAAGACGCTGTGCAGAAAGTCCAGAACGCTACCGGCTGCCTGGACTCTGATTTAATCCTCCAAATCCTTGAAATGGAAGACTACAACTGAGGCCGGCCACAGAACAAAGTTATTGACCACACATACGGACTGAGTTGGACATGATTTTATATTGGCAACTTGGCTTATTTGTAATTATATTCTATATGTATTTTCATCTTTTGTTGTTGTATGATGTTTTTAGATTGTATTGAATCCTTGCTGTGAGCCAGTCTGAATCCCTCTACGGAGGTCGAGAAGAAATAAATAAATAAATAACAGAGGATGGGCCGAAGATGTCAATGCCTTGGTCCTTTCATTACTGGCTGCTACTTCCTGGTGAATACAGATATAGTCACAAGACTCAAATATAAAAGTATCTATTTCATATTTATATGATATACAGCATTGGGATGTACAGATGTATCAATTCACATATTGAACATGTCACATACAAGGTCATAGTTAGGAGGCGCGATATCCACAATGCGTCAATATCTGTAAATTATAATCGTTCATAAAGGCGCAACTCCCCAACAAAAATATAAGACAGTCCGAGAGATCAAGGGGTAAATTCCCAAATGCCGTGAAGTCCAAACAGCAGACGATATAAGGACACAGGAGGCTAACATACGCTCCCAATAATAAGTTCAAAAGTTGGCCGACGGGCTGGCGATGCCAAACTTTTCGGGGCCACTCCCCCGTTTCGCCCCCGGGCGGGGCTTTCTCAAGGCCATAAATGGTATTTCCGTGGTCCAAATATCTAGAGAGAAGTATTGCATAAACATAATATACAATAATGTAGTCTATAAACAAAACCCAGAGCAATATACAAAATAAAGGTTACATACCAATCAGCGAAGCGTTCAGGCTTAACCTTACCACGGCGGTAAGGTGACCATAAAGGTAAGAGAGGAAGGATCAGGAGAGTATTATAAAGTAATTCAGGTGGAACATTAGGCAATTAGTGATTGAACGCTAATTACCTCGTTTAACCCATTCGGAATCTCTGAATTTAATCAGATTATCCAGAGTCTTTTAAGTTTACAAAGGGCCTTAAAGGGGTCAGTATGTGAATGCGGTTCTATTTTATCAAGTACTCTAATGCGCAATGAGTCTGGATGGTGTTTATGATGAAGACGGTGTGTATATAGTGGTAAATCAGTGTTACCCGTATTTATCCTACTCCTATGCTCAATAAAACGTTGGCGTAACGATCTCATGGTCATCCCGACATAGACTGACGGGCAGGAACAACTGATAGCATACGTGACGTATGAACTGGCGCAGGTGGCAAAACAACGTACTTCAAACTTTTACCTAAGGAGGGACAACATATAGTTGTATCAGTACAGATATTCTTACAAATAGTGCACTGGCCACAAACCTTCGTGCCTTTACTGAGATTGCTAGTAATGTGTGTATAAGCATGATTCGAGTGGGTAAGTGTATCACCTAAGGTACGTGTGCGCTTATAAGCGACAAGAGGGGGGTGCTCTAACCCTTTGATGTGAGAGATGATCAGCCAGTATGTTCCTATAAGTTTCACAATTGAGTTAGAATGAGGTGTGAGTGTTAAAGGCCACACCAGGTTATCCGATTGTGCTTTAGGTCTACACATGAGTAGGCTGTTTCTATCTGAGCGTCTAGCTTTAGTGAGTGCTTTAGAAACTATATGTTCCGGATAGCCTCTTTGTAGGAATTCCTTTTTCATAGTCCTTGCTTCCCTCTCAAAATCATAATTAAAGGAGGAGTTGCGTTTGAGTCTAGAAAATTGAGTATAAGGTAAATTAGACTTCAAAGGATGTGAGTGGAAGCTCTTGAAATGCAGATATGAGTTTCTTTTCACAGATTTCCTATAGTTTTTGGTTTTGAGGAGGCCTCTGTCTGTGAAAATAGTTAGGTCAAGGAAGTTTAAAGGGTTAGAGCATCCCCCTCTTGTCGCTCATTTTTAAACTCAAAGCTGCTTTATCAAAGTGAGATCTTATATTTCAGTCTTAAAGACATTTTTGTAAAAGACAGCGCCATTGATTTTAATGGCACATACCTTTCTTATTAAATGCAACTGATGGGCATAGAAGCCACTGGGGATATGGAATGGGTCTCTGGAGACCACAAAATGTAATAGGTACTTTTAAATATTATAGACCTCTCCAAAGTAAGTACTTTTTAAACACTACAGAAATATATGCAGTGAGCACTTTGCAATCTCACAGACACAATGGGAGTCAATTGCCATATGGAGGCCAAGTTCTTCTTCCCTGTGGCAGCTTGTTGCACAGAAAGGAAGGTTAGATGAGCGGCTGGCTTTCATGCATGGAAGATGCTTCAGGTAACATTTATTAAGAGACACTGCAATAGATACAGCTAGTCTGAACCTTCAACCCAGAAGCATATAGAAACTTCATTGCTTGTCTTTTGAAGACAATCAGCTGAGATTTCTGGGCTTTTAATATGTGATTAGGTCAGATCATCTGTATGATTTGTGGGTCAAATTGGGAGAGGTCATAATGATCTATCATTGCACCTACAATCTTGATTCTTTTTTTTAAATTATATGACTTGAAAGAAGTGTATGTGAGCTGCAGAACTCTGTTTCCACTCCTTTTCCTGACGTGGCTTTCTGTCTCAGGGCCCTTCCAGACAGGACCCAAAATGTGGGCCCTGTTGGACTTTTAGTGTAGGCATCCAAACAACTCCTCCAGTTAAAAAATTATAATTTGGAAAACTCTGTTTTATCCCGAATTAATGTGATATGTCATTAGATACCCCTTCCTGAGTCCCAGGTCTAATGGGCTATAGGCCCTATGAGGACTGACCCAAAGGGTCCTTCCTCATAGCCAGGGGTGGTCTAAGGTAATTTTATATGGTAAGCGAACATTATTTTGGCGCCCCCATTATTTTGCCCCCCCATGTAAAACAAATATACAATTATATTATCACAATACCATTAGTAGTATTATATTGTATCAATGTATATACAATATATTATAGTACATACTCATACTATATTATATCATAATTATATTATACTACATTACAATATAATTATATTATAATATATTGACATTATAATATAATATAACATTCTATATTATTATTATTATAAAATAATAAATAAAATTATTTATTTAAATAAAATTATCATCTACTAAATATTTTCATTACTCCTATAAAACTCAAATAACCCAAAATAAAGTAAAATAAAATATTATATATTACTATTTGCCTGTGCAGTTGCGCCTGTCTCTCCTTGATGCTCCCGGCCGGCACGCACATGTGGGGGGGAGGTGGGCGGCTGTGGTAGGGTTCACACGTGATTGGGCCGGGCGGGGGAGTTCACCTCAGCGCACAGCGGCTACTTCCAGTGGCAGCTGTCAGGAGGCAATACGTCACCAATACCCCTTTGGCTCCACTCCCCTCTCCCTTTGTCTCCACCCCCTGCCTGCCCAATTGGGCCACCGTATTCGGTGGCAGGGCAGAGACAAAGTGAGAGGGGTAGCAATCCCAGCCTGCCCGATAGGAAGTGCTTTGCTTACAGGCTTCTGCGCACAGGAGCTACATGGCATGCACGGATATTTCTGCGCATGCGCAGTTGCTCCTCTGCTCAACTTCAGCTCCGGAGCAACTGCGCCTGCGCAAAAACCTCCACGCATGCCCAGAAGCAGCATCAGAGCGCACAAGGCCGGGGCCCAAAAGCAGGCAGCTGCGGCACTGCCTGAGGAACATCGGCAGGGCCAGGATGCTGTCTGGCGCCGGCGCCTAACGGGCGGGGAAATTCGCCCCTTCCCAGATGGCACCCCATGCGGCCGCTTCCTTGGCCTACCTGTAGGACCGCCCCTGCTCATAGCCCATCTTGGTTCTTCCATAACATTTGGGACACTGAATATCACGGAGAAACACCCAAATTCCCATTTCATTCTTCTTTCTCAATTAGTTCTCCCAAGCATTAGAAACCCATTGTGTGACATGAGAAAGGATGATTATGGATAATCTTTCCATCCCTTCAGTACACCCCATTAATCCCGCTTCTCAATGAATTCAGTAAAGAACCTTTTCCTGACTACAAACACAAAATAAATTGAGAAAAATACCAGAAAAAATGCAAACTTTCCAGAGTTTTCAGAAATTTCAGTTGGTCCAGAATCCTCTGCTTAGTCATTATTGCTGCTGTGTTTCTGGGAGCGTATTATACAGATTTTACAGTAGGGTTCCCATATGTCTTTTATTCTAAGGGACGTCCCTTATTTTGGCCCTAAAACCCCGTTGGAAGGAAGAGGCGATACAGGACTTTTTCAAAATACAGTAGACTAATTAACCGTTACCCAAGGGGAATGTTGGATCATGTTGAATAAAGATAGTTTCTGGTTGCTTGAGAATTACTCTTAAAATAGGCCTAGCTGTGCATCCCAATACTATACAATGCTGTGTATCCCATACTGTACTATACCATTAACTATTGACATAATAATCATGAAGATGTACTGTCTTATAAAAATTATTTTATTTTAATGTTTAGACAGTGCACTTTTAAAGTCAGCAAAGTCAAGTACTAAATACAGATGGAGAAAATTAGGTAGTTCTAATAATGTTTTTCTGCATGACAAAGCATGCAGAAACATACCATGTACTGTTAAGAGGGTGTAAGTCAGTTTCTTTTGTGAGTTTCAATCATTATCTTATTCTGTTAATAAAACTATTTCTACCTAATGTTTGAGTTTCAAGTTTTTAATGAAGTGTCCCTTATTTTTGTGGAAAATCCCGTAAATGTCCCTTATTTCTTATATCAAAAAATGGCAACCCTATTTTACAGACATAGTCTGAAGTACTCATTCTGAACATTAAAACCTTAAAGGATATAAACCTTGGATAGATTCCATCCACTCTACTCCATCGCAGGGGCGGATCTTAGTGGAGGCAAAGTAAGTGGTCGCCTCAGGGCATCACGTGGGCAAGGGTGCATCCGGCCGCACCATTGCTGTGGGCGGCCGGCACGCGGGCAGGAGGCTCCGCCCCGGCTGCAAAATGTTCCCTGGCTTGTCCTTTTCATCCTCTTGGGAGTGTTCTGTTTTAATAGCACATGTGCAAAACTTTCATGCATGCACCATCGGGTTGGAGCGCTTCTGGTGGAGGGAATTGCTAAACGCACTCCCAAGGGGCCAAAAAGGACAGGCCAGGGAACATTTTGCAGCCAGAGGCGGGAGGCTCCGCCCCGGCTGCAAAATGTTCTCCCGTCCTTTTCATCCTCTTGGGAGTGCGTTTCGCTACTCCCTCCACCAGAAGCGCTCAGTCCCAAAAGCGCATGCGCAAAACTAGCTGTTTGTGCGCATGTGTGCTCCGGCGCACACGCCATCATCACCACATTGAAGACCCAGGGGGCGCCAAAGAAAGGTTTCCTTACTACAATTTTTTACCTTCATCCGGTCCTGCTCCATCGTATTGGTGAGAGGGGTTTGTTGTCCAGACTTGATACTTTGTTGTGAGATTTAGAGACTTCCAAGATGGTTGCCATGGGACTTGCACTGGATAATTTAGCAGTTTAAAAAAAAAACCTCGAGATGTGGATATGCGGAGAACCACTGCAAAAATTTCATTCTTTGTCCTGGCAAGAGAAACTGTGCCCACCACATGTTTCATGAAGTTTCTGGCACAAAAACAAAGTTTTTGCATTCTTCTCAAGTGCCTAAACCTTCTTTTTCGGAACCGACCAATCAGGAACAAACATCTAAAACCTAGGAACAAACCTAGATTTAAAAATCCAATGATTTCCAAGTGCAGGGACATTCAGACATAAGAGGATCCTCATATTCGAGTCAAAACCGCAATACACCTGGAAATCTCACGTTTTTTGCCTTTTGTAGGGATTGCCTCTGTGTTTACAGAGAACGGTGTCCTGTTTGCTCCTGGGATAAAGGTACTGTCTGGATAGGCAAGACAAAGTAGCAAATACCCAACTTAACCATCTAAGTCAAGATGCATAGCAACCATAGCGATCCATCAACACATTTTAAAAAACCAAAAATATAGTGAGTCTACTCCTGAGATATTACTCTGATTCTTCCTAAGGATAGGGCTGACTCTGCCTCCCTTCTCCTTTGTTTGATGTTGTGTAGCCAATACTTTATTCTGTTGTTATTCGGGAAGAAAAGAAGATTTTAGTATGGTACGACTCTTTTATCCATGTGATATGTGGCTAGGTGAAACTATGTGATATAGTTTCACCTAGCCACAGCCCCCTCCCAAAAAATCCCAAAAGTGTTTTGGGGGTTCTCTAGACCCCCTCCCCCAAATGTAATTCTATGGTATGCTTCTAACCCAAGTAGATTCAAAATATAGGGTTAATGAATATCCACTAGGCCTGTGAGATCAATGATTTCTAAATTGGGGGGGGGGGGAGAGATAATAGTTTCTAAAGTATTAGAACATAAGAACATAAGAAGAGCCATGCTGAATCGGACCTCAGCCCATCTAGTCCAGCATTCTGTATCACACAGTGGCCCACCAGTTGTACACGGGGATCTCGAGCAGAAGGGAGGGCAAAACCCTGAACTGCTCCCGACCCCCCACAACCAGTACCCAGGGAAATCCTGCCTACCTCAACCAACTCCGAGGTGGCACTTGAATGTCCTTTTCAGTAACTACCGATACACTTGGTATCCATGAATCTGTCTAATCCTGCTTTGAAGTTGTTCAGGCTGACAGCTGTCACAACCTCCTCTGGAAGTGAGTTCCATAACCCAATGACCCTCTGGGTGAAGAAATATTTCCCTTTATTAGTCCTAATTTTCCTACCTTGGAGCTTTAGGGAGTGCCCTCTAGTCCTAGTGTTTTGTGACAAAGAAAATAATTTTTCTTTATTCACCTTTTCTATCCCATGCATGATTTTATACACTTCGATCAAGTCACCTCTTAAACGCCGTCTTTCAAGGCTGAAAAGACCAAGGCGTTGCAACCTGGTTTCATAAGGGAGCCGCTCCATCCCTTGAATCATTCTTGTTGCCCTTTTCTGTACCTTTTCCAGTTCCGTTATATCCTTCTTAAGGTGCAGAGACCAGAATTGTACACAATACTCCAAATGTGGCCTTACCATCGATTTGTAGAGAGGTAATACAACATTTGCTGACCTATTTTCGATTCCCTTTCTGATCATGCCTAGCATAGAATTTGCTTTTTTTCACTGCTGCTGCGCACTGGGTAGACATCTTCATTGAGTATTATTAGGGGTCTGTATTGTAACTATAATGATATAACAAATTCTTCATTACTTTTTGTTAAGTAATTGTGCAAGGGGGGAGTCCTACTCCCTTCTGCCGGGTAGGAAAAGTACAGTCAAACCACCCTCAACAGATGCCAATTCAGCCTTTGAAACAGCAACAACAACAATTTTATTTATTTATTTATTTACAGTATTTATATTCCGCCCTTCTCACCCCAAAGGGGACTCAGGGAAGATCACAATATACATATACACAGCAAACATTCAATGCCGTTTTAACATATAAGACATACAGACAGATAGAGGCCATTCAGCAGTTCTTCCATTTCAGATCCTGGAGGTTGCTCAATTCGGTCACAGGGGAGCTGTCATTTCATCCATGATAACATCAAGCCTTTTTGATCATAGTATTTCCTCCTTGCTCTCCGGCATTTTTATGGTGTCATAAATTAGCCTCCCTGCTTTAAGCGGTCCCTAATTCCTCTACTCATAGCTCAGAGCTGTTTTCAAACTGCTTAGGTCAACAGTGAGCTGGGCATTTTTTAAAATAGCTACTTAACAGTCGGACACTCAATCCCGACGCAGGTTTTGGACTTACCACCTTTTGGTCAGCAGTGATTTATTGCAGCTGATTAACCAGTTGTGCTATTAGCCCGGTAGCAACAACAACAACTACAACCCCCAAATGAGAAGAGCTATTTTCTCAAGACTCCAGCAGTGTTCAAATTTGGGCATATTGAGTATTTGTGCCAAATTTCATCCAAATCCATAGTTGTTTGGGTTCATTGTGCTCTCCAAATGTAGGTGAACTACATGTCCCCTAAATCACTGCCAATTCATTCCAAACCCTTCCAGTATTTTCTGTTGGCCATGTGGGTTCTCTGTGCCAAGTTTGGACCAGTTCTATAATTTGTGGGGCTCTCAGTGGTCTGTGGAAGTCAGAGCTGAATCGATTGAAGGTACTGCAAATCCCATCATCTGTTGTCCATACTCCCCCAAAGATATTGTTTTTGTGATTAATCACTATGCTTTAATTATGTTCATTTTGTAACAATGAAAATACATGCTGCATATTAGATATTTGGATTAGAATTCATAAGAGTAGCAAAATTATGTATGAAGGAGCAACGAAAATATGGTTGGGGGTCACCACAACATGAGGAACCTCATTTAGGGGTCACGCCATTAGAAAGGTTGAGAACCACTGCATTAATACATATATCTTTCTTTTTAATTGCTATTAATTTTTTTAAAAAATTAATTAATACTGCCCTACGAGATCACTGCGGTCGGAAGGTACCAACCTGCTGGACATCCCTTCGGCGAAGTCAGTCAAATTAACAGCAACCCGTAGGAGGGCATTTTCCGTGATCGCGCCCACACTATGGAATGCCCTCCCCACTGAAACGCACGCCATCCAGGACCTTTTGCCTTTTAGGCGGGCTTGCAAGACCTACTTATTCCAACAGGCCTTTGATCTGTAGGTTTTGCCTATGCATTGCCCGTCACACGTGTAATTTTCGGTACCTGTTGTGTTTGTACTCTTCACATCAGGTTCTGAACTATGTTGTTTTAGTTGTGTTTTATTCTACCGTGTTTTAATTTGTTTAATACGCCGTTTTTATCCAGCGCCTGTGAGCCGCCCCGAGCCTCCCGGGAGTGGCGGCATAGAAGCCCAACAATAAATAAATAAATAAATAAAAAAAATTTTCTGGAAAGGGGGCGGTAGGCCAAAAAAGTTTGGAAACCACTGATCTAAATACAGTCCAAAAGACGAAGGCCTAAATTAGCATGCATTTTCCTCTCTTTTTATAATGCATGGCATTGAAGTTGGTGTCATTTTCCTTAAGATTATATTTTTAAGCAAAATGCTTCATGGAGGGTGTAGAAGAACCCTTCTGGCCAGAATGGCAGCTCTGGCATGGATGTCTTCTTTCTTGCCTGCCTACCAATCAAAAGATTTCATGCTTTCCTTAATTAAATGAACAAAGGGAGAGAGAGAGAGAGAGAGAAATACAGCGCAGTAGGCTGAATCCTACATAACAGCTTTGACTAATAAAAAGTAATAGACAATTTCCTGCATTCAGTTCTTTTGAATACTATTATACAAGGTAATAGAGTTTGGGAAATGGAAGTCCTAGAAGCCTGTCAGAAGGAGCTCCCTTCCACTTTTTTTTATTATTAAATGACTAAGTGCAGCAGGCTGTGTCCTATCTCTCCCCCTTGCATCTATTGGATTGTATTATTTTACATTTTGATTGAAATGATGTCACCAGCAGATAAAGGCTTGGCCAAGGCATTGTAATTGAATCAGCTGGAGTTGTTTATTCTAGTGATCTACAGCGATGCCGAGCTTGTCCTAACACAGAATACATAAAAGAGCTCCTCTTGTTTAACATGCAGCTGATTAGATCTATATTTTTTAGGGGGGACAAGGATTAAATTGAGGGGGGCAAAGGCACCTGGAGTTGGAATTTGTGTGTCCAGAGGGGCAGGAAGATGGGGATGGATGGGGTGGAAAGAAAGGGTGGGGGGAGAAAGAGAATTGAGAAGCAGGAATTAAATGAGAGACACCATCTGTAAAATTCTCCATGTGTGACTGAAAGTTTTCAGTAAATAAATTTCACATGGCATCAATACCAGATGCAAACAGATTTGATTTACAATATTTAAATGATGGTTAATGGGAGTTAGTGCATTTGAGGACGGCTATTTTTCCCCTCATTTCCTCAACCAAGTAGCATCTGTGAGCTTTGGTTTTTTATTGTGAGCTTGTTGTTGGGGTTTGTTTGTTTGTTGGTTTGTTTGTTTTAGAGCTGGGTTGGTTTTCCTGTTTAAAGAATAACATCTGATTCAAAGAGTGGTAACTCTAGTAAGTAAAGTCCTAGTAGGGAGGAACTTAAAGACTATCCAGTCAACAAATAGCAGTTTCAAATAATATATTGTATGATGATCTATATAATCATAAACATATCAAATCATTCTTATCAGCATAATGTTTTGCCCGCAATCAGGTAAACATACACATCAGTCATTTCATGCAGTGATCAGTACAACAATTCATTGATATTCACAATAATTCATTGATATACATTCAATTACATAAATTCAACACATGGGACTGATGCAGAATGTGTTGAATTCATGTAATTGAATGTATATCACTGATTTATTGTGAATATCAATGAATTATTGTACTGATCACTGCGTGAAATTACTGATGTGTATGCTTACCCGATTGCGGGCAAAACATTATGATGATAAGAATGATTTGATATGTTTATGATTATATAGATCATCATACAATATATTATGTGAAACTGCTATTTGTTGACTGGATAGTCTTTAAGTTCCTCCCTACTAGGACTTTACTAAAGAATAACATCTATCAGAGAAAAGTTTGGAAAAAATAAAGACTAAAAATGAGCATTATTAAAATAGGCATGAGACATCAATGTAATATGTCCGTATTGATTTGGATGTACCGGATTTTTTTGTTTTCTTTTGTTAATAATATTGGGCTTTGATATACATAGGCATATCTATTTGTTCTGGCATTGTGGATTTATTGACGTAAGCAAGAAATACACTTCACAAAAGTTGTCCTATGTGACGTGTGTCAAACACTGTGCTATTACCCAATACGTTTCTTGTGTGCAATATTTTTCAAATTGTTTCCACTAGAGCAGTGTTTCTCAACCTATCTAACACCATGACCCCTAAATACTGTTCCTCATGTTGTGGTGACCCCCAACCATATTTTTGTTGCTACGTCACAAACTGCTGCTGTTATGAATTGTAATGTAAATATCTGATATGCAGGATGTAATTTTGTTGTTACAAATCGAACATAATTAAAGCATGGTGATTAATGATAAAAACAATATGTTTGGGGGGAGCATAGACAATGTATGAAGGGATTTGAAGTACCTTCAACCGATTCAGCTCTGACTTCCACAGTCCAATGAGACCCCCACAAATTACACACCTGGACCAAACTTGGCACACGGAACCCCCATGATGAGAAAATACTGGAGGGGTTGAGAGGAATTGACCGTAAATTAGGGCACCCAGGGGCTGCACTCTGTGCATCGGCTATGGGCACACGATCCCTGCACTAGACCTCTTTCCTCGTGTATTTGGCAACGCCGGAGCCCACCCACCTCCCGACGTTGGCAAGTGTGCAGGGAAAGAGGGGCAATACAGGCATCGTGCATCCTGCACTAGCCCTCTTCCCCCACGCTCTTGCCAATATCGAGGGAGGGACGCGCTCCAGTGTTGGGAAGCACACGGGGCAAGAGGGCTAGGAGTGCACGCCCAGGGGCCGATGGAGCACACCCCTGAATATGTGTTTCCAGGGCCTCGTCCCCCCACGTACTTGCCAAAGTCCCTCTCCCAGCGGCTTCTCCAAAAGCCTCGATGTCTATTTGGCACTGTGGAGGGTGCATGGGGCCTGCAGAAGAAGGCGGGGCCTAAGGAGACCATTCCACGACCCCTCCAGAATTGCCAAATGACCCCTCTGGGGATCACGACCTCCAGGTTGAGAACCACTGCAATAGAGTGCCTGGTTGACATAACTGGGACTGTTCAAGGAGAATCATGTCTGGAAGTGCAACATTTTTGTTTAAGATCTTCCTGATTCATATGGAACACATTTCTTATTCATCCCATTTTATTATGCCATCTACTAATAGCAGGATCATTCTTCAATTGCAATCCTAGTGTATCCAATGACATTCATACAAAATGGTGGCATTATGCACCAAAAGGAGGTGTCATCAATTTCAGCAAAATGTCATGAATGACAGAAGTATCAAAGAGTAGGTGAGGTTAACCAAAATAGCCCAAGGGGAAGTAGACCAGTTCAGTAACCATGGAGTGCACTAAAGATACAGACATCAATGATGCCTTAGAAAGGAACTTTCCTGTATGGAAGCAGCATATTTATGGCTACCAGGTGTCTAAGTTAAAGAGCAGGATGTATGCTCTTCATCAAATATGTTTCCAGAATGCGAGGCTGAGAGAGTGGAGTCTGACGCCAGAAGTGTGAAAAGGGTTACTCATGAGCAGGAGTCTCACGAGGAGCATGAAAGAAAGAGGATTAGGCAAATACCTAGTGAATCCTCTGATGCGGATACGTTTCTGGGGTTTTCTGGGAATGATGGGTCTGGTGGTGAGGAGCAATCCATGGCTAGTGAGGATGGTGATTCACTGAGCTCAGATGATATGGATTGGACTAAGGTACAGCAAGTTCGCAATGTGTGTGAAGAGCCAACTAGCAGCAAATTGTTTCTGAGTTTTACTGGGAATGGGAATTTGAGTGAAGATGGTCAGTCCTCACTTTGGACTGGTAGAGGGAAGAAAGGATTGGCACAAGAGACAAATGGGCGGCATGTGAAACTATCGTGGCAGCTGAAAGGGTTGATTGTGGGGTGTTGTCCCAATCAAGTTCTGACAGATATTTGTGAATAAAAGGGACTGGAAAGTAACAATTTCTTTGCAGCTGGCAAAGTGTTGCCTTACTGCCTGTCTTGTCTTGCTGCCTTGCTGTGTTGCTACGTTCCTGTGGACTGAATTTTGGACGCGAGTTTGGCTCCTGGACTTCTTCACGGACTTGGGTATTGCATCTGCTGGGGGTCCGCACATTGTTTCCTCTGTATTACTACACCGATTTCCTTCCTATGTGCTAGTTGCTGCTGCCTTTGTTCCTGACCTCCCGTTGTGACTTTGGACTGGTTTAAACTACTTCGCTTTGCTGCCTTCTCCTCTACGGACCATCTTGACACTGCTTTCCTGTCTGGCTCTTCCACCTTGGATGACGACATCGGCTCTTGGACGATGCTTGCTTTTCCCTTTTGTGTTTTTCCATATCGCACCTTTTGTGGAGATTTAATCCGGGTTTTCTGTGTGTGTCCCCTTTTTGCTCAGTAGGTTGGCATTTTGTGTTATTGTTGCTGTCATACTGAAGTTCAAGTGTTTTTGGGGGGTCTTTTGCCCATTTTTTCTGTTTGTTGGAATTTTGCAAATAAACTTTACTTTAGCTTATATTGGGCTTGGCTCCTTTAAGACTATCTGTCCGCGACAGAATCCTTCAGCTGATCACACTTGAATGCTCTGAGCTAGTAAAGTGGTTTGTGGGCTACTATAGTAAGTCAATGACATTTTATAACAGGATGGGACAGAGTGATGAAGAACCAGTTATGTGTGTATCATATTCTCTGAATATTGATAGTTATGTGTGTTATCATATGTAGATGACATACTGTATGTAGATGACATATTAATTTACAGACAAACACATGGATAAGTCAAATAAGGTAATACTTTAATCTGGTATTTCAGTAGAGCAAGAACTTTTTGTAGCTACTTCCGGATTGTCAATCAATTTCAACTGTTTCTTAATTCTACTTGGAAAACCTGGCAATACCAGCCCTGGCAGTTGCCTATGCTGATCTAAACAGATGAAAGATTCATGAGATCTGTGTTATTTGGCGAATAAGAAACCATTATGACTAAATGATATGTCATGGGGAATTCAGTGTTTCATGTTCATGAATCGGCATGGCTGTCTTTATTTAAGTCACATTAGTTTCTGTGAGATTACTCTTAGTATGCTTAATACTAAATCAAGGGTGGGAATCATGCAGTACTTCCTGCACTACAACCCACAGCAACGCCTGCCTGCATGGTTGATAGTAAAAACAAAATAATGTGAGCTACAATCTAACAACATCTGGAGGACCACATCATAGCCAGATCTGATCTAGATCCAAGCCAATATAATAAACTTTATTTGTATACTGCCCTATCTCCCTGAAGGGACTCAGGGTGGTTTCCAACATGTAAGGCAAATATTCCATTGCCAGAAGGAAACAATACAGACAATTACATCAAAATAAATACATTCAATAATATAACACTACCTAATTAAACTTGACAGGCAAAATAACAACAACTGAAAACATCATAAAACACAAACAAAATCTGCTAAAACACACTAAAGATAAAAAATATTAAAAACCAATTTCCTTGTAGCTTCATCTGTAGAGGTTCAACAAAAACCAATGCCCGAGCTTACAAATGGACGTGGCCAATAGGCATGAGAAAAAAGTTATGAAAATGAAAAGAAATCGGAAGGGATTCGTATGTAATGGGACTTTCAAGTTTATACGGATCGCAAGGCCAATCCCGGAAGTGGACTTTCTTTTCTGCACCCCCTGGGCCCAAAATTTCGTTAGATTATTAAATATTTCGGATGCCCACCCAACAGGAAAATTTCCCCCTCCAAAGTAGCTTTGCAGACATAACTCACAGTCAAATCGGGGCCTTTCCATGCTTGAAGCCTAATTAGAGTGAAAGGCCTCCTCCAGGAAGTGAAAAAGGAGCCGGAAACGATAGAGAGATCCAGATCGGGACTCCTAGAGGGGCTGGAGGACTGAGGAAAAAAGCGATTTAAACACCCAGGAAGGGGGTTTAGATAGAAGGACAGAGTAGAAGGACATAAGAACTGCTGAGAGAAGGGCAGCAGGAGTGAAAAGAGCACGGAGAGGAGAAGGAAGAGTCCAGAATCAAGAAAAGCCATAGAGTTCCAACGGAGGTCCTAGACTGCTATGGTAAAACTGAATGGGAAAAAGCTGGAGTGAAGAGAACTCTAGCAAGGCCTGCACCAGAGGTATCTAATAATATTAATAATAATATATTAATGCATTATATCTCCCTGCAAGGAAACCAAGGGAAATGTTGCCCCTTGATTTGCCTGTGCTTAAAACAGTATCAGTCCTGTTTCCCTGCTTTGCCTACTTTAGAACTACTAACGAATTTCGTTAGTAATTAAGTTACATTTTAGAAATTTTTGGAAAATTTTTTGTAAGTCTTTCTTTTACTAATCAAAAAAATCCCCCATTAGATTTTTGATTCCCTATTTTTGGGTTCGAAACCATGCCTAGTGGCCAACTATAAAAGGCTGGTCATGGGATAGTACAAACAGCAAGTCATAGGGCTGGGGATGTGGATGAAGTGCAGGACAGAGTGCTACCTGGCTATTTGTAAACTGGGCCTAGGGACTAAGCATTCTTGAAAACTCACTGGAACATGCAGGTTTTCAGATCCCTACGAAAGGAGGACACTGTGGGGGCCTGCCTAATCTCCCTAGGAAGGAAGTTCCAAAGTCGGGGGGCTACTACCGAGAAGGCCCTCTCCCTCGTCATCACCAACCATGCTTGTGACATTGGTGGAAGCGAGAGGAGGGCTTCTCTAACAGATCTTAGAGCCCGCACCAGTTCATAGGGGGAGATGTGATCCTAAAGATAGGTAGGGCCCGAACCATTTAGGGCTTTGTAGGTCTTAACCTGCATATTGAATTGGGACTGGAAACTTATTGGCAACAAACTTATGTGTTTCTTGTCCAGGCACGTCACACCTCAAGGGCCTCAGGCATCAGTTTTGCTTGAGCAAAACCGCAGCCATGATGGCTGCAGAGAACTTTCCAAGCCAGCTTGTTTCACTCCAGATATTCCCTCCGGGCCTCTTTGCCTTTCCTGTGAGAGCCAGGTACTGAATGCATATCATGGACAGGCCAAGATTACTCAAACGGGCCTCCCCTGATAAGCGAAGCGCCTTGGAGAAGCTTCGAGTCCGGCTCCCTTTCGCCAGCTGTGAGCTGCTAACGAGTTGTGCATTCCAGAGAGACTGAGGTAGCTAAACATGTAGGCAATCATCAATCATGGAACTTTGACACCCCACGCACTTAGATCAAAGTGCCTGGACACTATAACTGCCCAGAGATGCCCATTGGGGGTATCTCGTACCAACTTCGCGTTTGAAGGATGCTTCTGTGAGAGAGGCCGCTTCGGACCTTCCAGAAGTCAGCGCCAGCCAGCATTGGGCTGTCTTGATCCTGCTCCAGTGCTGCGTTCCTGTGTTGTTCCTATATTGTTCCTGTAAAGACTTTCTTTGCTATTGAACTTTATTGCTTCTAAGAAAACCTTCCTTGCCATCTTAAACTGGCTGGGAACATTTAAGACACTTTCATTTGCATCCGGCTTGTTTCCTGAATCCATCCGCTTGGATCCCTGCTGCCACGGGATTATTATCTACTGCTGATCCTGATATTTGCTGCTACTTGGAGGCACTATAAGGATTGCCTCCAAACTCTTTCCTATACCTTTTATTCTCAATAAACCTGTTGTACCTCAACTGCTGTGTGGTTTATCCAGGGAGGTCAAGTCCAAGGGCCTAGTGGGCGACAAGGCAACATTGACATATGGTGACTTTATGTAAGGGAGACCTCCAAGAGCAGCTATGTTGAGTACTTGTAAACTGAAGGGTGTAGGTTCCTTGATTGAGTTTATCCATCTGTAATGTCCTCCTCCTACCTTCCCAAACATTTCTACCTTTTTTAATGAGTCACATGTTTCTGATATATCTTAAGTATGAGAGACATCTTGGCTTCTAGAAACAATTCAGGCTCAATTTGTTCTATGATCTGTTTATCTGTCTTTTTGGCAGGTAATGTTATCCACAGAACTCTCCTCCAGGACATATTTCAAACTTGATTCTCTTCCTATCAGTTTTCTTCACTCACACAACGATCCATAGAAGCTAGAAATATTACAGCATAGAGCAGTGTTTCTCAACCTTCCTTATGCAGCGACCCCTTGATACAGTTCCTCATGTTGTTCTGACCCCCAACCATAATATTATTTTCATTGCTACTTCATAATTGTAATTTTGCTACTCTTATGGATCATAATGTAAATATCTGATATATGAAGGATATATTTTCATTCACAGGACTAAATTTGGCACAAATACCAGATACGCCAAAATTCTGCTAAGGTTGGGGGGGGGGGATGATTTGGTAATTTGGGAGTTGTAGTTACTGGGATTTATAGTTCACCTACAAATCAAAGAGCCCCTTGAACTCCACCAATGATGGAATTGAACCAAACTTGGAACACAGAACTCCCATGGCCAACAGAAAATACTGGAAGGGTTTGGTGGGTATTGACCTTGAGTTTTGGAGTTGTAGTTCACCTACATCCAGAGAGCACTGTGGACCCAAACAATAATAGATCTGGACCAAACTTGGCACAAATTCTCAATAAGCCCAAATATGAACACTGGTGCAGCTTGGGGAAAATACACGCTAACATTTGGGAGTTGTAGTTGCTGGAATTTATAGTTCACCTACAATCAAAGAGCATTTTGAACCCCACCAACGAGAGAATTGGGCCAAACTTCCCACACAAAACTCACATGACCAACAGAAATTACTGTGTTTTCTGGTGGTTTTTGGCGACCCCTCTGACACTCCCTCACGACTCCTCCAGGGGTCCCGATCCCCAGGTTGAGAAGCACTGGCATAGAAAATCCTGATTTCGATATTCAATGCGTTTCTTTACATTTGAGGATCTTGTCTATACCATTGCATGACTATAATGACTCCAATCCAACTGGAATGCCCCAACAAGCATGTTTCATGCCCATACTGGAGGACTTTTAATAAATGTATACTGAGGAAGTCCATCTTTCTCTGTAAACAAAAGTACAGTCAACATATATCACAATGAAGAGAATTCAATGAGTGTAAATAATTCTTCTGCGCATTTGAGTAGACCTTAAGAGCAAGTCAAGAAATAGTTTAATAACAAAGCACTATCTCTTTTGGTTCAGAAAGGAAAAGTGAAACATAGGTTTCATCAGGAAACAAGGCAAAAAAAATGCCTAAGCTCATGCCAAAGTTTTATTTCTGACACAAAACCAGATATGAGTTAGAGAGGAAATACGATGGGAGTACACATTTATATAGGAGGAGTGTGGAGGTTACACGCTGTACTCTATTCCACCTGTGCATACGCAAGCTCTTTATCTCTAAGGCAACATACGTTCCATATGAGAAATGGGGTTGCCATGGTATCTACATTTTTAAAAAAACAGTGAATAGTAGATCTGAAAGAAACATAAAATCGATTTAACAAGTTGTCATGTAAGTTACTCTGGCCTGTGAGAAAATAATAATATCTATAGACCTTGTCCCTTCATGACACTGTGGGGCGTGTCTCTATATATATATCTATATATATATATATATCTCTATATATATATATATATATATATATATATATATGGTATATACAGGGTTTTCTTATCTTTATGGGAATTTACATTCCAGTAGCTATTAGCTCTTCCTTCTTACTAATATATGCATGCAATTTCCAGAAAAACTAGTTATTTATTGAGCTCTATATTTTTCCCGTGTGTTAAAAAAACAACCATAGGATTAATAAGGAAACTGCTGGATCATTTAGTGAAGTCGCTTTTGATTAAGCAAGGAAAAATAATAGCTTTTCAAAAAATAAGTAAATAAAGATTCGCTCTCTAACAAGGATACATTTATTGAGACTGGTTCAAAATGGGTACTATTGATGTAACCAAATATGCTAGGTTTTCCACAACCATGGTGTAAACAAGGATCTTGGGAATATCCTATGAATTGTTGATTGGGTGAGACACTACCAGTGGCATGCCCAAGGTATGAATTTTCCATGCCAACTGCAGTTGGTCTTAAGGACGAGAACAGCATCATTGGTGTAACACAACCAATGGTACTATTGATGTAACCAAATATGCTAGGTTTTCCACAACCATGGCAATTCAAAAAAGCACCACTGCAGTCTAAATGCAGTCTTTATCCACATTATTGTGTTGAGGATAAAACCTCCTTTCTGACAGATATCTTTCAGTGGATACTAGATGACTCTGATCAGATGGAATTGTACTAGGCCCATTAATGTACATGCTCACTTGCCACACTGTACACCCATAGCAATAAATCATTACTGTTATTCTTGTTGTCAAATGGTATTATTATACAACAATTTAGATTCATATTATTATATCCATCAAATAGATCTAGATGTATAAGACAGATCTGTATGAGTCACAATACTGTATTTATATCTCTTTCAGTATTATATCCCTATCATAGATTTTTATAAAGTGTTTTGTATGTGAGTCTGTGTGCATGTCTGTGAGGGAGAGGTAGAGAGAAGTGATTTTCATCTTCCTGAAGCCCAGCCTTTATTTTTAAAAAACAGAAATATATACTCTTCAAAAACTAATATATTGATCCACTGGTGGCACAATAAGAATGGGATCCAAGTTCCACTCAGCTTCATTTCCTCTGCCTATGATTTGATTCTCCCCAACTTCTGCCCCTACTCATTCAGCACTATAGTCCTGTACACCATGAGTGGGAATTTATAGCCCATAAACCTAGGGTTGCCACTTTTTGATATACGAAATAAGGGACACTTACCTAAAAATACGGGGGTTTTTTCCACAAAAATAAGGGACACTTCATAGAAACTTGAAAATCTAAAGTTATTGTACTATGCTAATAATATAATGTTGTATGTGTGTATTGTAAGATGCTCTGAGTCCCCTTTGGGCTGAGAAGGGCGGCATAGAAATGCTGTAAATAAACACATCAATATTGTCTGCTATGAGCTGGAGATCAGGTGAGTTCAAGGCCGCTCTTAGCGGGGTTTCCTCAGCCGAAGTGGACCCTCCGGAAGGCTGGGAGGGCAGAGCAAGCCGCGGAGAAGGAGGAGGAGGCGTTTCCCGGGCAGGCCACTCCCTTCCAAAGCCGAGAGAGGCCACAAAGAAGGCTGGCCGGCTGGCCGGCCTGCCTGCGAGCAGAGGCCGAGCCCAGGCCAAGAAGGGCCATGCAGGCCGAGGCCAACACCAGACACTCACACTCAGGCCTCCTTCTCCATGATCTCTCTCTTTCTCTCTTTCTCTCTGTCTCTCTCTCTCTCTCTCTCTTTCTCTCTTTTGGAATCTCTCTCTCTCTCTGGAAGGCCTCCTCTTTCCCTCGCCGGACACTCCACTTAGCTTCTCGTCTTCCTCCTTCTGCCACTTCCTCCTCTCTCTCTCTCTCTCTCTCTCTCTCTTTTGCTCTCTCTCTCTCTCTCTCTTGAAGCCCCTCCCCCTTTCCCTCCTCCGGAAGTGGGCTCCCTGGGAAAGGCGTTGCCTGAGCCCTCCCACTCTGAGCCTCCCCCGCTTTCCTCTAGGAAATGGAGGCCGGTCCCTCTCATTGGACTTCCGCCAAGACCAACCATGGTGGCCACGGGCAGGACGCCCATAGAGAAGTGGGGTTTCGTCGAGCAGCACTGGGGAACTAGGAGCAAGCAAGTCTCCTTCCTTCTTGTCCCCCCTCGGGGGTTGAGAAGAGCGGGGTAAAATCCTGAAATAAATAAATAAATTCTCTTCCAAAGGCCCAGCACCTGCCAATAGGAATTCCCCTTCCCCTCCGGCATCACCACCAGAGGACAGGAGCTGAAAATACGGGACAGGAGCATAAAAAAATGGGACACAAAATTCTGAACCAAAATACGGGACATCCCATATAATACGGGACAGGTCGCAACCCTACATAAAGCACACCTGCAGGGTTCTGTGTGATTTTTGTACTCCCCTGAGTTCATGTGGGCAAAAAAACTTCTCCTCTCCTACTCAGCTGGAAAAAATTACTCTAGAGCAGCAGTCCTCAAAGTGTGCTCCACAGAGCACTTGGGGCTCCGCAAAGCATACTGAGAGGCTCTGCACTTCCCTCCTCCTCCCCCCTCTGCTTCCAAGCTTTTCCTCCTCTTTCTTCCTCCTCTTTCTTCCTCCATCAAAAAGTTTGTGCGGCACCTTGTGATATTCTACTTCCTTGGGTTTGTTTCTATTGGTGTCTGCTTCCTCTTGCATTGCCCTGTGTGTTCTTAGCGGTCTTTATATACACTCATCACTGTGACACAGGAGTTATTGTTTAGACCTTGTGCACTATGGCTTCTTCCTGTTTTAACATCTTGGTGTGTGAAGTTATTTATTATTTATTATTTGCATCATTTATATTCTACCCTTCTCACCCCACAGGGGACTCGGAGCAGATCACAATGCACATATACAGGCAAACATTCAATGCCCTTTGACATACAAACATGTATAGATAAGACACTCAGAGGCAATTTAACATTTCAGCTTCTGGCCACCAGGGGGAGCTGCCACACTCCTTCGCTCCTTTTTACACATTTCCTGGAGATTTATGGCCTCGTTAATTAGTTAAATTAGCCTCCCCACAACATGGTACCTAAATTTCTTACTTGACAGATGCAACTGTCTTTCGGGTCGTCAACGAGCTACACAAAAGGTTGAGCACTCACCCTGACCCGGGCAGGCCTCGAACTCATGACCTTCTGGTCAGTAGAGATCTTATGCACCTGACTCCCAGCCAGCTGTGCCACATTCCCGGTGCTTGTTGGCATTTGATGCTAAAAATAGGGATTTATTTCTGATGACAGCTCAAGCTTCTTAATGTTGATGTCAACATTGTAGTAGAAGAGCAAAATTCTGCTTTTCTGGCCTGGCTTATAGGTGGTGCAGTAGTAGTAGTAGTATAGGTAGTAGTAGTAGTAGTAGTAGTGATCACCATCATTGCTTATTTTCTCTTTATCTTCTGCTTACATTATATATCTAATCTAAAAATGTTTATTGGGGCTCCACAAGAAACGTTTGCTTCAAAAAGGGCTCCACAGCTAGAGAGAGAGAGAGAGAGAGAGAGAGAGAACCCCTACTCTAGAGAATATACAATTTTGTCTAATACTATTTTGAGTCCCATGGATAAGCTAAAATTGACTTGCTTTCTAGTATCTATTTGACAAATTTAGTCTGGCACCTTGGCAAAACGCCTGTTTGACATTGGAAACCCTGCCAGCAGCATTGCTACCAACAGCATAGCCTCTTTCCTTATTGGAGGAAAGTTCTTGACACGACTTTTCCTCTCCATGGAAAAGTAGTGCCAAGAACTTCCTAAAACCATCAACAAGAACCCCCAAGAGTATATAAGACAGTAAGAAATGGAAAAGCTAATGGCGGAGTTGCAGCCTCATTGGGGGAAAATTAGGTAATTGGACAAAGAACAGGGATTTGGGATGGTTGAAACCTGGTCTGGCTGATGGGAACTCTGGACATTGCAACTATTTTTTTCTATTTGTATATTGTTCTTTTATTTATATGTATGCATTTATATTGTGTTTAATGTTGATGTTTTGATTTTTGTATTATTGTAATTTGTTGTTTGGGATTGGCCTCATGTGAGCCGCCCCGAGTCCCCAATGGGGAGATGGTAGTGGGATATAAATAAAGATGATTATTATTATTATTACTACTATTATTATTTGCAAGTCCCATCTTCTATATCAGTGCTGTCCAACTTCTACCAGACCTAGGGCCGGACTTCCAATCACTGATGACCAGTCACAGCCCTCCGCCCCAGCCCCGCCCGGCCACGCCCCCGCCCTTCCTCCAGTGCCCCAGCCCCACTGCGGCCAGGCGCCCCAGCCAGGGAGCCCTCCATGGCTTCGCCCTCCTCCTAAAGTGTCATGCCAGCCTCTCCTCCGTTCTGCCTGTCCCACCGGCGCACCGATCAGTGCGCGGGAGGAGAGGCAGAACGGAGCCAAGGGGAGCCCTCCATGGCGCTTCCCTTCTTCCTAAAGTGGCATGCCTCCTCCTCCTTCCTGTTCTGCCTCTCCCACTGGCGCATCGATCAGTGCACAGGGAGGAGGCAGAATGGAGAAGGCGTGCCTAAAGAGGAGGAAGCGAAGCGCTTCCTTCTTCCTATTTAGGCATGCCTCCTCCTCTGTTCTGCCTCTCCCACTGGCGCATCGATCAGTGCGCCAGGGAGGAGAGGCAGAACGAGAAGGCGTGCCTAAAGAGGAGGAAGGGAAGCGCTTCCCTTCCTCCCTTTAGGCACGCCTCCTCCCCCCCCGGCGTTCCCGATTAGTGCGCGGGGGGAGAGACAGGAGGAGGAGGAAGGGAGCCTCCCTTCCTCCTCTTTAGGCCCGCCTTTAGGCCCTCGGCGTTCCCGATTGGTGCGCCGGGGGGAGAGGCAGGACGGAGGAGAAGGAAGGGAGCGGGTGGGGCTGGGTGACGTCAGGCTCGGTGCCGGCGCCATGCCTGACATCACCCAGCCCTGCCCCCCCGGAGATCGAATTTTTTTAAAAAAAAATATTTTAAAAAATATTAATTTTTGCAGAGTAGGCGGGGGCCGTAGGGAAGGGGATGGGGACCGTATATGGCCCCCGGGCCGCCAGTTGGACAGCCCTGTTCTATATCTTCTAGTCTTTCAACAACTGCAAGGTAACATAGCAAGCCAAGAAAGAGGTAACTGGATTAGATGAAGTCCTCAAGCACTTTTCTTCCCTCCTCTAACATATAGATATGTCCTTGTAGGTTCTCCTCAAATGGTGGCTCTCTTGTGGAACTTGCAGAATATAGAAATGAGTCTGTGTGAGCTAGAAATAAAACCTTCAGAACGGGTGAGATTCAAATTCATAATGAGCTTCCATAGGTGACAGAAATGGCTCAGAGTTTAGCCAACTTTCAGGCACGCATACTGAATAATCCTCCTTGATAAAGTATTTCAGTCACGAATGCAGTGATAGGTCCCATGAGAGAATAAGAATAGTTTCAAAAGCCATTTCCTAAGGAAAGCTCCCTATAATGAGAGGAGATACCGCACAGCCTGGCCAGCATACTGCTATGCAAAGCTAAAGTGCCTTAGTCATGCATAGGTGTGATGGTAATAGCTGCCATATTAAAACAGCTGAGAAGAGAATAATCATGAAGGGTGGGGGGAAAGAGATGGCGGAAAGAAATGCCACACGACATAGTAGAAGTTGCTGGATTGCATTTTACAATTCCTATGGTGCCAAAACTTGAAGATAGGTCAGCATTTTCAGCTGGCTGGTGTGCTTGTGGTATCTCACTTTATATAGGCTAAGAATCCAGACACTGCTGTGTATAAAATCTGCCAGGACAAGGAGAACATTTTACACAGGGCTTTGTTAAGTGACCAGCATGGAACGTGAAATGCAAGTAATCCTCGGGCTGTCCTAGGACCTCATCACATTGAGAAGGGGCAGTGAAGGGATTCGCCATGCAGCACAGCAAATCCATGGAGCAGCAGGGAGAAACTGTTGCCTCGTGGCCCGCATCGCCCACTGAACTCCGTTCCCCATTCCATGGGGGGAAGCATCACAACTGACTTTCTCTTGTTCTTCTTTATGGAAGGCGGGAAGCCTCCCTTATTCCCAGGGAAGACTCCTAGCATGCTGCCAGGACACTTTCTCAGTGGAGCCTTGCCAGAAGTTGCCTTACATTGTTTGATGGCGTTCGGCGAGCTCTGAGAAGGAAGCATCCTGGAAGCTTGTTAGGATGCTCCTTTTCCTCCACATGATAAGGTTGAAAGTCTCCCCGTTCCTGTGACGGCACAGCAAGTGCCACTTGCATAAAACTTTAAGTTCCAAAGGTGTTGCTTTGATAAAAGGTATTTTGCAAGCTTGCACTACTTGTTAAGGCTTGGTTGCATGGATTGGTTCTTTACACCTGTCAATCATTGTTAACAGAGCCCAATAAAGTTTGTTCCACCCTTTTTCCAGGGACTTGGCAATCTAGCTATTTTGTTTACCGAGTTTTCCTAGATCTCTCCAGAAGAGGACATATCTGAAGGTTTGCCAGGGTCAGCCTTGGTCAAGCCATCTCTCAACACAAGACAAAGACTTTCCTTGGGTCTCATGCAGAACTACACCTACAAATTGTTGGGGTCAAAGCTTTCCGAGACAAACCAGGAAAGGGATCTTGGGGTTTTGGTGGACAGCTCAATGAAGATGTCAATCCAGTGCGCTGCAGCAGTGAAAAAAGCTAATTCTATGCTTGGCATGATCAGGAAGGGAATCGAAAATAGGTCAGCAAATGTTGTATTACCTCTCTACAAATCGATGGTGAGGCCACTTTTGGAGTACTGTGTACAATTCTGGTCTCCGCACCTTAAGAAGGATATAACAGAACTGGAAAAGGTACAGAAAAGGGCAACAAGAATGATCCAAGAGATGGAGCGGCTCCCTTATGAAACCAGGTTGCAACGCCTTGGTCTTTTCAGCCTTGAAAGACGGCATTTAAGAGGTGACTTGATCGAAGTGTATAAAATCATGCATGGGATAGAAAAGGTGAATAAAGAAAAACTATTTTCTTTGTCACAAAACACTAGGACTAGAGGGCACTCCCTGAAGCTCCAAGGTAGGAAAATTAGGACTAATAAAGGGAAATATTTCTTCACCCAGAGGGTCATTGGGTTATGGAACTCACTTCCAGAAGAGGTTGTGACAGCTGTCAGCTGAACAACTTCAAGGCAGGATTAGACAGATTCATGGATACCAAGTGTATCGGTAGTTACTGAAAAGGACATTCAAGTGCCACCTCGGAGTTGGTTGAGGTAGGCAGGATTTCCCTGGGTACTGGTTGTGGGGGGTCGGGAGCAGGTGAGGGTTTTGCCCTCCCTTCTGCTCGAGATCCCCGTGTACAACTGGTGGGCCACTGTGTGATACAGAATGCTGGACTAGATGGGCTGAGGTCCGAGTGGGGGGCTGAATCTGAGTGAGAGAGGGTCTACCCTAGCAAACCTTTTGTATTGTTATCTCAATACCCCCATGCATATGGGATATACTGAGCATGGTGATCAGATCATGATATAAATACACATAGCAGTTTAAATAATGTAGGAAAACGCTAAACAATATTTGCTAAACCTAATGTCTGTAAAACACACAGTGGTAGAAGACAATAGTCTGTAAATACTTCAATTCATTTATAATCTGTAGAAATTAAATCGATATTGAGCAATACAATCATAACATATATAAGAAGAACTCAACAGTAATGGTACAATAAGCATGTAGGACGGGCTACTTAAACCTAGCACCCCCACGCACGCGTTCCCTCTAGTTGACTAAGGCAATAAATATACATATAAAGTAACAGAGAAAGGGAAAATTCCCAGTAAAAGGCTTGGGAGTGTATGTACTTTACTGAGAATTTTCCCTTTCTCTGTTACTTTATATGTATATGTATTGCCTTAGTCAACTAGAGGGAATGCATGCGTGGGGGTGCTAAGTTTAAGTAGCCTGTCCTACATGCTTATTGTACCATTACTGTTGAGTTCTTCTTATATATGTTATGATTGTATTGCTCAATATCGAGTTAATTTCTACAGATTATAAATGAATTGAAGTATTTCCAGACTGTTGTCTTCTACCACTGTGTGTTTTACAGTTTAAATAATGTACCAGTAAGGCCTGATCGCAGACCACCCTGAGAATTTCGGGGGTCTGAAGCCCCAGCCCCCGGCTACATGCTTGTAGCTCTGAGGAGACCCAGGCGTTTTCAAACTAGTCAGCTGGCATCCAGAGGAAGGTCCCATACCTTCAGTATAGGCCAGTTGGCTGGGGTCTCAAGTGTCCTTACCTCGAGACCATAAAGACAGAGAGGACTTGGAGAGCCATCCGGCTGAAGCTTCCAGGCTCCAAGCAACAAAAAGACTGTCAAGTATTTTTCTTTAACCTTTTGGGGAGAAAAGTAAAGTGTCTGAGTGCAAATAACTCTTGTTTTAAGCAATAAAGCCTGTTTGAATTATCTAAAGTGTCCAGCTTGGTCCTTGGGAGCCCCAAGCCTCAAAAGCAGTGTTTCTCAACCTGGGGGTCGGGACCCCTGGAGGGGTCGCAAAGAGGTGTCAGAGGGGTCGCCAAAGACCATCAGAAAACACAGCATTTTCGCTTAGTCATGGGGGTTCTGTGTGGGAAGTTTGGCCCAATTCTAACTTTCGTGGGGTCAGAATGCTCTTTGATTGTAGGTGAACTATAAATCCCAGAAACTACAACTTCCAAATGTCAAGGTCTATTTTCCCCAAATTCCACCAGAGTTCACATTTGGGCATGTTGATTTTCATGCAAGGTTTGGTCCAGATCCACCATTGTTTTGAGGCCACAGTGCTCCCGGGATGTAGGTGAACTACAACTCCAAATCCTTCCAGTATTTTCTGTTGGTCATGGGAGTTCTGTGTGCCAAGTTTGGTTCGATTTCATCATTGGTGGAGTTCAGAATGCTTTTCGATTATGGATGAACTTCAAATCCCAGTAACTACAACTCCCAAATGACAAAATCACCCCCATCCCACCATTATTCAAATTATTCAAATTTGGGTGCATTAGGTATTTGTGCCAAATTTGGTCCAGTGAATGAAAATATATCAGATTACCCTTCATAACGGTAGCAAAATTATAGTTGTGCAGTAGCAACGAAAATAATTATAGTAGTGCAGTAGCAACGAAAATAATTTTATGATAGGGGGTCACCACAACATGAGGAACTGTATTAAGGGGTCACGTCATTAGGAAGGTTGGGAACCACTGCTCTAAAGGAAGGCAAGAAGCAATCCCCCGGTAGAGAGAGCCTATGTCCTTGCCCTTCCTGAATATATAGATCGGGTGCGACGGCACAGTTCCTGGCTTGCTGACTTCCATGCAATCTTTGCTTGCAACTGAGCTATCACATTGTTCTACCTTTAGGGGCAGGGTAGGTAGTAGGCATGGTTTCGAATCCAAAACTGGCGATTCTAAAATCAATTGGGGGGTTTATTAGTAAAAGAAAGACTTACAAGAAAATTTCCAAAAATTTCTAAAATGTAACTTAAGTACTAACGAAATTCGTTAGTAATTCGTATGCCAGAGCATGCGCATTCAGATGGTTTTGGCCTACAACTCCCAGAAATCCTAACAGCTGGTAAATTGGCTGGGATTTCTGGGAGTTGTAGGCCAAAACTTGAATAAACCACACTGAATTCTAGATGGGACTCTCCAAATAGGAAGGAGGGAGGGGGTATTCTATTCTTGGAAGCAGCAAAAAAAAAGAGGAGGAGGCCCCCCCCCCGGCTCCTCGCTGCCTCTCTCTCACCCCGATCCTGAGGGAGCGAGGGCCCAAGTTTGCCCAGGCTGAGAGGAAAAGGAAGAGGCCTGAGGCTGTGAGGAATGGTGGGAGTTGAAGTCCAAAACACGTACCTGGAGGGCTGAAGTTGGCCCCTGCGATGGGGCATGGCAGCAGAGCAACGGGGAAGAGAAGCATCTGAGAGAGCGCAGGGAGAGAGAGGAGGAGAAGCGCACGTGTGTGTGTGTGTGAAGCTGGCCCCTGCGATGGGGCATGGCAGCAGAGCAACGGGGAAGAGAAGGAGGGGGGGGAAGCGTGGAGGACTACACTTTCCAGAATGCATTGCCTACCTAGCAGCAGCGTCACTTCCAGTTCCCCATAGAAATGCGGGAAAAAGAAGAAGCTGAATGAAGGCGGGAAGGAAATGAGGGGAAGAAGACAGGGAGAAGTGAGTACGTAGTACAATAATTAATTAATTAATAATTAATAATTTATTACGATCATAACGCAAATTGTTGGCCTCAAGGACCGTAAAGGAAGTCTACTTCCGGGTTCGCGGCAGCGATCCGTAAAAGCTCAAAAGTCCCATTACATACGAATCTCTTACGAATCCTTTTAATTTCCGTTTCATTTTTCTCATGCCTAGTAGGTAGTCTGCCAAAAATTGTTGAACTTCAGCTTCCTTACTTGGCATGCCCAGTAGCCAGGGCAGCAACAAGAGCAGGGAACACCAAGTCCAATGTTACAGAATTCCCTCCCACAGAAGGTTTAGTTGTCCCTATCTCTGCTATCTTAGCACCAGCTGGCAAAGACTGCAGGTTTTTGAAGCAGTTTTTTATGGAGTATTCTGTGCTTTTATCTTTTTATTATGTTTTGAAGTGATTTTATTAATATAATTAATATAATATAATTAAAATGCTTTTGCAGTGATGGATATTTGACCCTCCACATTGCATGTTTGACTTTGGTGAATTTGATTATTTTCCAATTTGATTAAAATATTATCTCTAGAAATCTCTAGGTCTTCCAATGTGATTCTGTGGTCAATTTACACAAAATAGCACTAGAGATTCCTACAGAGGTTTGTATTTTACAAGATAATATTTTTAATGTATGTTTTTTCCATCTCCATGGCGGTCCTGCACTCCTAACACCAGCAAATCCAAAGGGCTGATTGTTCCTCATTTTAGTTTGTGATAAGCCCCCTTGTGACCTTTGATGGGAAGAAACTGGGATTAAATGAAATTAAATTAATATCCTTGATCTATCTGATCAGCCAAGCTCTCACTGGGTGTGTTTAATCTTCCAAAATCTTCCCTAGCCTTCCAAGATTTTTCCTTGCTCTATTTTCCTTCGATCCAGTTTTTTTGACTTCTCCATCAGATCTAAAATAGCCTACCATTGTCAGTTTAAACAACTACAAATGCTCATCTTTTCATGAAAAGGTTATCATGTCAAATGTAACCAACTACTGTATATCATAGCTTTTTTCTAATACACTATTATTATTATTGTTGTTGTTGTTGTTTTCCATAATAATTTTTAGATGGGCATGCCATTTTTATGCCTGGTCTGAAGTGGTACAATTGGAGTAAGAGTTATACCATCAGTCATTTCTTAGACAGGTCTACTATATATCATTTTAATCAGAGCAGGCAAATGGGAAACATATCCCCCACCACACTACCATTTTTGAATGAGGTGCCCTCAGCTCGCTCCTTGACTCACTACTGCATATAAAATTCTTGGAAATAGTGTAATTGATTGCATCTTTAAAGAAGTCTTCCTAGTTGTTGGATTTCCTAGTTGTGTTTTAGTCATTGATATTTAATTGGTTTTTTAATCTATTTTAATGTATTTAGGATGTATTGTTGTTTTTACTGATACTTTATGTCAGTCTTTCTCAACCAGTGTGCCATGGCACACTAGTGTGCCGTGACGGACCTCCTGCTGTGCCACGAGAAAAGATCTCTGCCCCCCTTCCTCCCCCCCCTCCTGCCGAACTCCTGCTGCTTGTGGGGGGAGGAGGAAGGGCTGGGCAGTGGCGAAGAAAAAGAAAAAAGGGACCGGGGCGCCGCCTCCTTCGGCCGTTTCCCCAGCCAGCTTCCAATCCGCCATGACTCCCACCATGACTCTTGCCCCCCCTCGCTGAAGCCGCGTGGAGGAGGAGCCCGCCCACTGAAGCCCGCCCACTGCTCATGCTCCTCCTCTGTAGGAGAGCTGAAGCTGGGGGGAGGGGCGGGGTATGGTGCGGCCTGTAGGAGAGCTGAAGCTGGGGGGAGGGGTCGCGGCATGGCGTGGCCTGGCTCTGCCCCCTTCCCGGCTTCGGCACTCCCGGCAGCTGCTATAGCCTTGAGGGGACAGTGCCAAGCCAGCATTGTGCTGGCTCTGGCATTGCTGGCTTGGCACTGCCCCCTCAAGGCTGGAGCAGCTGCTGGGAGAGGTGAAGCCGGGGGTAGGGGGCGGGGCATGACACAGCCTGGCTCCACCCCCTCCCCGGCTTCGGCACTCCCAGCAGCTGCTCCCAGCAGGCCACCAACCCCCAGCTGTTCTTTACTGTGTTAGAGTGTCATTTTGTGTCATTTTGGTTGGTGGTGTGCCCCCGGATTTTTTTAATGTTAAAAGTGTGCTGCGGCTCAAAAAAGGTTGGGAAACACTGGTTTATGTGGCATTGAATTGTTGCCTTTTGTTAGCCGCCCTGAGTCCCCCTTCGAGGGTAGAGAAGGGCGTGCTATAAATAAATTTAATAAATAAATAAATGTAGTGTTTTCCCCAACCCAGAGATCAAAAACTGCTATTATCCACAGTTAGCAGTTATTTATCTAAGTGTGCCAAGTTAAGGGATGTGACATGTGAGCCAGCCCTTAGTTGGGGAATTGTAGAAGTGGTAGCCTTACTGTTTGAGTTGGTGGAGTACTGCTCTCCTTACCTTCAGCAGTTCTTCCAACAAACAAGAAGGTACAGGTACAAGGTATACTTAAACCTTACAAGGGAGAAGAATGGGCATCTATGAAATACAGAACTTAAGTAATACTGACAAAAATGTAATCAGAGAATTTATATACATTCATACTAACAAGCAAATATGCCAACAGTCCAATAAAATAATATATGAAAAAATGGATGGCAAATTTTGGATATAATATTCCATTAGAAAATTGGGAGAGAATGCGGAGTTCGAAATTAAAATATACATATTTTATTATTTATTTACTTCATTTATATTCTGCCCTTCTCACCCCACAGGGGACTCAGGGTAGATCACAATGAACATATACAGGCAAGCATTTAGACACACAACACAAGACACACAGAGGCAATTTAACATCTGGCCACCAGGGGAGCTGCTTCATTCCTCAGCATGCCCTGGAGATCTTTATGGCCTCATAAATCAAAAATATAGTGGTATAACTATGACAGATGCAATTAAAGTTCAAACTGCTGAACTCATGACCTTCTGTCAGTAGAGATCTTATGCAGCTGACGCCCAGCCAGGTGCACCACATTCCCATATGCCTGCTGTTTAAAATAAAATATATTAAAAGTGGTGTATAGATGGTATATCACTCCTGCCCAACTAGCAAAAATATATAAAAACAATGAATCAAACTGCTGAAAATGTCAGAAATATAAAGGGTCTTTCTTCCACCAATGGTGGTCATGTGAAGTAGTGAAAAAAATGGAAAATTGTTCATAAAACAACGCAAGAAATATTTCAAATTAACTTCACCTTAAAACCTGAACTGTACCTTATCAATATTGCAGAAATTTTAAAAAGGGGGCACGGAAAAGATCACAGCCGCCACCAGGATCACATTGGCAAGATATTGAAAAACAAAGAAATTACCGAATGGCTCTATAAAATCTTAGAAATCGTGGAAATTGACAGATTAACAACTTTATTAAGAAACAACACATCAAAACAATTCAATGAAACATGGAAACCGCTAGTGACTTATATAAAAAATAAGAAAAATGTCAATTTGAAAGGACTATGGATCTAAACGTTCAGAATTGCAAACAAGTAAATATCTTTTCACTCAATTTTTGTAGCAAAACGTGAAGTCAAACTGTTTTAGTCACTTTTTATGTCTTCATCAATATGTCTATCCATATGTCTCTATATCATCCTCACTGACAACCTATCCCTATCCTACCCCTGTGTACCCGAAGGTTAAAATGTTTTTGCTGTGGGTATGTTTATGTACCTGTATAGGTTGTTTTCGTGTGACTACAATAAACATTATTTTTTAAAAAATTAAAATTTTAAAAAAATGTAATCAAAGAAGTTCAAATGCTAAAACAGATATCTTTAAATGTTAGAGAAAATATGGGACTTGGCTTTGAATGAAAAACTAACTTAAAGTAACAGAATGCTAAGAGGACAAAAATAGGATACAGTTTTTGAAACATGGGTGCCATTTATTGATTTTGTGAAATCTGCATTCACTCGTATAGACTGTCACCGATGCTTCTACTCGATGAAGCTTGAACTCTGAAGGAAAGAAGACTCTTAAGTACTGAAGCAATAGAAATGTCATTGACCACCAAAAACCAAGATTTATGTAGCAGCCTTGTGCAATTATTCATGAACATATAGATGTCTGTACCTATTATGGTGAGTTATAAATATTTAAAATAAAACAATTAATTTCAAAACATAATGTAAAATAATATAAAACTAGAATGGTGCAAGATCTTCAACCATGCTTCAGCAAAGATCTCACATTTCACGTTTAAGATCACAATGAAGGAGGTGGGTTTGAATCCTTCTATTATATATATTTTTAAAAAGCTAGAGCAGGTATGTGGCTACTTTTTCCCCTCTACCATATAAACCCTGCTATAATGTTTTCCTTCTTGGTGCTATTTTAAATTTGGTGCTTACTTTTTTTAAAAAAAAACTTTATTAAATAAATTAAATCTTTATTAAACACAATTTTTAAAAAGAACAAAAAATATATAGCGGTAGAAGAAAAAAGCAAGAAAGGGGGAAAAGAAAGAAAAAGAGCAACCCCCCCCCCAAAAAACATACACAGGAAGATTTGTTGACTTCCTGAATAACTTCGGTATGCGTTTTCCCTTTTCCATTATTTTGTCTCGTTCATCATATTTTATTCTTCTCCTCTTTTGTTGCTGTTTCCTTCCTTTCAGTTATTTTCTTTCTTCTTTCTATATCTCTATATTTATATATTTTTTGTTTTCAGTATTCTGATACTTTTGTCCAATCTGTTTCTTTCATTGGAGTCCCTTTGTTTTTGGATAGTAGGTTTGTCAATCTATCCATATTCCTAATATCTACGATTTTTTCCCAGCCACATTTCTTCATCCTGTATTTCTTCCTTTTTCCATAATTTGACAAAGCAAATTCTTGCCGCTGTATTTAGAAAAAATAAAAGTTTATCAGTATGTTTGCCTAGGGTCTGGTCTGTTATACCCAGTAGGAATATGTCTGGCTTCATAGAGATTTTGATCTTTAGTATTTCTTGTACTTTTATCTGAATCTTTTTCCAGTAGGATTTTGTTTTTTCGCACGACCACCATGTATGGAAATATGTCCCTTCCTGTTTTCCACACTTCCAGCATTTCGTGTTCATATTTCTGTAGCATTTCCCTAATTATTTTGGCATCATATACCATTGATATGCTGTTTTTATCCAATTTTCTTTCCATTCTGTCGCATATGTATATTTTAGGGTTTCCCCCCATATTTCTTCCCACTCTTCTTTCTTTATTGTCCTTCCTATATTTTCCTTCCATCTTTTCATATACCTTTTTCCTCTGTTTTCTCTAAATTCCATTCCAGTAATTTTTTTATATCTTTATTAATTTTCGCTCTGTTTTCAATATTATGTCCCAAAATGTATTTTGTTCTTGGAAGCCCACTTCTTAAAATCAATTTCTCTTAACATTCTCTTATTTATCTATATCGGTGTTTCCCAACCTTTTTTGAGCCGCGGCACACTTTTTACATTTACAAAATCCTGGGACACACCACCAACCAAAATGACACAAAATGACACTCTAACACAGTAATACATATAGTTAATATATTTTAAAATGTATTTATACACTCAGTGTGAAACCTGGACCTGTTTCGATGAACACAACATAGATATCCTGGCAGGAATGGCAGAAAGACACAAACTTCCCACACAGAACTCCCATAACCAAGAGAAAATGCTATAAGAGTTTGGTGGGCATTGGCCTTGAGTTTTGGAGTTGTGGTTCATCTACAGTATATCCAGAGAGCACTGTGGACTCAAACAATGTTGGATCAGTACCAAACTTGGCATGAATACTCAATATGCCCAAATGTGAACACAGATGGAGTTTGGGAAAAATAGACCTTGACATTTGGGAGTTGCAGTTTCTGGGATTTATAGTTAACACACAAACAAAGAGCATTTTGAACCCCACCAATGATAGAACTGTGCCAAACTTCCTGCACAGAACCCCCAGGTGGCTCCCTTCCTGAATGGCTCTCTCCCTCTTCCACACCAGAAGGGAATGCACTCACTCGGTCCGCAGTTGCCTGCCTTCCTTCCTTCTTTCCTGCGGATGGAAAGAAGAAGCCGGTGGGCCTGCCTCAGACTGCGCTCCTCACTTCCGCTTCCGTTCCCCGCCCTCCCTCGATTGGAGGCTGGCTGGCTGGGGAAATGGCCAAAGGAGGTGGTGCCCTGGCCCCTTCTTCTTCTTTGCCATTGCCCGGCCCTTCCTCCTCCTTCTCCTCCTCCTCCCCCAAATAGGAGCAGCAAGAGTTCGGCAGGAGGGGGAAGAAAGGGGGGAACAAGAGGTTTCCCCGCGGCACACCAGGTGATCGCTCACGGCACACTAGTGTGCCCCGGCACACTGGTTGGGAAACACTGGTCTATATTGATGCCACGATATCCTTTCATTTAGTTTCGTCGTTGTTGCATTTTTAAATGTATTACTCCGTCTTCTTTCTTTGTTAATTCATTATATTTTGGGCAGTTGTTCCACCCTAGAACCCTTCTTTGCTTGGCTTCTAGGGGTGAAATCCACATTGGTGTCTTAGTACATAATTTTCCTTTATATTTTTGCCAGATCTTTATGATGGCTGATCTTATAAAATGGTTTCCGATTTTTTAAAAAATTCACCGTCATACCACAGGTATTGGTGCCATCCTGCTCTCAAGTCTATACCTTCCAGGTTTAATAGTTTCTCTTTTTCTAATTTGGCCCACTCTTTCGTACACATCAATGTACATGCTCCTGAGTATAATTTAAAATCCGGTGTGGCTAAACCTCCTCTCTTGGTGTCCTCAGTCATAATTTTAAAATTTTATCCTTGGTTTTTTCCCCTGCCCGATATATTTTGTAATGTCTTTATTCCAATCTTTTAGTAATTTTTTGGTTCCTGATCATTGGTAAATTTTGAAAAAGGAAGACCATCTTCAGGAGTATTTTCATCTTAACACTTGCTATCCTGCCTAGGAGTGATAGGTTTAGGTTTTTCCAATTTTCGAAATCTTTTCGTATTTCTTTCCATTTATTGATATAGTTGTTTTGTAGGAGTTGTAAGTTTTTTGATGTTAATATTATCCCTAAGCAGGCATGTAGCCGGGGGGGGCTTAGGGGCTTCATCCCCCCCTCCCCGAAATTCTCAGGCCTTACTGGTACATTATTTAAACTGTTATGTTTATTCATATCATGATCTGATCACCATGCTCATTATATCCCACATTCATGGGGTTATTGGGATAACAATACAAAAGGTTTGCTAGGGTAGACCCTCTTCCACCCAGTCTCAGCCCCGGAACCAAACTCACCCCTCCCCCGAATCAAAATCCTGGCTACGGCCCTGTCCCTAAGTATTTTAGTTTGGTCGTAATCTGAAAGTTCTAGTTTGCTTGTAATTTTTTTTGTTCCTTTTTTGTGATTTTTTTTGTTAAATTTGGTGCTTACTTTTAAAAATAACAAATTAATCCAAAACATAAAATACAACAAAAGTAAATTTGGTGCTTACTTTTGTTGTATTTTACATTTTGGATTAATCTCTTTTTTTTAATTTCTTTATATTATTGGACTCAAGCTTTGGAGTAGGCAATGTACAAACAAGAAGAAATGTTAAAAAGAAATGACATTGTGTAAGGGTGTGTGTGTGTGTGTGTGCGTGTAAGAGAGGGAGATCATATTGTTGATTATACATGGAGATTTGGGTATGTGGTGGTAAATCACCCCCTCCATCACTTCCATTGTGTACGCAACCTGGTAGGAGAACAAAAGGGCTGCTAAAATAACTGCTGTAAACAAAGAAAATGAGAGGGTGTATATCATAATTAAAATGTTATTGTTTTAATTAGTCATTTATTGCGCCGAGATCTGGACATAAATATGCCAGCGAATCCTATCTGTAAATAATGAAAAGTATGGATTTTCCCCCTATCAAGAAGGTTAATAGTTTAATTGTACAGTGTTATTCTTACATTAAAAGCTGCATACCTGGCGAGCTTTATCGGGTAACAGGGACTTTTAAATGTGCCAATGTTTCTACCAAAGTAACACGGGTCAATTGCAAAAGGGATAACCATAATGATTAAATCATTAAAATTTTGTCTATGCTTCACAGAGCATAGAGAAAATTAACTTCCCACCAACCTCATTTTTCTGCTGAACATGAAATAATGATTTTCTGCCAGTATAATTACAAAGCTAACATCTGATAGAGTCAGCATCCAGGGGGGATTATCACATGCATGAGTATTAGACCTCATTACCAGCTTGACTGCAAAATTATTACATCTTGTAATTGGATGGTGAGATTTATATACAGATTGGCCGGGTTCTCTGTAAGATTGTAATTACAAGCTTCGGTGGTTCGCTACTTATCACACGGTGCAGGAGGAGGCAAAAACAAGCAGAGGAAAGACCATTTCATTAAGCCATAACCCTATCAAGGGAGGAGCATTGTAACATCCCGGTATTTATTAGGCCAAACAGAGCTGTTTGCAGAAGGAGAGGCCATTTATTACTGCCTGACAAATGGGATTTCATTTATTTAACCTCGGCGAGATCTATTTCAGTAAAATGTACAAACGAGCCATCCATTTTATGATTCCAGAGTCAACGCCTCAATTATCTAAAGGCTAACTGACTGTTAAAGCACCCATCTGCTAGGGCAAATCCATTGATTTAATTTGCTTCATGCTACTGAATGATTCTTAGCCAGGGAAAACAGGGAGAAAAAGGTGGGGAAACGTTGGGGGGGACACATGGATAGACGGAAAGGGGCAGCTGGTAGCTTGGGCAAAAGCAGAAGCGTGATTCTGAGCGTGTGCTTGTGTGTGCAAACATGTGCATGTATGCATGCTTGCACGCACACACGCACACCCTTGCCGGCGTGGATTTAATCCTTCAGCACAATGGAAGAAGGCGATCAATAGCAGCTTAAATTTTATGAGACAAGGAGTTAAGTTGTTCGGCTCGAGCCAGAACACCTTTGTTCTACCATAACAAGTAATCTCTGCGGTGGAATTAATATTGACAAGCTGGCTTCTTTGTAGCTAATTTTGTAGGCGCCTGAGCCAATCAGGAGGCCGGCAGTAATAGAGTTGTTATTAGACTTCATTATAAAGGCTTTGGATCAATGGCTACACTAGGAGGCAGAGAGGACACGTCGCAGCAGAATGCATATGTATGCTCAAGGAAATGAAATCCTTTTAACATCCCGGCAATAATTTATTCCATATTTCTCTTTGACATTTCTTTTTTTAAAAATTAAAAAAAACCCTCTTTTTTAATATAACAAAATTAAAAGTGCTCCCTGGTGAGGTTTTCCAGCCTTATCAAAGCAGTACGATTCTGGCAAAGAGGAAGTGGTGACAGAGGAAATCAGACAGATACTGTTGCTTGGCCACGGGTTTCATTCTGAAGTGCCGACCTTCAAACATCACATCAAATCCAGCCATTTAATCCAAGCCACATAGGCTGGTTTGAGGAAAATTCAGTTTAGCACTTGTAATGAGTAATACTCAAGAAGTCTCATTCTTGCTATTACAATAAATGTCTTGGGGAGTCTTCCCCTCTTGTATCCACTGAAATGGTACTGGGAATCCAGATGGTATGTAAATATTCACATAGCAGAAGGTCGGACTGGATGACCCTCGTGGTCTCTTCTAACTATGATTCTATGGAAGTACCTACCAAATGCCACGTGACTTACCAGCAACATATTTTAATATCATGAAATTACCCATAACATACTACCAACTGAGATAAGATCAATATCTTTCCTCCTAGCTTTCCGAAAGAAAGTAAAGGCATGGATGGCTCTGGGACCAGGCGTTTGGTCAATAGATGCAAGCAGCACCTTAAGGAATGATTGGAATGATGTTATGACTGTCGAGGCTGGTTTATTGTTTTAATGATGGCTTATTAATGGTTTTAACACCCTTTCCTCCCAGTGCAACTGGGAGGAGAGGAATTTGCCTCTCCGCACAAGAAAGAGGATGGTTCCATTCAGAACCTTCCAGAAGAGGGGGGGGGTGGCCTTCCTAGTGGAAGGCCAGCCCCCATCAGGCTCAGTTGGAGCCTGAGCGCCGGCCCACCACTCCCGCCCATTAACAGTATTGACTTTGGTTGCCCATTGGAACCCCCCCCCCTCTACCCTATGTTTTGGGTACGAGGGGTTTTTTGCCTACCCCTTTACTGTTTAGGGGCTAAATGGGGTGGTGATATTTCATAAATAGGCCTTAGCGGAAAATAGCTAGGGAAATCCCATAATTGGTGTGCACCTTAGGCACCCCCTTCAGGGGGGAAGGCCATTAAGTTAAACACTCACCTTAAAGTCAAGTTGATGGGTGAGGTAAAGTGAAATGGCCCTAGATTGGGAAGAGGCTGATCTCAATATCTTGAGAATAGACCTCTCACTCATTTCCCTTAAAGGCTTGCCCTGGTTGGGTAATCAGGCAATCCAGGTGTTTCACCCATACATTACTTATATTAAGTCGAGGAGGGATGCTACCTGGATTGGATACACCATATTCCTGACACCCCTTAAGTTAAGGAAAGTTAAGTAGGTAACAGTTAAATAAAAGTTGCCCAATTTGAACCCAAGAAAATGTTGTGTTGTCTCTGTATTTCAGGGGTGGGCAGGCAATTATGTATGTTTTAATTATGCTATGTTTATTTTGTGATTTTATTGTAATTGTTGAAATAGCCTCTTAATGGGGCTCAATGTAAGCCGCCTTGAGTCTCCCTTTGGGGGTTGAGAAGGATGGGATGGAAATATGGGGAATAAATAAATAAATAACTCCAAATAGAGTATCTCATTACAATGTGCTGTAATAACAATAATAATACACTTTATTTATATTCCGCACTTCTCACCCTGAAGGGGACTCAGTGCGGATCACAGAACACATACAGCAGACGTACAAGACATACAATAACATATATAACAGGAGGATCCCCTGGACTGAGCCTTGCTCCTCCTGGCCTCCAACTGGGTGCTGTTGTTATATTCATCACTGGGTGCTGCTGCTCCATTTTGTCACAGGGGGGCACTGTTGTTCCATCCTCCTTGTTACCTCCTCCTTCTTGACGAAGAGCCTGCCAGTCAGCCGAATTCTTCTTCCGGTAGTCGCCTTCAATATTTATTGAAGTTTAAAAGTCCTTTAGGATACCCCCCGCTTATGTGGTACCTAATTTTTCTACTTGCAGCTAGCTTTTGACTGCTTAGGTCAACAGGGGCAGGCTTACAGCTGACTTGCCCAGGTAAGCCCGGGATTCGAACTTGCCACGTTCGGATCTTACAGCTACAGCTTGCAGCTAACAGCTGCTGTTTTAACCGCTGTGCTAAACTCCCAGCCAACACCTTTCCTAGCAATTGATATGAATGCTGAAATTAAATTTCAGTAGCCTATCAGGTATTTTGTGTCCATGGAAGACTATGCATCTCACCCCATGCACTCTTCTTTCCATATCTCTGTGCTGCCAAAACGGAGTCCCACTGAGTCCATCACATGGGGCAAGGCCACTTCCATTGGTTGTCTGTGGGACTCCATTGTAGCTGCACAGGGAAACAGAAGAAAGGCTTCATTTTTCCAACAAGATGGATAGAAGCGGGAAAAGGCAGACAAAGAACGTGTGGCGACAACTGACTGTTCCCATCACACACAAAAGGCACGGGACTGCAACAGCAGGGAATGAAATAAGATGGTTCTCTCCTCTTTTCCCTCTCTCTCCATGTGATGAGATCATTAGAGTCCACACAAGACAATAACAGAACAGAACAAATAAATGCCTGACGTCACCCAGATACAACAACATCTAGTGACTATAAAATGAACTATAAAACGAGACTATCCACATCCATTTGATCTTCGAATCATCATATTTTGCTATAAAAAATTAGGGTTGAAAATAATAATAATAATAATTTATTTATAACCCGCCACCATCTCCCCCCGAGGGGAACATAATAAAACAACACAAAGCAAATAATAAAACAATACAATCAATATTACATAATGAGGCCAAGTCTGATAACACATAATAAAATAACACAAAGCAAATAATAAAACAATACAATCAATATAACTCACACATAAGCAATATCAGACAATTTAAAACCTTTGGGTCACTCCAGACCTGTAGGATACCATCCATATTATTGATGTTCTTGATAATACTATGATTGATTCAACCGTCTAATGTTATTGCCAACAATACTTCTAATGTGTTTACCTTTGGAACGCCCTGAGGAAGCGATATTTGCAGCAAAACGGGACTAGGGACCCTTCCATGTGTGTACTCCCCCCATTGGCGTTTTTGCTTCCATTGTGAGAGCAGCCAGCCTCACAATTGGCCATTATCGTGGAAGCTACTGGCTACTTTGTTTTGGTGCTTTCTTGGTTTATTTAAACCGTTTGGGACCTACAGCATGACCCTGTGACCCAATAAACACTTTTGATACTTTGAAGATATACCTGTGTGTGTACACTTTGATTCAACCCTACGCCATCGTCATAATGGTCCAGTACATCGAGATGACTGCATGATGTTCTTTATACACTGATTTTGGTCTACTTGCATTTGAGAACATCACATGCAGTACCCTACACCGTGAGGACGCACCTACAGCATCAGCCGCACCTGCAGATCCTGTGCTCGGCATTTGCCTGCTTTGGCTTATACTGGCCAAACTATTCCCCATTAGTGAATACACCCGGGATCCAGCCATTCGGACTGCACGGGAGTGGGAGACGTAACTCCTCCCCCAACCCCTTCTGTCCCAAAGCGTGGTGACGTCATCAGCGTGGCTCCATTAGGCAAACCGCTGCCATGTCACTAGCCTGTTTACAGCCGGCCGGGTTACGTGATGCGGATTTCCTGCAACCCGTGCGCATCCAGTGATCGACGATTCGGTCATCAGGCCTGCACCCAGATGCGGAAGTGCCACAACGCGGGACCTTGCAGGGCCACCTTTGAACTCTTATTCACACGGTATCGCCCCCGTTTATTCACGGATCCTGACTGGTGGATGTTCTATCTTACCTGTGTGTTTCTGTCTCCCCTGTAATCTTTCTACATACTATGCGGTTGTATTTTGCTTCATTTCTTGGGCAGCTTGATGTACTTACATTCCTTTTAGATAGCCTATGTGTTTAAATTCCCCTTTTACTGTGGGTGAAGCTGTGCCTTGTGCACAGCATATTTACTTCATTGTGCATCTAGGGTTTGCAGTGCTATACAGGATTTATTGATATTTAGTCATATCATTGTGATATTTTTTCACTATATAGGACCTGGCCTTCTGTTTTCCAGTATACTTCTGATAGGGAGTCCCTCTGTGTTGTTAGAAATTTAAAACCATGGCCAGGCCAGATATGATATATTAAAATTTTAAAATAAATAAACACTGGACGCAAACAGAGGTAGAATATATGTAGCAGTAGGGTTTTAGAGGATGATGTGGGGCAATCAACCCAACAAGTAGTTAAAGTGCTTCTGAGTATGGTGTGCAAAGAATTAGTCAGAGCAGGGCGTTGTTTACTTATTCAGGGAAGACACATTGGAACAGCCACGTCTTCAAGCTCCTCCTTAAAACTGCCAATGTGGGGGCTTGTATAATATCCTTAGGGAGCGAGTTCCAGAGTCGGAGGGGACACCACGGAGAAGGCCCTCTCCCTCGTCCCCACCAATTGCGCCTGCGAAGGGGCTGGGAGCAAGAGCAGGGCTTCTCCAGATGATCGCCTGGGTTCGTAGACAGAAATGTGGTCACGCAGGTAGGCGGGTCCCAAACCATTCAGGGCTTTGTACGTAAGAACCTGCACCTTGAATTGGGACCGGAAGATGAATGGCATCCAATGGAGGTCCTTAAACAGGGGAGTTGACCGCTCCCTATGAGACGCTCCAGCCAGTAATCTGGTTCCCGCCCATTGAACCAATTGAAACTTCCGGGCCATTTTCAAGGGTAGCCTCATGTAGAGTGCATTACCTTGGGAAGTCTGATCTGGCTACGGTGCTCCACGCTCTTGTTACATCCCGAATAAATTACTGAAATGCACTCTATAAATTACTTCAGCTAAATGCATTACTAATGTGGGGCTACCACCCTTATTTGAAGCTCCACTGGCTGCCGGTCCAAGCCCTTCAGCTATACGATTACAGCTTACTTGTCAAACACATCTCCAGATTAGTTTAACTGCCCTGGCTGCCAGCATCACTAACAGGCGGGGACATACCACCTTCTTTGTGACCCTTGTGCCAGCTCCACTGGCTGATCCGCTCCATCCCATCTGTCGAGCGTGGACCAGGCTTTTCAAAGCCGTTGGACATGAAATTGGATATGTTATAGACTGGAATGGTGATACAGCTATTAATACTGTTTGTACTGTTCTAATGAATGTTTTACTTATTGCTTTAATTGTTATTATGTTGCTCTGTTATATGTAGTGGTATTGAATTGTTCCCAAATGCAAGCTGCCCTGAGTCCCCCTTCGAGGGTTGAGAAGGAACAGGATAGAAATACTGGGAATAAATAAATAAATAAATAAATGTCTTGGAGATGGCATCCAAGTTGAAAACTGAAATCCTGTTGTTTCATTTACACCACATAGCCTAAAGATAATTTTAAACAACATTTAAAATAATTGTGTGCACAAAACACAATTTCTGTACATTGAACTATCAAAAAGCAAAGATGTCACTATTTATTTATTTATTTATTCACAATTTCTGTCCTCCCTGCAGGAACTATCAAAAGCGCAAATGAAATGCAATCACTATCTCAGTTCTTAACTCAACCCATGCGGGAGATTTTGGATTTGGGAGGGTTCTGAGTTTTGGAATTCCAAATAAGGGGTGCTTAGCCTCTACTGATATATCCAGGACTTAGGGCCTCATTATATGCAGCAAGAGAAGCGTCTTCTCCCAATTTCTCTCCGTTGCTAGCACAAAGTTCCCTGGAACCCATCACATGAAACAGGGCTACTTCAGGCAGGACTCAATTGGGCTCCATGGCGGCAACAGAAACAAGGCATTGATTAAGACAACAGGAATTGAAGAAGTAGGGACAGATGGGGAAACATCGTGGGAAGGCAGAGGACAGGCCCTTATGGTGGGGAACAGTGTGATGGTTCTTTCCGCTGCTCCACAATTTCCCCCTCAGTCCCCCGCTTTACCCCTGGTCGTCTGATAAGGTCCTTATGCTCAGGTGTACTTGTGGTGCCTGAAGCTGCATAGTCCGAAAGGATACCAGACATGGAAATGCCTTCTCCATGGTGACATAGTCATTACAGAATGTCACCCCCAATGTACACCCCCAATTTTAGCGAACTAGGACCACATGTTAAGCAGTTGGAACAGTGTTTAATCCATGCTGTTTAAAAGATCACTTGGTTGCAATGGCACTACAGGAGGAAGGGATTAATTTAAATATTGCACCAGCGCAAATCCAAGTTTATCATGTAATACACCTTGATCTTACCTGAAAACTAAAGCAGAAAACCTTGATCAGACATGCCAATGTGTATAAAGACTGGTGACAAGACAATGACATTCCTCACCTGTCTTGCTTCTTGAAATTCAAATAGCCCAGTTAACTACAGGCCAAAAGAATAGGAAAAAGCGAGGGCTGTGGTTAAATGCCTCTAAACACCGGATGCAACTTTTATCTCATTAATTTCAACCATCCAAATGAGTCCAGTGAATTACAGATTGACTCACCGATCATTCTCTTTATATGCTTGTATATTACATTGTTCAGGAAAACCTGAACGAACATCACTCTCCAGGAGTCAATAGCTTATTCTTTCACTATGTTCGGCACATTAACCCTGAGCCGCTTGTAAGTGTATTCTCCATTGATCAGATAAATTGTTTGCAGAAAATTTTATTTTTAAAAAACCCACCAATTTATCCATCTTTTGAAGTGTGTCTGTGTGTGTATGTGAAAGAGAGGATATGTGTGGCAAGAAAAGAGATTGAAGGGGGGAAAGTACTTGATGACAAACAGAGCTTGAAAAATGACACACTTTAGATTTCATTTCTGTCAAAATACTTTAGTTATTGATTAATACTTGAGCTAATCACATGTACATGTTATTTTGAAAGTTTTCAGTGGACATTAAGAAAATGTTGTTTTAAAATCTTACAATGTCAATTTTGATTGAAGGATTGTGGTAGTCCAAAAAGTTGGAGGTGGGGCTCAGACAGGGAGCAGTTTATTTAATGCCATTTAAGGGGTCTGTGGCAGAAGTAAGAACTGAGATAGAGACTTCTAATTTTATGACTCAGCCTTTGAACCACCACACACACATCTACACTGACACTATAATGCGACTTGGAACCAGTTTGGGAGGAACCAGTTTCAGTGCAGGGCCGACTAGGTCACCATTAGGCCTGGTTGATCCATTAAAAAATGGTTCAAAACTCGTTTCAGATGCAGGGGGTGCTGGTGCTTCGATTCTGAAGTAATTCTGAAATTTTTCTTTAAAAATTCAAAATTGTTCGGAAAACTTCCAAAATTCCGGAATGGCTTCGTTAATGGCGTCCACGATTGCGCAATGTGGGAAAACCTGCAAAAAACCTCCCAGGTCCTTCTCTCCCTCGAGAAGGACGTGGGGCAGGAGCCCTGTTTAACCTGGTTGGGAAGCTGATTGCTTCCCTCCCATGTCACTCTGTTTGTTTAACCCGGTTGGGAAGCTGATTGCTTCCCTCCCGTGTCAGTTTGACGCGGGAGGGAAACAATCAGTTTCCCAACCAGGTTAAACTGGGCTCCTGCCCCATGTCCTTCTTGCGGGAGAGAAGGGCCTGCGGCAGGAGCCCTTTTTAACCCAGTTGGGAAGATGATTTCTTCCCTCCCGCGTCAGTCAATTCTGATTTCTTTCCGAAAATGGTGGCCGCCGCTTCGAATTAACAAATTCACTTCCTGTTTCCTTAAATCGCTTCAAAAATGCTTCTAAAGTGAATTAATTCCGAATTTATTCCAATTTTCATAGCATTCTGAAAAACCTAACCAGGCCTAATCGCCATCCCTGAAACTGGTTTGAGCCCAGTACAGTGATTACATCAAACACAGAATTGGGCCTCAAACCACTATACAGATTTTGTTTGCAAGGGTCTTAGCCTATCTTCAGGCTTGTGCTGGAGTACAATTCCCATTACCATCTCAGCCAGGCTGACAAATAAGTTTTTAGTCTTAAAGATAAAACTTAACAATTATTAAAATCATCAATATAACTTTACATGCATTTTATTTTGAGTGTTATTCCTACAGTCAACCTGAATATTATTTTTGAGGCAAAGACATAGTATGAACAAATGAGCAGACTGAATAAGCTGGAAAACCATATTAATGTGAAACAGGGAGAACTTTATTATACTATGTAACAAAATCTGAAAACATTTCTGTTCCTGGTTTGAAAGTCATTTGAAAGTGTTACTTCCTGTTTAATTGTGCGGTACTTCCTTTGAAAGTAGTTAAACTCCAGAAACTTTTTGTGGTTGCCACAAATTATGTTGAATTTGTTGAGATATTCATTGAAAAATATAGCAAAATCTGCTGCAAGGTTTTTCCAGTTTAATAAACTTTTTTCCATGTTTTTATGATAGAAACAAAAGGAAATGACATTTATAACCCAGAAACAGAAATCGTGTTACTTAGTGTTATTTGCTTGCTATTCATATGGGGCCTAAAGTGATTCTTGCAAGGCAGCACCAAGATGTATTAAAGTTTATATATTTATTTATTTATATTATTCCAGCTTCTAGACCGCTCCTTCTAGAAGCTCGGAGCTGTTTACAACAATATAAAATACACAAGCACAGTAATAAAACTACAAATTAATCTAGAAATATTACTTTCTACTGCAATTGAATTTAAAACCAACAGCAAAGATGTTACAGTTTTACTCAGATGGGAACGCTAGGCAAAAGAGGACCGTCTTACACGCTCTGCGGAAGGAGGACAACTCTCTAATTCCTCGAACTTCATCTGGGAGAGCGTTCCACAAGGTCGGTGCCACCACCGAAAATGCCTTTTGCCTAGTTGAGGACAGGTGATATGTCCGAACAGATGGAACAGTAAGGAGATTTAGCTCTTCGGAACGCAAAGATCTCTGGGGAACATGTGGGGAAAGGCGGTCCATCAAGTACACTGGCCCAAGACCATACAAGGCCTTAAAGGTTAAAACCAAAACTTTAAAAGCAATCCGGTACTCTATTGGTAGCCAGTGCAGTTGCCTCAGGATTGATGTAATATGACATTTCACCGGAGCTCTGGCGAGAAGATGAGCTGCTGCATTCTACACTAGCATGAGTTTCCGGGTCACTCTCAAAGGAAGGCCAATGTAAAGGGTGTTACAGTAGTCTAATCTCGAGATGACCATCACCTGGATCACTGTGGCCAAGTTGCTCACGGATAGGTAGGGCGCCAGCCGCCTAGCCCGGCGTAAATGGAAAAATGCGGTTTTGCTGACCGAGGAGACCTGAGCCCCCATAGTCAGCAAAGGGTCTAATTGGACCTCCAAGCTTTTTACTAACGATGACGGGCATAAAGCCTCGCCACCCGATGTAGGCAGCCGGCATTCCCCCACCTAGCTGATCCAGCCACAAGATCTCTGTCTTCGATGGGTTCACCTTCAGCCAGCTGGATCGTAGCCATCCACTCACAGCCTCGAGGCACTGATGAAAAGAATCGGGTACGGAGTCTGGTTGGCCTTCCATCCTCAGCACCAGCTGGGTGTCATCAGCGAACTGATGACACTCCAGACCAAAGCTATGTACCAGTTGGGCCAGTGGATGCATGTAGATGTTAAATAATAGAGGAGAAAGAATTGCCCCTTGAGGGACCCCACAATTTAATGGGAGTCTCTCAGAGACAACCTCTCCCCTTACCACCCGCCGGCCCTGATCCCGGAGGAAGGAGGAAACCCATTTTATTGATTGATTGAATTGCTGCCCCAGCTCTCTGCAGGGGTGGGATCCAAGATGGAGCAAAGCTTTTAATGTAATTTGCTACTTGGGACATTTTTGGTTGTTGTATTGATTGCAATGGCCTCTTGACTTCTCATAGAATATCAGAATATCATTTTTATATTTGAAGTAGAGATGCCAAATAGCCCATCAAACTATACATCAAGACTTTCAGAGAAATGTAGGATCAGCTTAGAAGAATACAATTTTAGAAAGAAGAGTTGAAAGAAGACTACCTAAGTTTTAAAATTTGGCAAGTCTTCAACCTCTTGTCAAGGGGGCAAGAGAAATAGGAAATATATCATAATGTAATGTCCCCTTTGAATATTGAATGATCAGAGTGAAACTTGATTTGTAAATCTTGTAAACTCTACTTCAGTTGAGCTTCTCTGGTTTATCTTTCATTGTGTGTGTGTGTGTGTGTGTATATATATATATATATATATAGGCTGCTCACAGGCATGTGTTACACAAATCTAGTCAAATTAGCGCTATTACTCATGCGCCAGCTGCGCCCGTACCTTGGGAAGTCTGATCTGGCTACGGTCGTCCATGCTCTGGTCACATCCCAAATAGATTACTGCAACGCACTCTACGTGGGGCTGCCTTTGAAGACAGTTCGGAAATTATAACTAGTCCAATGGGCGGCAGCCAGATTACTAACTGGAGCTACATACAGGGAGCATACCGCCCCCCTGTTGTGTCAGCTCCACTGGCTGCCTATCCACTTCCGAGCTCAATTCAAAGTGCTGGTCTTGACCTTTAAAGCTCTATACGGTTCTGGCCCATCTTACTTGTCCGAACGCATATGCCGCTACATCCCACCTCGTAATTTAAGATCATCCGGGGAGGCCCTGCTCTCGCTCCCGCCGACTTCTCAAATGCGGCTGGTGGGGACGAGGGAGACGGCCTTCTCGGTGGTGGCTCCCCATCTGTGGAATGTGCTTCCTAGTGACATACGATCAATTCCATCCCTCCTGACATTCAGGAAAAAAGTAAAAGCCTGGCTATGGGACCAGGCGTTTGCACACTAGCACAAGGCAGCACATTTATTTTTTTAACTTAAATGAATGTGTATGGTATGTTGATGTAATTGTATTTTAATGTGTAATGTTTGGAGGGGGTTTATACTGTGTTTTATGTGTTTTACTGTGTTGGCATCAAATTGTGCCTTTTTGGAAGCCGCTCTGAGTCCCCCCTCGGGGGTTGAGAAGAGCGGGGCAAAATGCCGGAAATAAATAAATAATTTATTTCACTAAAGTGTGAAGAATCCTGACACCAAAAGTTTATGGGTGTTCAATAGAACAGAAAATATTGAGTCTAGATTCTTCCATTAAAAAAAACAAGTTCAGTGGCACCACTTTACTCTGACAAAACAGAACATAAATCTGATCATGAAGCCTGGATAAAATCACTGTTCACCTTATAGCTATAGTTCACAATCATAGTGGACAAGATCACATAGGGGATAAGGTCACGGAAACTCTTTTGGTGTCTTCCACTCTGCGATATTATCAAGAACTCAACCCCAAAGCAATAGAAAAAGACTGTTAAAAAACAGAGGGGAAAGGGAACTGTGATAATAAATCAACTCAACTGCAGAGAATGTGCCAGGAAAACAATATTGATTTTCCTCTCCTCCTCCTCCTCCCCCCCCCCCACCTTTTTTTTACAAGTCGGTGCACAGATTTGTCAAACAAAAGAATAGAGATGTCAGACCCCACAGAGTCAAGTGCTAATATTAAGACAGAAAGAACCCTACTGTTGGATATAGTGAGGAGGTTTTTAGCCAGCTATGTTTATCAGCAGAAGGTGCTTCATTTTCACCATCTCGCACATAATAAACAGGCACTCATCCACCCAGAACATGTTCTGCAACAATTATTTTAGGATACGATACAAAGAGTCAGTGTCCAGCATGGCTGTGGTGCTCCTCTGCCCCAGTGAACAGAAAGGAGGTGTTCTGATCTACACCTGAGGGAGGTGACTCAGTGGTCATCACCAGTGACCATGCAGTCACCTCCCTTAGTGGTGGTGCTTCATGCATCTTGGATTCTCTTATGAGACAAAAGGAATATTGGTTCCAAAATCTTGGATGGATAACAAAGAGAATTATTTTGAAGTAACAACAAATGAGGCCCCCATGCCGCAACACAGAGAGCCTTAAAGGGCCACACACACAGTAAAGGGTAAAGTAAAGTTTATTCAGAGTGTAGCAAAGAACTCAAAACAGGGCCAAAATGACCCAAAACACTTCAACTTCAGTGTGAGCTTAAAGGCAGCTCAAAAACAACATTCGAAAAGTTCAAAACACAAAAACCCGGATTATCACTCCTACAAAAGCGCGATAAACAAAAACGTAGCAAAACACAGGGAGGAAAGGGCACACGCTGTCGTCATCCATGGGGGGGGGGGGGATGAAAGCAGGAAGCGAAGAAGCGTCAGTGAGGTCCAGGAGTCGAAACAGGCAGGCAGCAAACACGTAGTCATCCAAATCGGCGTCAGCGAGGAAAGCGGCAGCAGTGGTTCACCAATCCGGATCCAGGCAAGGGAGAAGGTAGCAGCGTCAATAATCCTATCCAGGGTCAACATGAAGCAGGCAGCAGATTCAACTAGCACACAGGGAGCAATGCACAGTGTAGCCAAAAGGGAAACAAGTTGCGGAACCCCGCCGATACTATACCCAAGTCCATGAAGGCAGATCAGGACTTAAATTCACATCCAGAAGTCAGTCCACAGGAATATTAGGAACACAGCACACAGGGTAGAATACGGGCACCCAGCAACATCTTGCCAACTGCAAGGAACCCCCAGTTCCAAACCTTATTTTATTCACAAATCCTCATCAGAACTCAAATGAGTTGACGCCCCATCATTGGCCTCCTCATCTGCTATCACAGCTTCACGTGCAGTGCTTTGCCTCCCCTGAAGCCCTCCTTCTCCTGTCACAACTTAGCTCTCCCCAAGATGCAGCTTGATCCTCCGTGCTCCAATCCCAGCAAATGTATCACTGCTAGTTGGTTCTGCACAAATATCATGCACTTCCTGTACCTTGGTCCAGTCCATATCGCTGGACACATCTTCCGAGTCCCCATCCTCACTTCTCATAGTTGGCTCATAGTTGGCTCATCATCCCCAGAGAAACCCTCAAAGGAATCCACATCAGTAGGTTCACTAAGTATCTGCCCAATTCTTTTCCTTTCCCTTTCCTTATCTGACTCCTGCTCTCAAGTAACCCTCTTTGCTCTTCTAGCTTCAAGCTCCATGCTTTCAGCATCGCTTGAGGACTCATCTACCGCACTCCATCTACACTGACCATTAAATGCAGTTTCAAATTGGTATTGAAAAAAGTGTGCAGATGATCAGTAGAAAATTCTGGAACCAGTTTGAGGCTCAGATAATGATTACACAAACTACAGAGCATTGTTTTGCATTAAGGGCTTTCTTTCAAGAGCTGTTTTGGGAAATTGTTGTCTGGCCGAAGCTTTCAGTTGTGTCAAATAGTCAGTGTAGATGGGGCCAAAGGCATTGCCAAAAGAGTAATTTCTGGTCCACTTAAAGGATGCTGATAGAAAAGTTGGAAGGGGATGTCATGATCTGTTCAAAATGCAGAGGATTATATTGCCCCCCTGTATAAAATATGTCCCTCTTAGTTGTAGACAATTCCTTCCACCATCCCACAGGGTCATCCCACAAGCTGGAAAGAGGAGTTGTACACATACACCACAGCCCTTCACATTTGTGTGTTTAACTTTTGCAGATTTCATTAATATGGTCACTTTAAGAATCTCTAGGTTGACCATAGATTGTGCTGGAGGACGCAGAGATTCCCAGAGAATTGTTTCGTATTCAGGTTACACTAGTGATTTGTTTTAAGTCTCTGGTTAACTTCATCCATTTCAGCATAATGTTTGTCTTTGTTGTTTTTTGAGGATCTACCCTTCTCCATCTTATGACCTCATCAGGTGGGTTTCCCCCCCATACCAGCATTCTGCTGGGACAGAGCCTGTTATATGATGCAGGCCAACATGCCAGGAGCGCACTAAATGGGAGCCCCGAGGAGACAGGTGACTACACGTGTAAACTGTCTCCACATTGCAGTCTTCGACTACAATTATTTTTCCTTTAGGGACCAACATTATTTGCAGATAGGGGGCATTTCCATGGGCCAATCGTTGGCCCCCACGGTCACCAACCTTTTTGTGGGGTCCTTGGAAGATGTTTTTCTTACCTCAAATACTCATAAGGAGTTTTCCAGTCAAATTAAATATTTTTTTAGGTATATAGATGATTTAATTATTATTTTTGATGGGAGGAATGACATTGAAAAATTCAAGGATTGGTGCAATTCCTGGCACCCTAATTTAAAATTTACGTTTCAATGCAGCAGTGAATGTGTGAATTTCTTAGACGTTTCTATTTTTGTCCACCAGGGCATTCTTAAAGTAAAAAATTATTCAAAACCCACTAATACTAACTCTTTATTGCATTATTCCTCATTCCATCCTTCCCTCTCAAAGATAATTTAACTTATTCTTCCCTTCTGAGGTTAAAAAGGAACTCATCTCTCCCTCATCATTTTGATAAAGATGCTGAAATTTTCATCAATAACCTGAGATCTAGAGGTTACCCAAATAGAGTCTTGAACACAGCTCTAAAAAAAGTCAATAATATACCCAGAGAGCAGTTGCTTACTACTGCTCCAAAAAGAACCCCCAATAATATCATTTGGCCTCTCACCCTGTCCCCCACTCACATAAAATCAAAAAAAATTGTCAAGGATTTTTGGCCTCTCATTAACACAATACCTGGACTAGAGAAACCCCCTCTCACTGCATTCAAAAGATCCCAAAATCTTAAAGATCTACTGGTACACACCAAGGACCTTCCCCTAGACCCCCTCTTCCACTCCTCCCTCTAATGGTACAAACAAATGTGGTAAATGTAGTGTTTGTAAACACATTTCATCCTCCACCTTCATTAGAAGTCCTTACAATAACAGAACCTTTAAGATCAATACTTGGGCCACCTGCAATTCCAAAAATATTGTATATTGCCTAAGTTGTAGTTGCGGGGACCTTTATGTGGGGATTTCCATGAGGGAACTCCGGACAAGAATTTGCGAGCACAGATCACGCTTTAGAACAGGCTATGACAATTCTGTACTTTATGCTCATTTTAAAATGCAAAACCATCATTTTGAAGAATTTAATGTTATGGTCCTGGAGAAAGCTCGCCCCCTCCCCCACCAAAACATAAAGAAATTACTCCTGCAACTCGAAAGTAAGTGGATAGTAAACTTACAATGTGAGGAATCCCAAGGGTTAAATGACCAGCTGGCCATCAGTGAACTGTTAATTTAAGATCACCTGGTCTCCCTCTATTTAACTGTGGTTCCCCTCTGGTATTGCGTTTTTGAGCCCGATATCCGCTGATATCACCAGCATTATGCGGTGCCTCTGCTTCCATTTGTGATGGTATGTACCTTCTATCTCTTTCCTAGATGCCTGTGCATATACACTGTGTATAATTCCTTGTTTACCCTTGCTGTTATTACTGCTTTACACTTAACTGCATTGATTATACATTGCCTGTATTTGTTAATGCTATAGTGTTGCTTCTGCTACGGGACGCCCTCCAGAATCTCCGTATTGGCCACGCCCACGGTCCTGAAGAAGCCCCTTTCGGGGAGAAACGAAGCCGCAGAATATAACCATTCATTGACCGCTTTGCAAGCCTCCCAGTTATCGCTAACATTTGTGCATCTTATTATTGTTTTTTGGCACTTTATGAATGCTATAACTATGATTTCTATCGCGCCTGGGGTGGGTTCCGGGTTTTGTGTCCGTCCTTGATGACGTAGAAGCTTTCCCTCCCAGCTGCGGCGTCTCTGCTCACTCCTGTGTGAGTCAGCAGCTCGTATATGCTGTTTATGCTTTCTATGTTTATTATGAAATAGATAGGGCATTGTCCCTTGTATGAAACATGCTATTATGTTCAGAATGAACTTATAATTTTTATTTCTGATACACTAGACCATTGTGTCCTTTTGATTGTGATAAAATATTTGTGCAATTCATTATATTGTGGTGTTGCGTTTATCCATTTTCCCCCCCATACCAGGATTCTGCTGGGACAGAGCCTGTTATATGATGCAGGCCAACATGCCAGGAGCGCACTAAATGGGAGCCCCGAGGAGACAGGTGACTACACCTGTAAACTATCTCCACATTGAACAAACTGGGGACAGCACAGGAGGAAGCCAGGAACAGCAGGGAAACATCATGGGAAGGCAGATCACAACCAACTATGTCAAGGGGACGAAGCTAGGTGCTGCCCTATGGTTTTCCATGCTGTCCCCTGCTGTCGCCCACTGTCCTCAGACTTGTGGACCTCCATGTGATGAGGTCCTTAGTAACACTCAATCACTAAACAGTAACAGGAAACTAACGGCACCTGAAGTTAGTTAGTTCGGAAATATCTAATCCAGGACTACAGAGGTGAAAGGAGGCACATTATTGTCACTGCCATCACTGAAGCGGTCAAGGGTCCCTGGGAAGTAAAATGTCCTGCTTCATAGAAATATCACCAAGGCAAGATGACGCTCTTCCTTCTTCATTCAATGAAAGGAGTCTGGGCTATCTCTGAAAGAAAGATAGCTGAGATATGTGGTCAATAAAAAAGTTTCAAAAGTCATTACACAATTGGGGGGGGGGGGGGTTTGCTGGTGCTTTGTTTCCAAAGTATACTTAAGGGAAAAATTGTTATTATAACAAGAGTAATGACATTTCATTACTATTTTGTTATAGTAATTGTGCATAATTAAATTACTATAATTGGGGACACTTTAGGGGCTCCTTCCTCCCTCATGTTTATAGCTATTGGGGTGAAACTTGCTAAAATGGTAGAACACATTTACCACTGCTAGCCCATCAGATTTCAGAATGTTTCACTTATCCATGGATTTTTGGGGAATTTTCAAAGTTTTTATAAACAACATATTTTAATAATAAAGAAAATATGTTCCTAGTTTCAAAGTGTTATTTCCTGTTTAATGGTCACCGAGTGCTCCCGTTGCAGGCCTCCAGGGATGGCAGGCACCTCTTCCTCTTGGCCTCGCCCCCGACGCCCTTCTCCCGGGCCAGACAGAATCGGCTGCCCTGCTCTAAAGGAAGGCAATAAGCAATACCCCAGTATAGAGAGACCATGTCTTTGCCCTTCACTGGGTATTTACAGCCTGGGTGTGACAACACACGTGTAAACAGTCTAGTGTCACAATGAAAACTGGTGCATCTATAAAAGACCAGAACCAACAACAATATCAGGATCCTGTGTCTGGTTTGCCAAGAAGCAAATAAAACCAAAACTCCAGCCTGAGCATTATACTATCATGTTGAAATGTGATATATTTATGTTGATAACACATTTCTTTGTTGGAAAGCTGAATCACAATGGCTATCACTCATTTTCAAGGAAATATGTAAAACACATTGTAATCACATATAGAAAGCAAGGCCTCGACCCAACGACAACAATGGCTATTGTTTACTTCAACCAGATCCTGATGAAATAGGGGGGGGGGATTTTCTTGAGAAATTACAGAGACAGGATAAGGAACATGCTTGTAGCCAGAACAGGGAAGCAGAGAAGTCTGAACTTGGATTGATTAAAAATGAGTATTTTGAACAAAGAAAGAACAAAAAACAAAGCGAGGTAGAGAAAAACATTAAAGGAGACAAAACAAACAACAACCTAAATAGCAAATACCTAATTAGGATGGTAATTTCTAAGGAATCTTTTTTTTAAAAAATGATAACAGGGGAGAGCTGAAACTGAGTGACTAATAACACAGCCAACACAACTGGAAGTCAAGAGTAAGGAACATTTAATCTTGCCTACAGGCTTCGAACCAAAAATTCAGAAGCAGATCAGAAAGGAGGGTGAGCCCTAACACTACAAACACTGGAAAAGAAGAAAGAAACGAACAAATCAAATACATAGACCTCCTGGAAAGTCTTTGCAAGCAGATGAGCTGGAGATTTGCAAGCAGACCTTACCTGCAGTTCAGCTAACCAAAACCAAAGCACTTCTACCCAATCTTCCACCTGGGAACAACTCACAAAAACTGAAGCCTCAGGGCCAGACCTGAAAAATCTGGCAATCCTTGTAAAAAAAATCCACATAATTGTCTTCAGACTAACAGACAAGCCTTCTTTTAGCCACTATCCCCGGGAACTATGGGCGGTTCCAGACAGCCCTTTATCCCAAAGAAGACAGGTGTTTTTGGGGGACTGTCCACTTTCTGGGGTGGTTTGTCCACATGTTCTCTCAGGACTAGTCTGAGAGAACGTGTAGAGGCCCTACCCCCCTACCCCAAGCCCCCAGACCCTTTAGAAAAATAAAAAAAAACATACCAGGGCTGCAGTCCCCGTCCCCCGGAGCAGCTCTCCCAGTGCATACAAATGATGTGCCAAGAGAGTGGGAGGGAGGAGCGATTTTCCTCCTCCTCTCCCCCTCCCCCCAAAAATCTCCTTTTGTGTCTTTTGTACACGTCAGGAGAGCTGCTCCGGGGGGGCGGGGACTGCAGCCTTGGTAAGCTATTTTTGCTTTTCTAAAGGGTCTGGGGGCTTTGGGGGTAGGCTTATTTAGCCCAGTAAACTGTGGGAATGGTGCCGGGACTGTAGTCCAGACACCAGAAATAGTGCATTTATCCCACGCCTTCCAAGAAGGTGCAGAATAAATGTACTATCAAATTAATTCGCTACAAACCAGGGTTTTTCTGATTTATATAAAATTAATGTGAGACTATCCAAAATGTTGTCTGGACAGCCCCTCCTATATTGCAGGGGTTTTCGCAATAAAGGCCTTCTTTGGGCGTGCCCTACGACAAGTGTGCACAATTAGGAGAGATTGCAAGACTAGACGTGCCCTACGACAAGTTTGCACAAGTAGGAGAGATTGCAAGACTAGACGTGCCCTACGACAAGTGTGCACAAGTAGGAGAGAGTGCAAGACTAGACGTGCCCTACGACAAGTGTGCACAAGTAGGAGAGAGTGCAAGACTAGACGTGCCCTACGACAAGTGTGCACAAGTAGGAGAGAGTGCAAGACTAGACGTGCCCTACGACAAGTGTGCACAAGTAGGAGAGAGTGCAAGACTAGACGTGCCCTACGACAAGTGTGCACAAGTGCCCTACAAGGAGAGAGTGCAAGACTAGACGTGCCCTACGACAAGTGTGCACAAGTAGGAGAGATTGCAAGACTAGACGTGCCCTACGACAAGTGTGCACAAGTAGGAGAGAGTGCAAGACTAGACGTGCCCTACGACAAGTGTGCACAAGTAGGAGAGATTGCAAGACTAGACGTGCCCTAAGACAAGTGTGCACAAGTGCACAAGAGAGAGTGCAAGAAGACTAGACGTGCCCTACGACAAGTGTGCACAACAAGTAAGAGAGAGTGCAAGACTAGACGTGCCCTACGACAAGTGTGCACAAGTAAGAGAGAGTGCAAGACTAGACGTGCCCTACGACAAGTGTGCACAAGGAGAGATTGCAAGACTAGACGTGCCCTACGACAGGTGTGCAGAAGTAGGAGAGAGTGCAAGACTAGACGTGCCCTACGACAAGTGTGCACAAGTAGGAGAGAGTGCAAGACTTACTAGCCCTGGCCTTACTGTTGCTATAAAACAGTTCAGCATGGCCAGCTTCTTCCATGTTTGATTTACAACCTCATCATACAAGCTAATTTGCCCATTGTATACCACTTGCTCTTCCCTTTTGCCACGGAGCCCATTACGTGACTTACATCTACTTCCGGCTGAACTCCGTAACAAAAGGGGAGAGCAAGTGGCATATGCTGCCACCACGGCAACATGGGAGGCTTTGCAACTATTAGGGGGAAGCTGGGGGGGGGGCACTTCCCCAGTGGGATGTGGCCAGCAATAAGTCAGACGATGGGGGGCACGGGGTAAAAGATTCTCCACATTCCCCGCTGGGACCCTCACAGATTCTCCACGATGCATGCCATGATCCCCTATGCTGACTTGGTAGGCTCATTGTAGACTCAGAACTTTGGAAACAAAGTTAGACAGACAAGAGAAAAGGTTGAATTGAACATAAAAATAGAGGCAATTGGTGGCAATAAACTATATCAGCAAAATAAATGTATCCTTTACCACAAAGCAGAAATGTAAATAGTTATGTGCTATATATAGAAAGCTGAGTGGTACAGAAAGATAAAAGAAAATCAGAAGAAACAGCAAGCATGAAAGACCAAGCAGACAAAGAAACCAGAAGAATGGTTTTAGTGGGAAGAAAGGTTAAACAGGCTGAAGCTGACTAATGAAAAATACTGCCATAGACCAGAGAGAATTTGTGGTCTCAATAGCATAATAATTGTGGAAATACTTTCGCCATCTTTATACTAGCCACATTTAAAGAGAGTAGGAGGAAGGACTGCTAGATGAATTAAATGTGTGGGAGGGAGGTGTATGGTGGTTAATGAAAAAGCACTTCCTGCATTGAACTGAACGTCCTGCCATGTTGCCATTCAAAGTACATAAGAAGGTATAACTGTAAAACGGAGAGTGGGTGTGGTGTTAGTGAACCAGTCACTTGGATTCTCTGGTAATTTGGAAATGAATTATGTCCATATAAAATCCAAATAATAAAAGGTTAGAATTTTCCCAAGAAAGAAAACTCTGCTAAATTTCTGGGGGCAATAAGAAAAAACTAAGAAATACATCCATACAAATATAAATATGTTAAACAAATAAACAGAGAAATCAAAACCACATATTCTCCAGCCCAGTTTTATGATCTTTGCCAACATTGCCTTTAGGAATGTATGGAGTGATAATCCAGTCAAAGAATATTTTGCAAGCTTCCCCTTAGTCAAAAATAATCTGCAATCTACAGTAGACACAAACCAGGGTGCGTACACTTGTGTCTACTGTACATGCAATTTTTATATTGTTATTTTTATATTGTTATATTTTTATATTGTTTTATCGTAGGATTTTCAAAGTAGACGTTTTCAGGAGTGGTTTTCCATTGCATTCTTCTACGTGGATGTAGGGGGCGCTGACGATTTGATTTTGAAATGATTTCTGAAATTTTCTGGGAAAAAAGCTTGAAATGTCCAAAATTTCAGAAATGCTTCGTTAATGGCAGCCACACATGCACAGTAGGAAAGAAACAGCACTGGCGCTGGGAAAAATTCTGGGGATTGTCCCTCCCTCATTTTTAGACCAATTGTGATGAAACTTGCTACAGTGGTAGAACACACGGATCATTGCTAGCTCACCAAATTTCATAACTTTTGACGTATCCATGGATTTTTGGCAAATTTACAAAGTTTTTAAAAAAGTTTTTATAGACTGACCCAGCTTAAATACAAGTTCTGCCTTCATTTTACTACAGGGCTAGCGCGGTTCAGGAACAGCGTGCTGGCTTAATAAGCAGAAGGACCAAAACCGTGGGTTCGATCCGTGCCAGGGGGATTTTTTATATTTTTAAAAGTATTTTTAAATAATAAAGGAAATATGTTTCTGGTTTGAATTTTGAAAATGTTTTTCCTGTTTCTTTGTGTGGTCTTTACGTTGAAAGTAGTTGTTGTACTCCAGAAACTTTGTGTGGCACAAACTGTGTTAATTTGGGCAAGAACAGAAATCATATACAGAGCAGACCCCAGCAAGGGACATCTAGAGTTGCCCCCATGGATACTCCTCTGCATTGGATGTAAAAATTGTTGTTGAAGCTGAAATAATTATAGTCAGTTATACAGTCATATAGCTCAACTAGAAAATGTGTGGGTGGATGGCAGGGGTGGGGCCTGGTGTCCAAGGTATCCGCAATCACTTGACGAGCCTCATGGGAAGGGATGTTGGTGTACAATGCTTCTATGTCTGCAGTGACGAGAAGATCATTGGTATCAATATGGAGATCCGTAATTTTATTAGGCAGATCAGTAGTGTCCCTGATGTAGGACTTAGATTGGGACACAAAGTGTTGTAGGAAGGAGTCAAGAAATTGTGAAAGGGGTTCTAAAATGCCTCCACTTCCTGAGATAATGGGTCGCCTGGGAGGAGGGCGTTTTTTCTTGTGGATCTTTGGAAGAAGGTATAGTAAAGGGGTTCTAGGATTAGATTTGCAAAGAAAATTGGCGGTTTTAGAATCTATGTGGCCCATGGATTCTGCATCATGGACTATGTCGAAAATAATTTTAGAGAATCTTGCTGTTGGATCTGTGGGGATGGGTTTGTAATATTTTGTGTTGTTTAACTGGGAGTAGGCCTCCGTAATGTAATCCAATCGATTTAATGCCACAATGCCACCCCCTTTATCTGCTGCCTTAAACAATATATCCGGGTGATTCCCTAATCTATGAAGAGTTTTAATTTGAAGATTGGATAGATTGGAGTGGTGTCTATCCAGAGTATGGTCTATTTTATTGACTTCCTTAATCACTGTCTGCTCAAAGATACATGTATTGGTGGATGTATTGGAGGGGGTGAAGGTACTTTTGATATAAAACCTATCCCTATGTTGTAAATATGTGGAGGGTTCATGTGAAAAGAAGTCCCTGAGTCTGATGCTGCGAAATAAATGGGCTAAATCCCAACGAATAATGGTCTTAGAACAAGATGGTGTCCCGACAAAAGACAGACCTTTATTAAGGGTTTTGGTTTCAAAATCAGAAAGTTCGTAATCAGATAGATTGACAACTAGGTTTTCCAATATTTGTCCCTGGCTCTGCGAAAATTTCCAGGTCTTGAATCTCTTCCTCTGTTCCTGTCTCTCAATAAGTACTCATCCCTAGATCTAGTATCCACTGGGGGATCATATTGATTAGAATGCTCATCGTTGGATGTGTTAGAACAGGGCTGTCCAACTGGCGGCCCCGGGGCCGGATCCGGCCCCGTAGCCTGTTGGACACGGCCCCACCTATGCCCTCAGCCGCCATTTTTAAATTTTAAAAATTGATTTTTAAAAAAATGGCCGGGGGAGGGGGAGGCGGGGCAGGGAGGAGGAAGAGAGCTAGCTCCTCCTTTGGCGCCCCTCCCTACCGAGGGCGGGGAGCCGCCAAAAGGGCAGAAGGCGACGCCAAGAGCAGTGCATCACAGGCCTGGCGTGACGCGCTGCTCTTGGCACCGCCTACTCCTCCTTTCGGGCGGCCCCGGCCTAGGAAGGGAGGGGGCGCCGAAAGGAGGAGAGGCGGTGCCAGGGGCAGCGCGTCACGCCAGGCCTGTGACGCTGCCGTTGGTGCCGCCTTCTGCCCTTTTTCAGCGGCTCCCCAGCCTAGGAAGGGAGGGGCCAAAAGGAGGAGTAGGCGGTGCAAGAGCAGCGTCACGCCAGGCCTGTGACGCGCTGCTCTTGGCGCTGCCTACTCCTCCTTTTCGGCGGCTTTAGGAGGGGCGGGGCCTGGGCTGGGGGCGGGGCCTGGGGGCGGGGCCAAGCGGCCCCGCAGGTCATCAGTGACCTCTTATCCGGCCCTGGACCCGCCAGAAGTTGGACAGCACTGTGTTAGAAGCATTGGAGTAAATCGATTCATTGGAAAAGCGGACGGATCTCTACTTGTGATGTAATCTGATACTTTCACCTCGGTATGTATGTTCCATACAACCTACCTTCTTGCTTTTGGACCTAGAAATTTGTTGGATGTTTTATTGTGTATATTATTCCTTGTATTAGATTGTCCATAACGCAGCAACGTGCCCTGATGAAGTGCGTCCCAGCACGAAAACGGCCCTAAATTACAGGCGCCTTGGATCTACTGAAGCCGATGGCACGGTTTTGGCTTTACCTTTGACCACACTCACGGCTCCATTTTGGTTTCTGATTTACCAGTCTGCGCACCTCCAGTCACTAGCTTATTTTCATTTGTCTTCCTTGATTGTTATTGCCTTTTGACGATCCTCCATCTGTTTTGGCTCTGACCCACCTCGCCGTTTCTGGATATCCCGCATTTGCATCAATTTCGGATTATACTTTGATCCTCGCTGCATCTCTACTAACTTTGGCTTTGACGCCTCACACGGGTCCTGGATATCCCGCTTTGGCATCCATTTTAGATTATAGTTTTTCACCACATTTTACAGCAGCACTACTATTCCTGGGAACTTACCACTCCTGACCTCTTTCCGCCGTCACAATACTGACCTGGTCTTAATACAGCACATTGCTTCATGACTATTTCTCGCACCAGGTACATTCGCATATAGAATACTGTGACGTCTCATTCTATACTGGATTTTCACAAGGTCAGGCATGATTGTTCCTTGTATTTGTGTAATATATCTCTGGCTGTAACATTTATGCATGTGCTTGTATGATTCTCTATGAATGGGTTATATATCCAGTCCATTGTATACCCTTTGCTAATTATTACATTTCAATTTCATATATTTCCTTGTTTTTTTAATATGGGTATCATGAGCCAACCATTCATTTTTTGTTCATACTGTTGTTGAGGCCATTTGGCACACCAGCCATTTATCTCTGGGGAAAAAGGTACATTTTTATATATTTTAAAAGAAGGAAATATGTAACAAAGATGTCCAGAAGAATTTCTAGCCACATACAAAGAGGAAAAGTTGAGTTGCATTCTGACTGAGAGAGGCCGCCAAGGGTTTACCGCTAACAGTATCACATCTGATACAACTTGGTTTTCGGGTAGCGGATGCTGAACTCTTAAAATACTGGAACTGTGTTTAAAATCAAAACAAGGTCTAGAATGGTTCCTAAAATTAAGGATACTCCTGAGGACAAAAGAAAAGCTGTTTTACTGCCAAGCACAACAGCAATGTGGATAATTCAATGACTTCCAGTGACCTCATCGGAAAAGATGTTTTCAAAACTAATGGCAATTTCAGAAATGAACAGAAACAGTTCTCTTGAACAAGACACTGTCAGAAAATTCACATAACACTTTGAAAAGGGTTGGTAACGTTGATTCAAATTAGTATTTGAATTTTAAGGCAATATAAGAAACCAGTTTTGAGCAACCATCCATGAGTACCGTTGTACAAAGGAACAAACACAAGTTTCTTATATACACACTTAGAAAAGAGACATAATCCTATCTGGCCCACTTGAGTGTAGCTATTCAGTAAAATATATTTGTATTAATCTATTTCCTGCATTCACACTGTTGATATTTTAAAGTATATAAATGCATTGTTTGACACCAAAAATAGTTGAGAAGATCAGCAGGCAAGCAAGGACTTGTTTTCAGTAGTTAATGATGAGTAAACCCAACTCAGTTCACAATTTAAATGCCCTTCTTTTTTTTTCAAGGTTTCCTGGAAAACACATGCAGGATTTCCCCTCAACCCAAGAAAGTTTAGTGAAAGATGAATTGGTAAGTACTATAACCTTCCTTCCCTGAAACCTCTTCAACTCTCTTGAATACAAAGGCGAATCAATCAATCAATCAAATCCCACACTCACCAACAAGAAATTATTATTTTCAGTTAAGGAGAAATAGGAAAGATTTCCTGTCCCAAAGACCTGTGGTCATTGGATGCTTTTCAAGCAAGATTTTTTTTCCTTGTAAAGGAAATGGGAACAGTAGTGGGACATGTGAGCAAGCACTTTTATTTATTCATTTATTAAAATTGTAATCATTTTTTTTAAAAAAATCAAAGTAATATCTTCAATTAAACCTTTATTTTAAAATGTTTTTGATGTAAGTTGAAAGAAGTTGGCTCTTCACTAACTAGGCTTGTAATTTCAGAGGCAGAGCATACAACAGAGACAGACTTGCTTTTCCCAGTGGCTTAGAGATACGAAGAAGAAAAGTGTGTGAGAAATGATGTCATGGGAAGGTTTGAGGCCTTTTAAGTGGTTTTCTGCTGGCACAATCCTTTGTGAGAGCAACATTGTATTCAGATGCACAGCTCTCAGTTCCTATTCATATTCTTGTATTCAAGTTTCTAAGTTTGTTCCTGGTTCTATTTTCATGTTTGACATAGGCTGGCTGCCCTGCATTCATGCTATCATGTTTATGGATATATCTGGAGATTGACTTTTGAGACTATATTTGAAAGGATTTTGGAATCTTGGCTATCTTGGAAATAACTATTTGAACTTTGATTCTCTTTTTTGGATTTTTTCCAGTCCACTTCAATTTTTCTATGATGCTATATATATATATATATAAAAAAGGGAAGTGGTCGTGCAACGGGGCAAATGCACGCCAAAACTACATTTCCCACACACACAACAAAACCCAGGGCCACTCATCCCCACCCCGAGGTACATCACCCACCCACTAAAACACCCCAAAAACCAACACAACACCACCAAAACATCCCCCAAAAAACAACATTGACACGCATGCGCAAACAACCCCACACACAACATGGCCGCCAGAAAACCATCACAATAACACGCATGCGCAACATCCGACCGGCCCCGTGCCACCGCCACCAAGCACAACACCACCGCTACCTTCACAGCCTCCTTCGCCGCCTCCATGCCGAATCCCGCATGCTAACCAACACAGGACATCGCCACGATGCCGCCCGCATGACCCTACACCGGGAGAGCCAGCAAAACGACGAAGGACAACGCCGCAGCCACGGGACTACAACTCCCAGAAGGCTCCGTGCGGCTCACTCAGAAGAAGGGCAGAGACAGGACCGGAAATACGCCAGAGCAGCCGCGCTGAGCCTTCTGGGAGGCGGAGGTGAGAGGTGAGCCTCCATAACACTGCCGCCGACGGAGCCGTGCCCGGGTCTTCCGCCCCCTTATCGCTATCCTCCGCCCCCTCTCTTCCGCTGGCCGGGGAGGAGACCGCAGGGAAAGAGATACCCCGGTTCCCCTTCGACCTCCTCTTCGGCCACCGGAAAAGAGAGGCGTCAGATGCCTCTCCTCCGCCGCCCACCGCCTCCCTTCCGCTGCCCGGGGATGGGGCTGGGGGGGGGAAGACGCGCCGTCTCTCTCCCTGCGGCCTCCTCCTCGGACAGCGGAAAGGAGGCGGTGGGCGGCGGAGGAGAGCCCTCTGCCGCCTCTCTTTTTACTCAGCCCAAGAAGGAGGCCACAGGGAGAGGGGTTGCCCGGTTCCCCTTCGGCCTCCTCTTCGGCCACCGGAAAAGAGGTGGCAGAGGCCTCTCCGCCGCCGCCCACCGCCTCCCTTCCACTGCCCGGTAACGAGGCCGGGGGAGCCGCGCCGTCTCTCTCCCAACGGCCTCCTCTTCGGACAGCGGAAGGAGGCGGCGGCCGGCGTAGGACAGCCCTCAACCGCCTCTCCTCCACTGCCCAAGGAGAGGGCCACGGGGGAAGGAGATCCAGCGGCTGCCCTTCGCCCTCCTCTTCGGCCTCCTCCTCAACACAAATACACACACACAAAAATACATCACAACATAAACACACAAACATAAAAACACATATAAATACACCACAACATACAAAAAACATATATCTACACACCAATACATACACATCCACACTAATACATACACATATATACACACACATATCACATTACCATATATACACATACATACATATACATACACAAACACACAAATATACACACACAGTCAAACAAAAAAAACCACAAACAAATACACATACATACACACATACCAAAAACTACATACACACACACACAAATAAACACACACACATATATACACAGAAACAACCAAAACACATGAACACACATACACACATACACCCAAAAAAAACCACACATACAACTACAAACTCACACACACACACATATCTACACACAACAAACATGCTCACATCATTTCCACAACTTACATACCCAGACTTCCTCACATCACCAACATAGGGCACAGCAACGCGTGCCGGGTACAGCTAGTATATATATATAGTCTAACTCAGATCTTTCCAAACAATGTGTCAGGACACATTAGTATGTAGCCTGTAGTCCCTAGGTTTTTTTGTTGTTTATTTGCTTGTTTGTTTCATGTCGGGAGCGATTTGAGAAACTGCAAGTTGCTTCTAGTGTGAGAGAATTGGCCATCTGCAAGGGTGATGCCCAGGGGACGCCCAGAGGTTTTTGATGTTTTACAATCCTTGTGAGAGGCTTCTCTCATGACCCTGCATGGGGAGCTGAAGTTGACAGAGGGAGCTCATCCACACTCTCCCCAAATTCAAATCTCCGACCTGTCAGTCTTCAGTCCTGCTGGCACAAGGGTTTAACCCATTGCGCCACTGGGGGCTCCTAGTCCCTAGGTGAGCACATAAAATTGCTACACACACACACACAGGCTAGTACAGTTCAAGTGAAGGTACTAAGCCTGGTTGATTCAAAAAAAAATGTTTTGGATGTAGGGGGCGCTGGCGTTTTGAAACTTAAATAATTTCTGAAATTTTACAGAAAAATGTTTCGGAATTCCCAAAATTTTGGAAATTTAGGAAATACTTTGGTAATGGTTTCAAACTGTTATTTCCTGTTTCATTTTGATGTGGCTTTCCTTCCTCTGGTGGGAGGAAAGAAAGCAGCATCCAAACCAGGTGTTTAAGCCACCGATTCCTTTCCAAAAAGGGCCACGGTGGTTTCAAAATCACACATTCACTTCCAGGTTGCTTACAATACTTCAAACCCACTTCAAAAAGTGAAGTAAATCCGAATTCATTCCGAATTTAAGAGCATTCCGACAAACCTAACCAGGCCTAGTAGGTATTGCAAGACTGTGCCCGGGTTATTTGAGGAAGGCATTGTGTGTCATAGTTCGTCATTGGTGTGGGCCACAGTGCTCTAAGGAAGTGAATTAAAGTACTGCAAGTCCCATCATCCATGGTCCATCCTTCCTCAAACTGCACCAGGATGTAGGGTGCATCTTGGGGGGTCTGTGTGTCAAGTTTGGTCTTGTTCGGTCATTGTTGGGGGCCTAGTCAGGAAAATCAAGTTGAGGAAGCCTAACAATATCCCATGAGTTGAGGCCTAGTCAGGAAAATCTAGTTAAGGAAGCCTTGTTGTCAATTTTGGGCCTGGTCTGTGATTTATAGGGGCTGTAGTGTTGTTTGGGAAGTGAATGAGGTGAAGGTACTGCAAATCCCATTATTCGTGGCCCATCCTGCCCTAAACCACACCAGGTTGTGAAGTGGGCCATTGGTCCCTTGTTTGCCATGTTTGGTCCTGATCCGTCATTGCTGTGGGCCGCAGTGACTGACTGCCTGAGGCCTTTTGCTTTCCCTCTGAGTCACCTTAGAAGTGTATTGGGGGAAGGTACTGAACATTCCATTTCCAACAGAAAAAACTGTCAACTGGCTAACTTCAACTCCAGCCATTTATGCCTGCCTCGGGCCCTTTCCTTTCCTCTCTGTGCTGTGTTGGAATGTTGGGAGGCTGGCCAGTCACAGCCATTTATGCAAATAATCCCGGAGTGGCAGCCAATCGAAAAGCTGCCACATATTCCTCCCACCGCTCGGCTGCAAACACTGACCTTTATTATATACATAGATAAATTGTTGATTGGGTTGCAGTAATCTATATATATAAAGGAACAGTCGTCATGTGAAGACTACCTGAAACAGAGAAACCTTACAACGCAGAAACACAAAACTTGCCAACAGAAATAGGCCTCAAGCAAGGTACGTTTGTAGCAAAGAAACTCCCCCCCCCAACCTAAAAGGCCCCCAAAACAACGAGTAAAAAAACTACATTTCCCAGCATCCTCCGGGGCTGCCAAAGACTCCCCCAGCCTCTACATTCTGACAACATGATTGGCTGCCAATAAGGGCGGATTTGCATAACTGCTGTACTGGCCAGCCAACATGAACATTCCGACCCATAACAAACTGTCAGCCAGAGCCTCCTCCAACACTTTCAAATCAGAAGACCATGATGGAGATCAACACCATTCAAGGGGAGCTCTTCTTCCTTTCCCAAAAGATCTCCAGTGGCTTGGAATTCCACATTAATAAGACACAGAGCAGGACATCTTGAAAAAGAGAGGAGCAGAAAGTAAGCTAGACATGAAGATCTTGAGAAAGGTGCCTAAAAAGGATACGGAAAGGATTTTTAACAGTCCCCCAACAGACACTGGACGCACCTGTGAAGATAGAGATCCCCTGACAGGACAAGCCCTCCCCAAGCTGATCCGTCCTGGCCATGGTACAAGTCAAACCCGAAGGACTGCAGGCAAAGAGCTGAGTCACAAACATAAAACACCCAATTCACTAACAACAATTCCAACCCTTACATACTCAGACTTTCTCGCATCTCCTAAATAGGGCACAGCAACGCGTGCCGGGTACAGCTAGTCACTACTAAAATGGAAATGTTTCTAATGAAGAAAATAAAAGCTGTTGACAACAATGTTTGTGATGAACCACAGGGAGCAGCTATAGTGGAAACTACACAAGAATCAACTATAGTCCATAGGTATAAAAGGAAAAAATTCAAACCTCATTTACACAGTAATATATCTATTGTATGGAACCCTTATAATTTTTGACCTCTGGTTTGCCAGTAGATCTGAATTACCATGTCGTGAAAGGATGCATGTCTAAAAAGTGTGTCACCAACATGAAAAGTTTGGAAATCTCTAGCTTAACTGTTGTCCTTTATCCCCACAATGAAAAAGGCTCTTTAATTGTCTAAACCAGAAGGATGTTTCCCTTGATCCAAACAATACAGGCTGCACACACAGATCCATGAAGCAAGCCAAGCACTGGAAAGTCATTAGCCTGAGATCTATACGGCAGCAAAATTGAGTTTGAAATATAAAGCGCAGCTTGGGGACTGAAGCCCTTTTGTGGACAATGTGTTTCAGCGCATGCTTTCAGCAGCCCAGGCCAATCCGAAGATACACCTGGCTTTCAACAGCCACTGGAGAAACAGTTTGTGTGATAGGCACTCAATTGCTGGAAGCCACTTGGCATAACTATTAATCCCCTGGAGAGATCTCAGCATTGACACTAAGAGTAAAATATGAGAGTGTGCGTCTGTGTACATGCTCACACATGCGCACCTGTTTTATCATTATTGCTACGTTCCTCAATACTGCAACCCACTTACCAAAGAAAAAATCTATTTATATCTCTTTTGTTTTCTCACCTAGAGCTTTGCATTTCCTTTAAACCAATACTGGTAAAATTTAGCATTGTGGGATTCATTTATTGCTACACAACAGAAGAAATAACAAGTGGACAAATCACGTTCCTCCGCCTTTTGCTAAATGCAGGCCCGGATTACCCATAAGGCCAAACTAGGCCAAGGCCTAGGGCGGCGTCCGGGGGGGGGGCAGCAGATCCGGACCCCCCCCCAAAGTTTTTTAAAATTCAGGAAAAAAATTGAAAAAATATTAAAAAAATAAAAAATAAATAAGTGTGCATCCGCGGCCCCCTTTGTTCGTTCCAAAGGCTCTGCCCCCGCCCCGGCTCCACCCCCGGCTCCTTGCCAGCATGGTGACTTTAGGAGGGAGGGAGGAGCCGGGGCAGAGCCAAGGGTGGGGCTTTCCTCCTCCTCGCCGGCGAGGGGGCGGGGCAGAGCCGGGGGCGGCGCCAGATGGCCCTTTTGGCCTAGGGCGGCAAAAGGGCCTGATCCGGGCCTGGCTAAATGACCACTGATGTATAATAACTGGGTGCAAAAGCAATTTAAAGGGGTTTATTAAGTCTCACAACGTTGCTAGTTCTTCTTAAACTGCTTTCATCCCATTGATAAGAGGAATCATCTCTTCCTTTATAAGGAACTCAAATGTCAACGAATTTTTATACAATTTACTTAACCAATCACTCAGATTAGAATGGTGATTTTAAAAAATTCTCCATACTATAGAAATATCAAAGAAGCAGAGGTGCCACCCATTTTTTTTCAAATAATAGTTGTTCAAGCAGTGTTTCCAGCTCTGAGGTTGCTTAAACTTACATTCAGTGTCACAATGCACGGACTTGGCCGGCCCCTCAATCACACACACAGAGACGGACTGAAGGCTAACTACTTTATTGAACATAAAAACAGTTCGAAAGGAATATTGTCCATAAAAATAGCAGAGCAAAACCAAAACAGTAAGCAATTAAATGTCCAAAAGCAACTTGAAGATAATCCAAAGGCTTGACAAGGCTCCGCACAGCAATGCGGATTCAGGATACAAACAAGGTACAGGAACAAGGCAAGGCTTGATGACCACTAGCTAGCTTAGCCCCGTGGTCCCACTTCGCTTCACATCTACTCAGAAGAGACGTGGCCGAAGCACTGGGGAATTGCTCCCACAGAACCTATACTTAATCCTTCGGCTGTGGTCCCCGACGCTCTAGGCTGCGTCGTCTCCAATCTTTGCTGACGGACCTCGGCCTGTCTAGGCGGCGGTGCCATCCCCTTCTGCTGGACTCAATGCTACTTCTCCTATCAAAGGTTCGACCTTGCCTCCCAGCAGCTGGGTCCCTATCTTCGTGAGAGCTCTCCTCCCCAGAATCTTCCCAGCCGCTTCCTTCCATGTTTTTACTCAGAAGCTCCTGTGATCCTCCCCCACCCGGGTGTTCATAGCTTCCACTATCACCGGATTCCATTTCCCCTTCGTTATCATCAATGTCATCATATGGGTCTGGTCAACCTTCATCCCAAGCCAAACTTTCGTTGGGAGAAGGGGGCCCAGTGAAGGGAAATGCACCTTCAGGTAACCCTTCCAAATCCTCTTCAGATTCTAACTCTGCTGGTGCAGGCCCTAATGCTAATGGAACTCCCGGTGCTGTTCCCAGGCCCCCAGGCACAAACGAGAACTGCTGTGCTACATTCAGGCAGTCCTCAAGTTACAAACATCTGACTTACAAATGATCTCTAGTTAAGAACGAGATTAGACAACAGAAAGTGAGAGAATCCACCCCTAGGAAGGGAAATTCAGTCCCGAAAGAATTATCATGGGGAAAAGATGTCTCTGCTGACGCTTTATTACCGATCCTTGTTTCAACAAGAAGCCACATTTTTCAAAATCCAATTATCACAACCAAAAGGTTGCAGTTCAACTCCAGGGATTGGGGTGAACTCCCGCTGTTAGCCCCAGCTCCTGCCAACCTAGCAGATCAAAAACATGCAAATGTGAGTAGCTCAGTAAGTACCAACTTGTCAGGAAAATAATGGCACTCTATGCAGTCAGGCTGGCCACATGACTTTAGATGTATCTACAGACAATGCTGGCTCTTTGGCTTAGAAATGTAGATGAGCACCCCCACCCCCCCAGACACAGACATGACTAGACTTCATTTCAAGTGATATATATATATATATATATATATATATATATATATATATATATACGCTCACACACTCACACTCACACACACACACTGTTATGTAACACAGACGTAAGCAGCCAAGTCCAGGAGTAAAAAAAGTAACAAAAGTTTATTATCACAATACCTTGGAAGAGGACTAACAAAAAAGTAGCCAATATCCGGCTTTAAAACCCACAAAAATCCCAGGAATGCCCCAAAAGAAAATGCTGTGGAGAGAAATCAAAACAAACACAAGACGTCCTACAACTCCCAAATGACAAAATCAATCCCCCACAACTGCACCAGTGTTCAACTTTGGGTATATTGAATATTTGTGCCAAATTTGGTCCAGATCCAGGGTTATTTGGGTTCAGAGTGCTCTCCAAATGTAGGTAAACTACATCTCCCCTAATTCACTGTCAATTCCTCCCAAACCCCTCCAGTATTTTCTGTTGGTCATGGGGGATCTGTGTGCCAAGTTTGGTCCAGGTCTGTCATTCATGGGGTCTCGGCTGTGGAAGTCCGAGCTGACTTGGTCGAAGGTACTGCAAATCCCACCATCCGTTGTCCATACTCCCCCAAACACCTTGTTTTTGTGATTAATCACTATGTTTTAATTATGTTCAATTTGTAACAATGAAAATACATCCTGCATATTAGATATTTGCATTAGAATTCATAAGAGTAGCAAAATTATTTATGAATTAGCAACGAAAATATGGTTGGGGGTCACCACAACATGAGGAACCTTATTTAGGGCTCACGGCATTAGAAAGGTTGAGAACCACTGCATTAATACATATATCTTTCTGTTTAATGGCTATTAATTTTTAAAAAAATTAATTTCTAGGGGGGCGGTGTGCAGAAGTGTTTATTTTTTATTATAGGATTGAGGATTGAATATGTATTGAGATGTTTAGATGTTTAGGGAAGGTGCACTTCTTCAGTGAAGGCCCACCTTGGGGAAGAGTTGTCATAGCAACATGGCTGTAAGGCAGAGGTGGGAGGAGTCAACAGCTTTCTGCCACAGCCAAGAATAGAATTCTGGGGAAGTTTGAGTTTTGACAGTTTAACTGTCAGACCAGCTCTAGGAGAGAACAGGTTCTGAGGGCAGTCTGGTTTTGGAGCTGTAGAGAGACAGTTCTAGTAGGCTGAGCTTGCGAGCCAGTCTGTTTGTATAGAGCCTGAGGGCTAGAGATAGGCAAGGTGCCTATAGGAGGAGAGAGGGTCTGTGTGTGAGATAGTTACATACTGATCTAACTGAGTAATAGTAACAGTCAAACATCTTAAACTTTGTATCTTCTACAATACCAACGTAACCATGATGAGTTGAGCCTCTAGGAAGTTATAACGTATCCATCACGCTTTTGTGCCAAGCTATAAATAAACTGTTATTGTTCTTTTCATCAACAATCTCTCTCTGTTCCGTATTTTAAAAGTCAAGCCTCAGAGTAAAGCAAGACAGGAAAGTGTTTTTAACCTGTCTTGTTACACAGTTTGAAGTCCCACAATAATTGGTGACAGACCCTCCTAGATAACTGATAACAACAACAGTTCTCACAATCTGGTGGCTAATCTCTTCATATTTAAGGGATCCTTAAATTAAAGTTATACAACACCCTTTTACATTAGGTCAGATACGTAGTGACCTTATCGTTACAAATTAGTGGCAGCGGTGGGATCAGTAAAAGAGGGTCCACCCTGTCCAGCTGGTTCATTTGAATAGCCTCTTTACAGGCGGTGAGTAAATTCTTTTCTGGAAAAAGGGGGGTAGGCCAAAAAAAAATTGGAAACCATTGCTCTAAAGGAAGGCAAGAAGCAATCCCCCGGTATAGAGAGACCACGTCCTCACCCTGCACTGAATATTTACTAACGGGTGCAATGGTACAAAATCTCACTGAAGGACCTAGAGAGGACCAAGAATGCCTCCAAGCAGGATTTTTATTTAGGTCGGGGTGGAAGAAATCATGTGAATAAAGGGGTCACACTACACTGATTTCTAAATAAGCATATATCCCTAACACCATCCTAGGATCCCTTGTAATAGCAGTGGGAGAGTTGTGTGGGAAAAATAATCTGGAGGGAGAAGAAGGAGGATGAGGAAAAACCAAACTGGAAGCAGTACGGGTCCAGGGCATAAACAATCAAAAAGCTTACAAAGCAGTCTGGTGCTTTGTCCTCATCTAAGCTGCCAATTTCTCTTCACCCTAGAAACCTGAACAATTTCAAGGCTGAGACATCAACAGTACACCGCGAGTTAAATGCGTTGGAGCCAAGAAGCCTTTCATGTCAGAAATAATAGCAGATTTAAGCTGCTGACATGAATTTCTCCCACCTCAACATTAATTATTGACAAATAGCCCACGCCAAAGGATTTCTCTCTTTGGGCCTGGGCATGCCTTGACCACTGTGCTAGCAGAATGCTACAAACCTTAATGGCCTGCATCTGCGATCCCTGCAAGGGCAATGCAACAAAGCTTCCAGAGCTAACTAGTTTGTGAGGCTTGTGACCCACAAACCAGTTCAAATCCACCATGTTGGACTGTCCAATGAGAGCTGCAGGTAATCTACATTATTTATTTGATTTATTTTTATTTATTTACTCGGCTTTTATGCCGCCACTCCCAAACCGGCTCGGGGCAGCTCACAGCCAGAAGCAGACAATACACAATAAACATATACGCTCTAAAATGCAATACAAAATGCAGGGTAAAAACACACGATAAAACATCATTAAGCACATACAGTTAAAATAATTAAGACGGTCTGGCAACATTGGCATGGCTTGAGGAGCTCTTGGCCTATACCTGGAAAGCCAGCCGGAAGAGATGCGTCTTGCATGCCCGCCTAAACGGGAGTAGGTCATGGATAGCCCGAGTGGCTGGCGGAAGGGCATTCCACAATGTCGGCGCTATGACCGAGAAGGCCCTTCGGCGAGTGGCAGTTCTTTTAGCCACCTTAACAGAGGGAACGGCTAAAAGATTAGAGTCCTCCGAACGAAGTGATCTAGAAGGGTAATATGGGGTGAGACGGTCCCGCAGATACGCTGGCCCCAGGCCGTGTAAGGCCTTAAAGGTGAGAACCAACACTTTGAAGGCAATCCGGTGCTCAATAGGCAGCCAGTGCAGATCCTGCAAAATAGGTGTTATGTGGCATCCTGCTGGGGAGCCAGACAGGAGCCGGGCGGCAGTGTTCTGCACCAGCCTGAGCTTCCGGGTTACCGACAGAGGAAGGCCAACGTAAAGAGCGTTACAGTAATCTAACCTCGAGATGACCGTGGCTTGGATCACCGTGGCCAGGTCAGACCGGGACAGGTAGGGGGCCAGCCTCCTTGCCTGACGAAGATGGAAGAAGGCAATCTTGCTGACCGCAGAGACCTGGGTCTTATCTGCTTCTATGTGGACGTGCAAAAATAGGGAAATTATTTATCAGGATGAAATGCTCTGTCTTTATCAGTCTAGGTCAGTGTTTCCCAACCAGTGTTATTGCACACTAGTGTGCCGTGAGCGATCATCAGGTGTGCCGTGGGAAATTGGAACCTCCAATAACCTTTCATCCCCCTCGTGCCAAACACTTTTTCTTCTCCACTCAGGCTCCCTTCTTGTTAGGAATGCTCTGCTCGCTTTGCCTCCTTTGCTCATGCTGCCGCCTCGTTTTGCTCAGGAGGGGAGGGGGAAGACGTGACCTTAAATGCAGGCGCTACTTCACAGATTGTGATTCTGTTCCTCCCTCCCGCCTGACATAACATTGTTTGAGTAAGTGCATGCTCACGCTGTCCACGCGGATCAAAATGGCGGCAGAAGTGGCGGCGTGAGCCACCAATTCCCAAGCAAACCCTTTCAGTACTTTCTGTTGATAATGAGAGTTCAATATGCCAAGTTTGGTTCAATTCCATTGTTGCAAGAGTTCAGGATGCTCTTTGATTGTATGTTAACTCTAAATGGCAGAAACTGTAACTCCCAAATGTCAAGGTCTTCTCAGAATGCCTTGACTGGGTTAGGGACCCATACAGCTCAGCATCCAAAGCTGGAAAGGACATGACTTTAAAAGGCAAGAGGAACTCATTGAACTGAAACAAGATAGTAGTTTAAAGCTAAAATTTGCTGATCTTTCTTTGGACATTTTTTGGTTATCTGTTGCCAGGGAGTTCCCCATTCTGGTCAACAAAGCTATTTTGACATTGCTCCCATTTTCAACCACATATCTGTGTGAGATGATCTTCTCAAACTTGACTGCGATAAAAACTAAACACAGAGAGAGACTGACAGCTGTTGAGCAAGACCTTCGTGTGTGTCTTTCTGCCATTCCTGCCAGGACATTTATGTTGTGTTCATCGAAACAGGCCCAGGTTTCACACTGAGTGTATAAATACATTTAAAAACATATTAACTATATGTATTACTGTGTTAGAGTGTCATTTTGTGTCATTTTGGTTGGTGTGCCCCAGGATTTTGTAAATGTAAAAAATGCCGCGGCTCAAAAAAGGTTGAAAAACACTGGTCTAGGTGACCAAACAGCACCCTCCACAAAGCAAATGTATAGGAAGGAATGAAGACTTTAGCTTCACTGACAAGTTTGGAAAACACTATAATAATAATAATAATAATAATAATAATAGATCATGCAGACAGACTACAAGCAGAGGCATAATACCATTGCTCAGATGATTCATTGGAACTTGTGCCACAACTACCATCTGCCTGCGACAAAGAATTGGTGGGACCATAAGTCTGAAAAAGTTACAGAAAATGAACACTTCAAACTACTTTGGGACTTCCAAATTCAGACAGACAGAGTTTTGGAGCACAATACTCCTGACCCCGCAAGCGTGTTAAAAATCCAAGTATGGATTGTCAATGTTGCAATCCCAGGCGACAGCAGGACTGAAGAGAAACAACTGGAAAAGCTGACACGATACGAGGATTTAAAGATCGAACTGCAACGATGCTGGTAAAACCAGGAAAGTGGTTCCAGTGATGATCGGCACACTGGGTGCAGTGCCTAAAGACCTTGGCCTGCACTTAAACACAAACGGCACTAACAAAATTACCATCTGTCAGCTGCAAAAGGCCACCCTACAGGGATCTGCACGCATTATACGCTGATACAACACACTGCCCTAGACACTTGGGAAGTGTCCGACATGTGATCCAATACAACAGCCAACATAGTGACCTTGTTTGCTGTGTACTAATCTTATTATGTTTCTAACAACAACAACAACAACAACAACAACAACAACTTTATTTTTGTACCCCACCTCCAAAGGACTCATGGTGGCTTACATATGGCACAATTTTTGAAAATTAATTACTGTATTTATATACCGCTTTTCTAACCCCTGGGGGGACTCAAGGCGGTTTACAACATACTAATGGCAAAAATTCAATGCCAACCTACAGAACACAAAGAAATCATAATAACTAATTACTACATATAACTATGAACTTAAAGTCAATTATAATCATTAAAAAGAAGATATACCATATTTTCCGGCGTATAAGACGACCCCCAACTTTTCCAGTTAAAATATAGAGTTTGGGATATATTCACCGTATAAGACTACCCCTCTTCCAACGCACACCAAATAAAAGTTTTAAAAGCATCAGATTTGATTTCAATATGGTAATTTTCCTATTACTGTACCTCCTTCTCTGCCTCTCAGATCTCGCACATGTGCACCTGCTCAGCTTCACTGCTGTCTTCAGGAACGAGATCTGAGAGGCAGAGGAGGAGGTACAGTAATAGGATACAAGGGTGGGCCAGACAGGTAAAAGAGGTGTGTTTTTCTGGGCCCAGAGCCACTCTATCTATTTTTTCCATACCCCGAGCGCCCCGGTTGCCTGCAGCTTGCTCCGCCCTTCACTTAAACCTTCCTGGTGAAGCGCCCCTTCACCTCACCATCGGGACTGCATTAAGTCCACGAATCCTGATGAATGGATTTTCTTATACCGTACTTGTACAGTGTCGCCCTTAATGCTTTCATACAATCGCTGCATATGGCAGGGACGCGGCCACTGCCATTTTTGAGCTCCCCCCACCATATGCGGCAACCACAGATTTTCCAATCCGGATTGGAAGTTTTGGTACCCGTTCTATAGGATGACTCCTGGTGTATAAGTTGACTCCAACGTATAAGACGATTCCCACATATAAGACAACCCCTGACTTTTGAGAAGATTTTCTTGGGTTAGAAAGTAGTCTTATATGCCAGAAAATACAGTATATAAAATTTAAACATTCAGACAAGCATAAAATCATCCTAATATAAACATTTAAATCCCATGATTCAGAAATCGTAAACCATAGCCATTCTGAATTGTCATTGCACGTGTTCCTTAATTATTCTTTGTACTGCATTAGTGATTAGCCAAAGGCTTGATCCCACGACCACATCTCTGTTCTCTTTCTAAAGGCCAGGAGGGGAGGAAGTGGGGAGGGAGTTCCAGAGCTGAGGAGCCACCACTGAGAAGGCCCTGTCTCTCATCCCCGCCAACCTCACTTGCGATGGAGGCGGAACCAAGAGCAGGGCCTCCCCAGATGATCTTAACCTTTGTGATGATTCATTCTTTGTACTGCATTATTTATTAGCCAAAGGTTTGATCCCACAACCATGTCGCCAATTTAAGTCATCATCCTAAAAGCAGTCCATCAAGTCCAGATTGCAATGCAGTCAGCATAGTATAGTTTCATTTGCAAGACTAAGTGAGAAAGAGGCTGGAGAAATGCGGATCCACAATATGCATCCATACTGAGCACCACACTTGGATTTCCACTATTTCATGGATCTTCATTTTCACTCCAGTCTCATGCACAGCAGAAGTAGCAAACAAAGAAGACAAGAGACTGGAGAGAGTTTGAGAATCTGTGAAATAGTGGGAATCTAAGCATCGTGCTCAACATAAATGTATGCTTTCTGCCATGTCACAGATCCTTGCAGCTCTCTGCTGCCTCATATCTCTCTGCAGGCTTACATTTCATTCTTCCATTATGTGTGTTATGTATGGGAGGCTAAAGAAATGGCCTGAGAAACTGAAAAAAATATACAATACCTATACTTTATTTATTTTATTTTATTTATTTTTTCGGTTTTATATTCCGCTCCTCCCTGCAGGCTCGGGGCGGATCACAACAATCAATAAAAACCTCCAGATACAACAATGCTAAAAATCTCAAGGATTACAGATTCTTAAAACTCATAAACATGGTCATACAGCACATTTTCGGGTTAGCCAAAAGCGAGTCTAAAAAGAGCGGTCTTGCACGCTTTCCGGAAGGGGACAAGCTCTCGGATCGCGCGGGTATCGGCTGGGAGTGAATTCCACAGCATAGGGGCCGCAACAGAAAAGGCACGCTGCCTGGTTGTGGACAAGTGGCAGGAGCGGATTGATGGAATTACTAGCAAATTCTGCTCTTCTGAGCGCAGTGATCTTGGGGGAATGTACGGGGTAAGACGGTCCCTCAGGTACACAGGCCCTAGACTGTATAAGGCCTTGAAGGTTAAAACCAACACCTTGAAGACAATTCAGTACTCGATAGGAAGCCAGTGCAGTTGCCATAAGATGGGAGTAATGTGCTCTCTCACCAGTGCTCCCACCAGTAAGCGAGCAGTGGCATTCTGCACTAGCTTGAGTTTCCGGATTGTCGACAAAGGAAGGCCAACGTAGAGGGCGTTACAGTAATCCAGCCTCGAGATGACTGTTGCTTGGATCACCGTGGCCAGGTCATCCCTGGACGGGTAGGGTGCCAGTCGCCTAACCTGTCAAAGATGGAAAAATGATGTTTTGCTGACCATGGACACCTGGGTCTCCATGGACAGCAAAGGGTCCAGATGGACACCCAAACTCTTAACAAGGGATCACGGGCTAAGTTGCTCACCATCCAGGGTAGGCAACTGGCACTCATCCAGCCCAGGGCAACCGGGCCACAAGATCTCCGTCTTCGACGGATTCACCCTCAGCCGGCTGGAGCGCAGCCATCCAGTCACGGCTTCAAGGCATTGATGGAAACAATCGGGTATGGTATCCGGCCTGCCATCCATTCTCGGCAGCAGCTGGGTGTCATCAGCATACTGATAACACTCCAGACCAAAGTTGCGAGCCATCTGGGCCAGGGGGCGCATATAAATGTTGAATAATAAAGGAGAGAGGATGGCCCCCTGGGGGACCCCACAACTTAATGGGAGCCACCCAGAGACCTCCTCTCCCCTCTCCACACATTGTCCCCGGTCCTGGAGGAAGGAGGCCACCCATTTAAGGGCAGTCCCCCTCACCCCAGTCATGGCTAAACGGTGGGTCAGCAATGCGTGATCTACTGTATCAAACGCTGCTGTTAGATCTAACAAAACAAGCAGGGCTGATCCACCCTAGTCCAGCTGGCGGCGAAGTTGGTCTGTAATGGTGACAAGCACGGTCTCCGTCCCATGCCCAATACGGAAGCCGGACTGGAAGGGATCAAGTCCAGCTGTGTCGTCTAAGAACTGCTGCAGCTGATCCGCTGCTACCCTCTCAATTACCTTGCCTATAAAGGGCAAGTTGGAAACCGGACGGTAATTGGAGGGAGCCGAAGGGTCTAAATTCAGCTTCTTCAGCAGCGGTCTTACCATAGCCTCTTTCAAACCCCCTGGGAACACTCCTTGCTCAAGGGAGCTGTTTACAGGACATCTCTGGGGGGCTGTCCAGCCATCTGTTTTTACAAATGAATAGGAGGACCTCACCAACCATCTCAAAGACAGAAGTGGGTAGCTAGTGGCAAAAAGTTTCATATTTTGGAGGAATTTCTGTATATATTTACATTTTTATTTTGTATGTTTTACCTCATCTTCTCATGACGCAGCAAGGGAAGAGTATGATGTGTTAAATGGCTTGAAACAGCAAATCAAAGGGAAAATCTTGAACTGGAACCAGTAGTCAGATGTTTCAATTCTAAAGTTGTTTTGGCCGAATAAACTCAGGGGCCTTCCAAGTATCCGTTCCCCTTTAGTATGAACCACTAATCTGATCAAAAGACCATACAGGAGCTTGATTTCCCAGCTGGGGACAACTTGGCCTCGCTGTTAATAATTTTCACACCAGGGAAGCATAAAAAGCTCTTCTCGAGTTAAGAGTGTTTTGCTTTATTTTAAGAAGGGATCTTCAGCCATTCCCCCTGCCCTTTTCTCCTCCTGCATCCAATGACACCGAGTGCGAACATTCCTGGACACTTTTTTCACAGCCTATTTCCAAATTAGACAAGAACGAGCAACAGCATCAAATTACTTTGCCATCTCTCCCATCCCCGCACCCTTCCCGTCCATATTTTTTTCTTCACAATCACACACCACTGGTATTGCCTGCTCTGGGGAGGTGGAGAGGAAGGCTGAGGAATGGCTAGCCACTAAAGTTATTCCGTAAAAACAAAGCAAAAACCTGCTCTGTTTTTTCCCAATCAGCTGGAACAGATTGAGAAATTTCTGGGACTTGTTTTCACATCCTGTCCCTCGACGTTTCCCGCCGCCGCCGCCGCCGCCCCCCTCTCCACTTCTCCAAAGTTTTGTTCCAAAATTCTTCACGTTTCAGTAACTGTGGAAACAGAATGGCCCCTGGACTTTTTCACAGGCCACTTGTACTATCAAGTGAGGCCGATTCTCTAGAAGCAGGTTTACTTATTAAAGAACAACTCAAAACAAATAACACATCAGGTAGTTATATATATATATATATATATATATATATATATATATAAACAACTTTGCATTCTGTGTCGGTTCAGATCTTTTTCTGCTCAACCAATGGACTGTAGCACGCAATAATGGGATGTTGCATATATGCTCATCATAATGCAGCCAAGTCATAATAGTTATGGTAGTGGTGGACTACTGGTGATGAAGGGGAAGAAGACATTATTTATTATTTATTTATTTATTATTCAATTGTATATTCCGCTCCTCCCTGCAGGCTCGGGGCGGATCACAGCAAGCAATAAACATACAATAAAACATGTAATAAAAACATCAGATAAAAACACAGCACATGACAAAATGCCGGCAGATTACAATTGCCGTCCACATTCAGGTTTAGCCAAACGCCAGCCTAAAAAGGGCCGTCTTACAGGCCCTTCAAAAGGGGACAAGTTCTCGGATCGCCCGAACGTGGCTAGGGAGTAAGTTCCAAAACGCGGGAGCCACGGCAGAGAAGGCCCATTGTCTCGTACTGGACAAATGGCAGGAGCGGGATGATGGTCCCACCAACAGATTCTGCTCTTCTGAGCGCAGTGATCTCGGGGAAACGTACGGGGTAAGGCGGTCCCTTAGGTACGCAGGCCCTAGACCGTACAAGGCCTTAAAGGTTAAAACCAGCACCATATGTTCACATTATTTTTGTGTAGATGTTAGTAAAGGTTTCCCCTTGACATTATGTCTAGTCATGCCCAACTCTAGGGGGCGGGGGTGTTGCTCATCTCCATTTCTAAGCCAAAGAGCTGGCTCAAACGCCTCCTAGGTCCATAGACGCCTCTTAGATCATGTTGCCAGCATGACTGCATGGAGCACCATTACCTTCTTGCCCAAGCAGTGCCTTTTGATCTACTCACATTTGCATGGTGCCCAGATCTGAACGGATCAAAGCGACTTTGTCCGCGAAGAACCGAGCAAATGCTACACAGTGGGCTGCCAAGTTATCAGGGCTCCCATCCTGGACGGCGGGGTGCAATAGGCCTCTGACAACACGAAACAGCTCTGCTGGATGGTTCTTTGCAAACGCAATATTGGCTGCCAGAAAAGATTTCTTTGCAGCCTTTATTGCCACTCCATATGCCCTTAGAAAGTCATCGAGGCATGTTCGATTTGGCCCGCTCAAATCCGAATGCCACACGCTCTCTAGGTCTCTCTTCCTTCGCTTCATCACTGCCAACTCCTTGTTGAAACAAGGTTTAGCTCAGCTACTTGAGAGGGGCCGTTCTGGAGCTATCATGTCTATTGCCCTAGACATCTCCCCATTCCAGAGAGTGACCAGAGCATCAACAGGATCACCAACCGAGGTGGCAGGAAATTCCCCAAGAGCCCTCAGGAAACCATCCGCATCAATAAGCCTCCTGGTGTGGACCATCTTAATGGGTCCTCCACCCCTGCAGAGGTTAGAGGATGCGGTAAGTCTAAACCTCCTAGGGGCCCCAGGCAACTGTCCAATGTGTCCCTGGATTATGATGGCATTGCTGGAAGTTGTAGTTTGGTGAGGCACCAGCAGAGAAGGTGAAAGACTTTGCAAAAGTATAAGTCCCATGATTCCATGGCAGTCAAGTGGAACCAAATGCCATCCATTCTACAGTGGAGATACAGCCATAGACGTGACCATAACCCTCTGCAAGGGCTACTGCAAGCCAGGCCTGGCAATATAGGATCCCGCAGATGCAGCGTCTGGTCTAAGGCACTATCTCTTAAACTGTGGATCCCAACCTTAAACGGTTTCTCCCAGTGTTGAGGTCACGAAAAAATATGGAAACAATGAAAAGTTTTTGAACACCATCCATTTACACAAGATGCAGTTTTTACAACGGACTCAGAAGAAAATGCTTCCACAAAAAGGGAAATCATCCTGTTCAGCAAACCTTGCAAACATGGCTTTATTATCTGAAAATGTTTGATTTTTATACCACTTTATTATTTATTTATTATCTTCATTTCTACCCCGCCCTTCTCCCACGAAGGGACTCGGGGCGGCTTCACATATGCATCAATGATGTGCATATACGTTCAATTAAAACAATTGGCTCAATTAAAAACATTATAAAGTTATCAATAAAATTCCTTAACATTCAAGTTAACATGCCACTGAACGTCCAGCCAAATAAATCCAATATCGTCACGTCATAATATTCAAGTCCAGCGGCCATTGTCCACTAATCAATACCTTTAGTTGAATGCCTGGGTCCACAGCAAGGTGTTTAATTGTCTCCTAAAGGACAGGAGGAAGGTGGCTGATGTCCTTAGGGAGGGAGTTCCCCAGACGAGGGGCTACTGCAATTGCGAGAGTGGCAGGATCGAGCGCAGGGCCTCTCCTGAAGATCTTAAGCTACATGATGGTTCCTAGCAGGAGATACATTCAGACAGGTAAACTGGGCCTGAACCGTTTAGAGCTTTAAAGCTTAATACCAGCACTTTGAATTGTGCCCGGAAGCTAATCTGCAGCCAGTGAAGCTGACACAACAGGGGTGTCGTTCGCTCCCTGTCCGCCACTCCCATTAGCAACCTGGCTGCCGACCATTGGACTAATTGAAGCTTCCGAGTAGTTTTCAAAGGCAGCCCCACGTAGAGTGCGTTGTAGTAGTCTATTCGGGATGTAACCAGAGTGTGGACCACCATGGCCAAGTCAGACTTCCCAAGGTACGGGCGCAGCTGGCACACAAGTTTGAATTGTGCAAAAGCTCTTCCAGCCACCGCCGAGACCTGGGGTTCCAGGCTCAGCAATGAGTCCAGCATCACTCCCAAACTGTGAACCTGTGTCTTCAGGTCAGTGTAACCCTGTCTAACACATGCTGTAACCCTGTCCCCTGTTCGGCCTTTCGACTGACCTGGAGTACCTCTGTCTTGTCTGGATTGAGTTTCAATCTGTTCGCCTTCATTCAGGCTGACACAGCAGCCAAGCACCGGTTCAGGACCTGCACAGCCTCCTTAGTGGCAGGTGGGAAGGAGTGATGGAGCTGGGCACCATCCATGTACAGATGACATCTGACCCCAAAACTCGAGATGATCTCTCCCAGCGGCTTCATGTAGATGTTAAACAACAAGGGGGACAGTATGGAACCCTGCGGGACCCCACAAGTCAATGGTTGTGAGGACAAGCAGGTGTCCCCCAGCAACACCTTCTGGGAACAACCCTCGAGGAAGGACTGGAGCCACTGCAAGGCAGCGCTCCCAAGTCCCATGTTCCTGAGGTGTCTACCCAGGGTCATGCAAAAATTTCAGTTGGAAAGGTTGCAAGTGCAAAAAACTTTATAAGAAGCCCTGCTTTCTTTGCTGTATATCGAAGGAGGACGGGGGCAAAGACATGGAAGCAGCAACCCTAAAGGCTTTGCTGCTCCATGCCTAGAGTTGCCACTTTTTGATATAAGAAATAAGGGACGTTTACCTAAAAATATGGGATTTTTCGCAAAAATAAGGGACACTTCATAAAAACTTGGAAATCAAATGTTAGGCAACCCTAACTATACTCCTTTTGATGCAGCCTTGGCTTTTTCACTGTTGACAGATCTTTAGACTGGGGTTGAACAGAAGCCTCCTTTCGCATGCATTCAGGGCAATATCATCTACTTGGGCCATTCTGCAAGAAGGCACAACCCAAGCCCTCACCCATCTGGCTCAAAAGCCCCCCAGAGACCCCCACCCGTCCCTCAGCCCCGGTGTGCCTGGCAGGGGTTCACCTTCCTTCCTCTCCCAGCGGTCAATGGTGAAGGCGGCCCCATGGTCGAGGTGGATAAGGGCGCGGCAGACCTGGCTCTGGGTCTCCATGATCAGCAGCTCCATGTGGACTTGCATCTCCCCGCGCTGCGCCCGCAGCTCCCTCAGACCGCTCACTGGTGGTGCCATAAAGACCGGCAGGCCCCCTTCTCCCTCTTTTCCTCCTCCTCCTTCCCCCGGGAGCAAGGGCTCTTGGGAAATGGAGTCCCGCCCAAAAGGGTCACGCACGCCTCTCAATCAAGACGAGGCAGCCTTGGACTACAATTCCCGGCCGTGCACGGGGAGGCAAGAGGAAATGGGAGGAGCCAAAAGGGGTAGCAGGATGGAGGAAGTTGGAAGCATGCGTGTATATGTACTGGCCCAGCCTTGCCTCCTGCTGCCACCTGTCCCATCAAGTACATGAGCTGAAAATAAGGGACAGGAGCTGAAAATAAGGGACACGAATTTTGGGACCAAAATAAGGGACGTCCCTTAGAATAAGGGACAGTTGGCAACCCTATTCAGGCCCCTTCTATACTGCTAAATAATCCAGATTATCAAAGCAGATAATCCAGATTATATGGATTATATGAATCTGGATTTTATAGGGCACTGTAGAAGGGCCTCAACAAATATCCCACTTATACAGGAAATAGCAAATAATAGAATTCATCTTATAATTGTATAAACTTGTTATACTGTTTAATTTCACAGTAATCACAAACAATATTATATGAGTTTTTGTACAGTCACTCTGAAATGGTATCAACGCCGTGTCTTCTTATGTCGAGTTGAATATGAATCAGCTTCTCACAACCGGTTTTGGCCTTACTCCAGTATAGAAAGGGCCTAGGGTTGCCATATGTTCCTTATTCTAAGGGACATCCATTATTCTAAGGGACGTCCCTTATTTTGACCCTAAAATTTGTGTCCCGTTTTTTCAGGCCCTGTCCCTTATTATTGACTAACAGGACAGGACTGGCCGGGGTTGACCAGAGGAAGGTGCGGGCACTGCAGTTTCCACGGCAACTCCTGCCCGGGGATTCCAATTCGCAGAGCAGGCTGACAGTCGTGCGCTTGCGAGTGTGTGCCTACCTGTGTCCCTGTTGGAAAGAAGAGGCGATACAGGACTTTTTCAAAGTACAGTAGACTCAAATAACCATTACCCAAGGGGAATGTTAGATCATGTTGGATAAAGATCGTTTCTGGTTGCTTGAGAGTTACTCTTAAAATAGGCCTAGCTGTGTATCCCAATACTATACAACGCTGTGTATTTATTTATTTATTTATTTCAGGAGTTTACCCCGCTCTTCTCAACCCCCGAGGGGGGACTCAGTGCGGCTTACAGTACGGCACAATTCGATGCCTACATAATAACAATATAAAACCCCAAAAAACCCCTTCAACAGTTAAGATACATTAAAATACATTAAAACAGTTGCCTTAGCATCATACACATTCATTCCAGATTAAAACCATGTTCAGTCCATAAAAGCATTGATCCTCTTCATCTAATTTCTGTTTAAAATCCAGTCCTAAAATGCTGCCTTGTGCTGGTGAGCAAACGCCTGGTCCCACAGCCAGGATTTTACTTTTTTCCTGAATGCCAGGAGGGATGCGGTGGATCGTACATCGATAGGGAGCGCATTCCACAGGTGGGGGGCCACCGCCGAGAAGGCCCTATCCCTCGTCCCCACCAACCGCATCTGGGAATTAGGCAGGAGCGAGAGCAGGGCCTCCCTGGATGACCTTAGATTACGAAGTGGGACGTAGCGGCCGATGCGTTCGGACAGGTAAGCTGGGCCAGAACCGTATAGAGCTTTAAAGGTCAAAACCAGCACTTTGAATTGGGCTCGGAAGTGGACAGGCAGCCAGTGGAGCTGACACAACAGGGGGTGGTATGCTCCCTGTATGTAGCTCCAGTTAGTAACCTGGCTGCCGCCCTTTGGACTAGTTGGAGTTTCCAAACCGTTTTCAAAGGCAGCCCCACGTAGAGTGCGTTGCAGTAATCTATTCGGGATGTGACCAGAGCGTGGACCACCGTAGCCAGATCAGACTTCCCAAGGTACGGGCGCAGCTGGCGCACGAGTCTTAACTATCCCATACTATACTATATACTATACTATACCAGGGCTGTAGCCAGGATTTTGTTTCGGGGGCTGAGTTTGTTTCGGGGCTGAGACTGGGTGGAAGAGGGTCTACCCTAGCAAACCTTTTGTATTGTTATCCCAATAACCCCATTAATGTGGGATATAATGAGCATGGTGATCAGATCATGATATGAATAAACATAACAGTTTAAATAATGTACCAGTAAGGCCTTTTCGTGGACCACCCTGAGAATTTCGGGGGGTTAAGCCCCTTAGCCCCCCGGCTACATGCCTGTACTATACCATTAACTACTGACATAATAATGAAGATGTAATGTCTTATAAAATTTATTTTATTTTAATGTGCAGTTTTATAGTCAGCAAAGTCAAGTACTAAATACAGATGGAGAAAATAAGGTAGTTCTAATAATGTTTTTTCTGCATAACAAAGCATGCAGAAACATACCACGTAATGTTAAGAGGGTGTAAGTCAGTTTCTTTTGTGAGTTTCAATCATTATCTTATCCTGTTGATAAAACTATTTCTACCTAACGTTTGAGTTTCAAGATTTTAACGAAGTGTCCCTTATTTTTGTGAAAAATCCCGTAAATGTCCCTTATTTCTTATATCAAAAAGTGGCAATCCTAAAGGGGCCTCTGTCTGTGGTCCATTCCCTTCCATCCTGCTGCAAACAGCACTGGGAATCCTGGAGTTGGCACAAAGTAATGCCAATTGAAATGCTCCAAGCTGCCAGAAGAGGGCGCCCGCTCTGCTCTTCTGCGCCTCCCTTGAGCCTTAATAAGACCGTCCTCAGGAGGTAAAGATGCTGCTTTGAGCTACTTTGTCTCTAATTGAAAGTACAAAAGCTGTTTGGCTGTTGCAGGGTGTTTGCTCTGGGCCCTTCCTTTGCTCTGCAGTGGCCTCCAGCTGCCACTCCGCCTTAAGCACGACAAGGATGCCCAGAGCGCAGAGGAAGAGGAAAAGGAGCGTGTCCGGGAAGCCCAAGGGAAGCATTCATTCATTCATTCAGCAAGCCCAAGCCAAGCGCAGAGGCTCCCCACTTCCTCTTGGAGCCTGTCTCCTTTTTCTGCCCGGCTGCCTTTGCATTGAAGAGCAGCAAGAGGCAGAGCCGGGCAGGAATCAATATAAAATTCAAATACTTTTGTGCCACCTGTTGGATTTTGCCACTAATTGCATGCATTTTCAGGAGGAAGGGGAGATGCTTGCTGCCGGGGCTTGGACAGGCACATGATGCTCAGGGTTTCTCCTTGAAACTATATGTCTTTCTTATTCACCGTCCCGTACACTTTGACGAAGGCCCGTTCCATACATTGAACTGGATTATTGCGGATTATCCGCCTGGATATTCTGGGTTATATAGTTGTGTGGAAAGGCCCTAATAAGGTCTTCCCTCTTCCACTTTGCCATCCGTAGCAGGATGTTGCTACAAGCTGAGCATCCCTTGTCTAGAAATCCGAAATGCTTCGAAATTGTCTCACGGGCTGCTGAGAGAGCGACACATTTGGTTTCCATGTGCACAACGTTTGTGTCAGGCACAAAATTATTAGAATCACAGAATCGGAAGAGATCACAAGAGCCATCCAGTCCCCATAAGAGAATATGCAGGCAGTTCCCAAGTTACAAACATCCAATTTATAAACAACTCCTAGTTTTTGTTTTTGTATGTATTTTGTTGTTTATTGCTGATGTTTTTGATTTTATTTTATTGTAATTTGTTGTTTGGGCTTGGCCTCATGTGAGCCGCCCCGAGTCCCCATTGGGGAGATGGGGTGGGTTATAAATAAAGATTATTATTATTATTATTATTATTAAGAATGGGGGGACGGTGTCAACAGGAAGTGAGAGGTAAACAACCCCTCGGAAGGGAAATTCACTTTTGAAAGAATTATCATGAGAGAAAGTTGTCCCAGCTGAAGATTTCTCACCAATCCTTGTTTCCATGATAAGCCTTTTTTTTTCAAAATGCAATTTTCACAGGGACAGAAAATGGGGTGAAATCCCATCCCTTCCTTGTGAGATGCAAAGCATACACACACACACACACACACACACACACACCCTGGTGCCACAGTGGGTTAAGCCGCAGAGCTGCTGAACTTGCTGACCGAACAGTCAGTGGTTAAAATCCGGGGAGCTGGGTGAGCTCCCGCTGTTAGCCCCAGCTTCTGCCAACCTAGCAGTTCAAAAACATGCTCCGTCGCGAACTCCCCGCCACGATTGATACAGTTAGCAAACTTGATACTCCATGGCCCTCTGCTGGGCCCACCCTCGACCGATTCATCCCACTGGACGCAGGGACTGTTGATGAACTGCTGGCAGCTGCTAGACCGACCACCTGCTCCCTTGATCCGTGCCCCTCCTGGCTAGTGAAAGCTTGCCTGGAGGGTCTACGTGACCCTCTGTTGAAGATAATAAATGGCTCCCTTGAGCAAGGAGTCTTTCCAGAGAGTTTGAAAGAGGCAATGGTCTCCCTGCTACTGAAGAAACTGAATTTAGTTCGATCGGTTCCCTCCAGTTACCGCCCGATTTCGAATCTTTCGTTCCTGGGCAAGGTTATTGAGAGGGAAGTAGTGGGGCAGCTACAGCAGTTCTTAGAAGACACAGCCGGATTAGATCCCTTCCAGTCCGGCTTCTGTTCAGGACACGGGACGGAGACCATGCTGGTCGCCATCTCAGACCAGCTTTGTTGCCAGCTAGACAAGGACGGATCAGCGCTGCTTGTGTTATTGGACCTCACAGCAGCATTTGATACGGCCGATTACAATCTTTTGGCCCACCGCCTTGCCGTTGTTGGAGTCAGGGGAACAGCCTTGAAATGGATGTTGTCCTTTCTTCACAATTGGGGACAGCGAGTGGAAAGGGGAGGTCTGGTCTCTGAGAGGGCCCCTCTATCTTGTGGGGTCCCTCAAGGAGCCATACTTTCCCCTCTGTTATTTAACATCTACATGCGACCACTTGCTGGGCTGGTTTGAAGTTTCGGGCTGGAATGTTATCAGTTTGCTGATGACACTCAGCTTGTTCTGAAGATGGTAGGCTGGTCGGACTCCGTACCCTCTTGTTTCCATCAGTGCCTTGAGGCCGTCACTGGATGGCTACGCGCCAGTAGATTGAGGGTGAATCCAGCGAAGACGGAGATACTATGGCTGGTTTGACCGGATTGTGGGGTGGTCGAGCTTCCCACCCTGGATGGCGAGGCACTTTGCCCGTCATCATCAGTAAAAAGCCTGGGGGTTGTTTTTGACCCTTTGCTGTCTATGGAGGCCCAGGTCTCCACGGGCAGCAAAACCGCCTTTTTCCACCTGCGACAGGCTAGGCAGCTGGCCCCCTACTTTTCTAGAGATGACCTAGCCACAGTTATCCAAGCCACGGTCATCTCAAGGATAGACTACTGTAACGCCCTTTACATTGGCCTGCCCTTGTCCGTGATCCGGAAGCTTAAGCTCGTCCAGAGCACCGCTGCTCGACTCCTCGCTGGAGTGCCGGCGAGGAGCCACATAACTCTCATCTTACAGCAGCTTCATTGGCTCCCGGTCAAGCACCGGATCCCTTTCAAAGTGATGGTGTTAACCTTCAAGGCCTTATATGGTCTGGGGCCGATGTATCTGAGGGACCGACTCACCCCCTATCAACCCCAGAGATCACTCTGCTCTGAAGATCTGAATCTCCTCGAGGTGCCTGGTGTCAAGACCATCCATCTGGCCTCGACCTGGCGTAGGGCCTTCTCTGTGGTGGCTCCAACTATCTGGAATACTCTGCCAGCTGAAGTGCGTGCCCTGCAAGACCTCCTTGCCTTTCGCAGGGCCTGTAAAACCTATCTCTTCAAACTAGCATTTAGTTGCTGATTTTTTTAATCCTGCAGAGTTAATTTTCGTTTAAATTTAGAATAGTTTATCTGATGTTTTTTTATCTGTTTTATGCTTGTGATTGTGAGCCGCTCCGAGCCCTCGGGGAGTGGCGGTATACAAGAATGATTAATAAATAAATAAATAAATAAATGCTAACACAAAGACTAGCAGAGAATAACACTCAACTGCAAAGAACTGACTGGGGAATGTTCAAGGAATTCCTGAATAAGGAAAAGACAAATATACTGTATATGCAAATATCGATTAAAGAATATATAAACTAAAATAAACTAATTTTTAAAAAATATAAATATAAATAAACAAAGGAACCGACGAGAGAGGAGAAAATGAAATAACAATAACAATAATAACAATAATATTTTTTTTTTACTTCGAAAGAAGTCACCGCAGTTGGAAGAGACCTGGAAGTACAAATATATATATTGACTTTCATCTGAGATTTTACTCTTCCTGGGTTTTTTTCTCCTTTCTCTTCTTTTCCTCTTCTTTTTCCAGTTCTCTTCTACCTTTGGTTTCCTATTTTCCTAATTATATTGTTCACACACTTTCCATGTAAACAAACAACTTACACCGATTTATTCATCATTATTTTTATTTTATTTATTCTCTTTTATCGATGATCCCTCTCTGGGAATCAGTTTGGAATATTTTATTCTCAATTTTTTTTAAAAAACATGCAAATGTGAGTAGATCAACAGGTACTGCTTCAGCGGGAAGTTAACAGTGCTCCATGCAGTCATGCCGGCCACATGATCTAAGAGGCGTCTAGAGACAACACCGGCTCTTCGGCTTAGAAATGGAGGTGAGCACCTGTCAAGGTCTGCAATCCAGATGAAGGTGTAGGGCTGGCAGGCCCAGCATCTGAGTCAGTAGAAAGCAGGGAACCACAACAGCTGCAGCCTGACACTGAGGAAGCTCCCCCTGCAGTGCAGGACCAAGTGCCTCAGGCAAGGGGGAGTCCTGAATTAACTCAGGATCAGGAGAGCAATGAGGCAGAGTTACATATCAGCTGCATAGATCCGTCTGGTTGGCACAGAGAAGGGCCAACAGGTGAGAGCACTTGTGCTTTGGAGCATACAGACTAACAGCTTTGATTTGGTCTTTTCTGGGAGCAGTGTTTGGAACCTGTTACAGCTTGGAGCACCGTCGGATGACTTCATATGCCTTATCATATGTTAGACCTTGACATCGGACTTTGGATTACATATTGTTTGGGTACGTTGGTGAGGACTTTTGGACTGGACTATTGACTACGCCTCCTGGATTATTCCTGTCCAGTTGGTTGTTTAAAACTACTTTGGCTTTGACCCTGACTGACTGATGAAGAGTAGGCCTGGTTGATCCATGGGGTGGGGCGGCAGTGCCTCCTTGCAGCGCCCCCTCCTTGCAGCGCCCCCTTGATCATCAGAGAAGGCGCGCTTTGCCAAGGTCTGGCTTTCCCCCTAGTTCTCATACGGAGGGCACAAATGCGCGTCCAAACTGGGTCTTTAACCAGGTTAACTGGGGGGAAAGCCACATGTGGTCTCTTCCAAAACTATTATTCTATGATTCTATCAATAAGTATAGACGTTGATCAATCCTCTCCTGTTATAATTCTGTCCAAAATTATCCTGTGTGTGTGTGAAGAAATTGGTTTTTCTTCGCGAACGAAGATTCAGGAAGGACTCATCCCACGCTTTCTACAAGCGTGGGATTCGGAGGTTGGATGTGTCCTTCAAGCCTGTGCAATGGATTTTTCTGGTGGAGCGCAGCATTCACAGAACTAGCCTCACCCTTTAAACCAAAGATTCATCTGGCGGGGACTAGCAAGCTTAGGTCGGTGGCAGCAAGGTCCTCAGGTTGTAGGTTTGATTTGAGTTTCCTTCTTTTTGATGGTTGATCTTATAGGGTTAAACGAGCACCATCTATCCGGGTTTGAAATCAGAGTTTTCCTTCTCCTAGGATGGTTGAGAAAAGGCTAGAGAGCCCATCCCGCCCTTTGAAGCTTTTTGTCAGATCCTTCTGTTGTGACCTGTCTGGCATGGGAGGCCCTACCGGTGGCTATTATTCCACCGCCAGCATAGCTCACAACTTCATTAGGGTATGCAAGCCTCTCCCCCGCGACAAGGGGGCGCCAATGGAGAGGATATATATATATATATATATATATATATATATATATATATATATAGTTTATATTATTATATTATGTTATATTGAGTTATTGAAGAGAACTGACAATATAGGTACTAAGCTTGATGGTTACGAGATTCTGGCACAAAAGTGTATGGCTCTTTTAAGCAGCTCAAAATCGTAGTTACAGAATTCAATTTCTTTCTCCCTTCAAGAGTTTACTGACAGGATCTCCTCTCTGCCTAGTAAATCTTATCTCCCACTTAGATAGTCCTACTCTAGATCTATCCAGTTACTTCTCTACTCACTATCTTCCCTGATAACTGTGAGATTTACATGCTAGCTATCTTTGCTTGCCACCTGTTCACTCAGGCTTCTTCTTTCTAACACTAACTAATCCCAATTCTCTCAAACACTCCTTCTCCTCCTCCTTCCGAAACCCACAACCAACTTCTCTAACACCCAGCCACCAATCGACTGCTGTCAGATTTCAAAATGCCTCCTCTTCAGGGCATTTTTTCTCTTTCCAAGTTACGCTCCACCCCTTTCCTACTACCCAATCCTAACTCCCTCATCCCCCCCCCCCCCTTCCTACTAACCAATCCTAACTTCCTCATTTCTCTACAGGCTATTCTTTTGACACACATCCTTTTGGAAAAGAGAATCTTAAAATTGATGCCCCCATAGCATCTCTCTAAGATGGCTGCCACTGTCTTGGTCTACTTTTACAGACTTTTCCTAGCCTTCCAGGTAGGGAATCACTACACCAGGGGTGCTCATTACGTCGATCGCGATCGACCGGGTGATCTTTGGGCCTCATCCGGGTGATCTTCAGGCCCTGACCAGATCAATCGCATTTCCTCGCTGGTTGCTCCTCTTGACGTGCCACCTGCATGCTCCAAGAGCGCCTGAGACGTCCAAGAGGGAGAATGGGCGCTTCTGCGCATGCGCGCGGCCCAGCCGAGCCCCGCGTCATCCACGGCTGCCCCCTCCTTTGGTCTGTGACGTCTCTGAGTGGCCGGAGAAGGACGGAGGTAGGGGGAAAGCAGAAGGGCAAAAGAGGGGGCGGCTTTGGATGACGCGATGGCATCCACGGCCGCCCCCTCTTTTGCCCTTCTGCATTCCTCCTCCCTCCGTCCTTCTCCGGCCACTCACAGACATCACAGACCAAAGGAAGGGATGATGTGGTGCTCGGCTGGGGCGTGCGCATGTGCAGAAGCACCCATTCTCCCTCTTAGACGTCTCAGGTGCTCTTGGAGGCGGTGCACATTCAGGCGGCGTGTGAAGAGGAGCAACGATGGAGGAGAAACAAGGATGCTTTGGGAGCCATTTCCTGATCAAATTGACCAAATTGAAGCACAAAGGTCGGTCTTTTTACTTTCTGCCTGATACTATCTGTGGAAATATGCCAGGGAGGGAGAAATGGGGTGCTTGGCTGTATTTTTGCATGTCCCATTGTTTACATTTCTGAGAAACAAATGGCTTTGCAGCTCACAGGTCTCTCTTTTTATTTTCTGCCTGATTATATCTGTGGAAATGTGCCAGAGAGGGAGAAATGGGGTGCTTGGGTGTATTTTTGCATGTCCCGTTGTTTACATTTCTGAGAAAGAAAGAAGTCCCGTGCGGACAGAAGGTGGCAGTAGGAGTGGGTGCGTGCACACGCACTAGGTGATCTTTTAAACTTGGTTCTTCATATGGTAGCTCCTAGGCATGAGAAAAATGAAACGGAAATTAAAAGGATTTGTAAGAGATTCGTATGTAATGGGACTTTTGAGGTTTTACGTATCGCTGCCGCGATCCCGGAAGTAGACTTCCTTTACGGTCCTTGAGGCCAACAATTTGCATTATGATCGTAAGAAACTCTTAAGTATTAATTAATTAATTATTGTACTACTCACTTCTCCTGTCTTCCCCCTCATTTCCTTCCCGCCTTCATTCAGCTTCTTCTTTTTCCCGCATTTCTATGAGGAACTGGAAGTGACGCTGCTGCTAGGTAGGCTAGGCAATGCATTCTGGAAAGTGTAGTCCTCCAGGCTTCCCCCCCCCTCCTTCTCTTCCCTGTTGCTCTGCTGCCATGCCCCATCGCAGGGGCCTGCTTCACACACACACACGCACGCGCGCGCGCTTCTCCTCCTCTCTCTCCCTGCGCTCTCTCAGATGCTTCTCTTCCCGTTGCTCTGCCATGCCCCATCGCAGGGGCCAGCTTCAGCCCTCCAGGTCTGTGTTTTGGACTTCAACTCCCACCATTCCTCACAGCCTCAGGCCTCTTCCTTTTCCTCTCAGCCTGGGCAAACTTGGGCCCTCGCTCCCTCAGGATCGGGGTGAGAGAGGCAGTGAGGAGCGAGGGGGGGGGGGCTCCTCCTCCTTTTCTTTTGCTGCTTCCAAGAATAGAATACCCCCCTCCCTCCCTTCCTCCTTCCCTCCCTCCCTCCTATTTGGAGAGTCCCATCTAGAATTCAGTGTGGTTTATTCAGTTTTGGCCTACAACTCCCAGAAATCCCAGCCAATTTACCAGCGGTTAGGATTTCTGGGAGTTGTAGGCCAAAACCATCTGAATCTTGCATGCTCTGGCATACGACTACTAACGATTTTCGTTAGTACTTAAGTTACATTCCGAAATTTTTGGGACATTTTTTTGTAAGTCTTTGATATACTAATCAAAAAAAAATCCCCCCCCCCCCATTTGATATAAGAATCGCCATTTTAGGATTCTAAAACATGCCTAGTAGCTCCCATGCTGAAAAGGTGTGAGCACCCCTGCACTACACCATCCCTCTTCCTTACCTGGAAGTGGGAAGCCTCCTTTAAATGCCTTGGAAAGAGTGCATGGCTGCTGGTGCTGTGTAGCCCAGGAGAGAAAGCGAATGCGCCTTCCTGCAGCCAAGTTCTTCTCTAGAGTAAGAAACAGAGAACTCGCCTCCTTGCCTTGGAAAGTGTGTGTGGCTTGCAGACCCTGAAAGCATACTCAGCTTTTTAAGATGCTTTAAGATGCTCCTTGTAGGGCATGGTCTCTAGCCCTTTGATCATTTTAGTTGCCCACCTAATTTCAGAACGTTTTGCTTATCCACAAATTTTTAGAGTGTTCAAAATTTGTGTAAACAACATTTTTTAAAAACCTACAAGAGCTATCTCCTTGAATTTTCTATACAATGACACAAGGTAACGGGGGATCATTCCCCCAACTTTCAGAAATGTTCATAGAGCATCTACTTATTTTAGGGAATGTTTTAAAAGTTTATAAAGCTTTGATATATTAATAACTAGCTTGGGGACCCGGCGGTGCCCGGGTCATTTGAGAAAGGCATTGTGTGTCAAGGTGGGTCCTTACCAGATGCTTGTGTGGCTTGCAGTGGTTTCCGGAAATAAGTGGAGGTATTGCAAGTCCCATCATCTGTGGTGTACCCTCCTACAAGCTGCAGTAGGGTGTAGAGTGGGTCACGGGGGCCCTGTGTGCCAAAGTTAGGTCTTGATCCATCATGAGCAGGACTTGCAGTGGTATCATGAAATTAATGAAGGTACTACAAGTCCCATCATCTGTGGTGTACCCTCCTCCAAGCTGCAGTAGGGTGTAGAGTGGGCCACGGGGGCCCTGTGTGCCAAAGTTAGGTCTTGATCCATCATGAGCAGGAGTTGCAGTGGTATCATGAAATTAATGAAGGTACTGCAAGTCCCATCATCTGTGGTGTACCCTCCTCCAAGCTGCAGTAGGGTGTAGAGTGGGTCACGGGGGCCCTGTGTGCCAAAGTTAGGTCTTGATCCATCATGAGCAGAAGTTGCAGTGGTATCATGAAATTAATGAAGGTATTGCAAGTCCCATCATCTGTGGTGTACCCTCGTCCAAGCTGCAGTAGGGTGTAGAGTGGGTCATGGGGGCCCTGTGTGCCAAGTTAGGTCTGGATCCATGATGAGCAGGAGTTGCAGTGGTATCATGAAAATAATGAAGGTACTACAAGTCCCATCATCTGTGGTGCGCCCTCCTCCAAACTGCAGTAGGGTGTAGAGTGGGCCACGGGGGCCCTGTGTGCCAAAGTTAGGTCTTGATCCAACATGAGCAGGAGTTGCAGTGGTATCATGAAATTAATGAAGGTATTGCAAGTCCCATCATCTGTGGTGTACCCTCCTCCAAGCTGCAGTAGGGTGCAGAGTGGGTCACGGGGGGGCCCTGGGTGCCAAGTTAGGTCTTGATCCATCATGAGCAGGACTTGCAGTGGTATCATGAAATTAATGAAGGTACTACAAGTCCCATCATCTGTGGTGTACCCTCCTCCAAGCTGCAGTAGGGTGCAGAGTGGGTCACGGGGCCCTGTGTGCCAAGTTAGGTCTTGATCCATCATGAGCAGGACTTGCAGTGGTATCATGAAATTAATGAAGGTACTACAAGTCCCATCATCTGTGGTGTACCCTCCTCCAAGCTGCAGTAGGGTGTAGAGTGGGCCACGGGGGCCCTGTGTGCCAAAGTTAGGTCTTGATCCATCATGAGCAGGAGTTGCAGTGGTATCATGAAATTAATGAAGGTATTGCAAGTCCCATCATCTGTGGTGTACCCTCCTCCAAGCTGCAGTAGGGTGTAGAGTGGGCCACGGGGGCCCTGTGTGCCAAAGTTAGGTCTTGATCCATCATGAGCAGGACTTGCAGTGGTATCATGAAATTAATGAAGGTACTACAAGTCCCATCATCTGTGGTGTACCCTCCTCCAAGCTGCAGTAGGGTGTAGAGTGGGCCACGGGGGCCCTGTGTGCCAAAGTTAGGTCTTGATCCATCATGAGCAGGAGTTGCAGTGGTATCATGAAATTAATGAAGGTATTGCAAGTCCCATCATCTGTGGTGTACCCTCCTCCAAGCTGCAGTAGGGTGCAGAGTGGGTCACGGGGGCCCTGTGTGCCAAGTTAGGTCTTGATCCATCATGAGCAGGACTTGCAGTGGTATCATGAAATTAATGAAGGTACTACAAGTCCCATCATCTGTGGTGTACCCTCCTCCAAGCTGCAGTAGGGTGTAGAGTGGGCCACGGGGGCCCTGTGTGCCAAAGTTAGGTCTTGATCCATCATGAGCAGGAGTTGCAGTGGTATGAAATTAATGAAGGTATTGCAAGTCCCATCATCTGTGGTGTACCCTCCTCCAAGCTGCAGTAGGGTGCAGAGAGGGTCACGGGGGACCTGTGTGCCAAGTTAGGTCTTGATCCATCATGAGCAGGACTTGCAGTGGTATCATGAAATTAATGAAGGTACTGCAAGTCCCATCATCTGTGGCTCACCCTCTTCCAAACAGCAGGAGGATGCAGAGTGGGTCATGGGGGCTCTGTGTGCCAAGTGTGGTCTTGTCCCTTCATTAGAAGGCATTGGAGTGGTATCATTGAAGTAGTGAAGGCACTGCAGGTCCCATCATCCGTGGTGCAGCCTCCCCCAAAGTGCAGCAGGTCATGGAGGCTCTGTGTGGGCCTTTGGGTCTGTATTATTGGATGAGGGTCACAGTGGTCTTAGGAAGTTAGTGAAGGTACTTCAAGTCCCATCATCCGTGGGCCCCCTCCCTCAAACTGTACCAGGATGTAGAGTGGGTGTTGGGGGGGGGGCTGTGTGGCAAGTGTGGTCTTTTTCTGTGTTTTAAGGGGCCTAGTCAAGAGAAAGAAGAAAAGTAAGTCTTGCTGTGAAAGAAATCAGGCTGAGGCCTAGCCAGCAGAATGAAGTGGAGGAAGTGGTGCTGTGTGTGGAGGGCGAGGCCGAAAGGAAGCCTGTTTGCAAAGTTCTGTCTGTGAGAGGTTTGAGAATAGGGTCGAATTTCGGAAACTCCCGCCGCAAAATCAGCAGTTTTTGCCAGTTTCATGCAGCGGAGCGTTCCTTGAGTGAACGGTCCCACATTCTTGCACGCAGTCCTGTTCCCAGACCCAACACGGGCTTGGGCCCGTTCCCAAAGAAGATCCCTCCGAGTTTCCCAAAGTTTTCACAGTTCTTCCAAATTTTTCTTCTTCTTCTTCTTCTCTCCCTCCCACGGGCGTTTCAAATGTGCGAAGAGCAGCCGCTCCCCAAGCGGCAGCCGCGGTAGCTCTACCAATAGGGTTCCCCCGGGTTCGAGACCCCATTTAGGTGAAGGGAGGTCACTTTTACCCCAATGCCAACAGCATCTGGGTATGAGGGGTTAGTGACTCTGGGTCTCACCGTTGGCGAGATGTCCCCGTTTTATGTTTTAAATCAATGAATTTGGCCTGGGAGCTGGGAATCCTCCATGCGGATGCCTGAACTGACAGCTGGAAGTGAAAATTATCAAAGCGTTGCGTTCTATCATGAGAAATGTCCATTGCTATGTCTGTACCCCGTTTTCTACCCTTTACTGTATGAGACTGTAGGAACTACCTCAATAAGCCTCTCCCTGACCTTTGTAAACCTTTCCTGTCCCATCTTCCCTAGAATAAGATAAGGAAGTTGTATTTTGAAAGGTCTGCCATGTTTGCTGAAAGGATGCATACCGCATAGATCTGAAGCCATCACCCCATTGTTTTGTCACCATGTTACCTGTTTGCATGGAAAATAACTTAATTAGCCAGGCTCTTGTTTTGGGGATGGGGTCTTTTCCTGTCCTCACACCTGACTAAATCCCAAAGGCTATCCAGACCTCTGAGTTTTGTCTCTCTGGATTAGCCGATGGGTACTGGACACAAAGGATACCACAAGCCATCAGCTGGCCTTTGTTTGGCTCTGGAAGTCAAATATTGGCCCACCATAGTACTTTTGTCACTACCGCGGCCTGAGTCAATCACCGCTTAGGCCTTCCTTTCTTCCTGCCCCAGACGGGGAAGTAACTTGTGGACTTGGTAATCGCACTTCCTTCACACAAAGACTTTAAGCCATATCAGATGCCCCGAGCAATCAGCTGGAAGGGCTCCCCTTTTGTTTCCATTCATAATCCTTCCTGGTGACAGCTCGCCTCTGCCGGAATCCCATATACGGTGAGCAGCCGCTGATTGGCTAAAGCAAGCGGATGGAAAAGGGCGCGGATTGGTTCCCTGGAGCCAGTCTGTTTCCCGCCCATCAGCTGGCCTCAACATTCCAGCCAATCAGCGTCAAGCCGGCCGTCAAGGGGTGGAGCGGGAAATTCAAATGTTTGACAGCTCTGTAACCTTTAAAAACCAATGTTTTGAATGAAAATGTATACGTCTTTGCGGGATCAGGGAATTTGCGGTCGCATCCTACTCAGCTGAGCAGAATAAACAATTTCGTGGCTTCTACCTTGCATTTTGGTGAGCATAATTTGTCTTTGGGGTGGGAGGTAGGAGGACCTGAGTCACTCCAGGCTTGCCAAGGTCTCACGGGCCCTCTTTTGGTCTCTGCCCCGCCAGGGTTCGGCGGGGATAGTCCAAATCTGGTTCGATAACAAGAATAGGGAAGGAGGAATGGTGGCCAATCAGAGGCGGTGTAGCAAATGCTGACTCTGTGCCAACCAATCATGGTGTTTGCGGCAATGCCGTCCAAACACCGGCGGTGTAGCAATGAGGCAATGGTGGCCAATCGGGGGGGGGGTTAGGAAATTCTGCCTCTGTGGCAACCAATCATGATGTTTGAATGTAGGGGGTGGAACTTTAGAGGCTGGGAGCCAATCAGAACGCTGGCACATACAAACCCACAAACATACATACATACAAACTTTCAGCTTTATTATATATAGAGATAATATATTCCCAAAAGGTTCTGCTTGCTGGCTTTATAACGTCTTCCTTTCTAACTCAAATATTGAGGCTGAGACAGTGGGATGGAGACCAACAAAGACTGAGGCCAGTTCTGCAATATTAATAATAATATACTCCAAAAGGGTTCTGCTTGCTGGCTTTATAACTTCTTGCTTCCTAACTCAAATATTGAGGCTGAGACAGTGAGACAAGGACCCTGACAAAGACTGAGGTCAGCTCTGCAATATTAATAATAGACTTCAAAAGCTTGCTGGCTGGCTTTATACCTTCTTGTTTTATAACTCGAATAAAAATAAAATATAAATAAAATATAAAAAATATATTTTATTTATTTATTTATTTATTTATCATTCTTGTATGCCGCCACTCCCTGAGGGCTCGGAGCGGCTCACAATCACAAGCATAAAACAGATAAAAACATCAGATAAACTATTCTAAATTTAAACTAAAACTAACTCTGCAGAATTACACAATTCAGCAACTAAATGCCAGTTTGAAGAGATGGGTTTTACAGGCCTTGTCTTGCAGGGCACGCACTTCAGCTGGCAGAGTATTCCAGATAGTTGGAGCCACCACAGAGAAGGCCCTACGCCAGGTCGAGGCCAGATGGATGGTCTTGACACCAGGCACCTCGAGGAGATTCAGATCTTCAGAACAGAGTGATCTCTGGGGTTGATAGGAGGTGAGACGGTCCCTCAGATACATCGGCCCCAGACCATATAAGGCCTTGAAGGTTAACACCATCACCTTGAAAGGGATCCGGTGCTCGACCGGGAGCCAATGAAGCTGCTGTAAGATGGGAGTTATGTGGCTCCTCGCCGGCACTCCAGCGAGGAGTCAAGCAGCGGTGTTCTGGACGAGCTTAAGCTTCCGAATCACGGACAAGGGCAGGCCAATGTAAAGGGCGTTACAGTAGTCTATCCTTGAGATGACCGTGGCTTGGATAACTGTGGCTAGGTTGTCTCTAGGCAGGCATGTAGCCGGGGGGGGCGCTAAGGGGGCTTCAGCCCCCCCCCCCCCCGAAATTCTCAGGGTGGTCCGCGAAAAGGCCTTACTGGTACATTATTTAAACTGTTATGTTTATTCATATCATGATCTGATCACCATGCTCATTATATCCCACATTAATGGGGTAATTGGGATAACAATACAAAAGGTTTGCTAGGGTAGACCCTCTTCCACCCAGTCTCAGCCCCCCGGAATCAAAATCCTGGCTACGGCCCTGTCTCTAGGTAAGATATCTAGATATCTAGATAGATATAATTTCAATTTAAAATGTAAAAAATGCAGCTGGCTGTCACGATGCACGGACTTGACCGGCCCCTTAATCACACACACAGAGACGGACTGAAGGCTAACTACTTTATTGAAGATAAAAACAGTTCAAAAGGAATATTGTCCATAGAATAGCAAAAGCAAATCCAAAGGCAGTAAACAAACGAATCCAAAGAACAGCTTGGTAAATAATCCAAAAGGCTTGGCAAAGCTCCGCACGGCAATGCGGAAACAGGAACAAGGCAAGGCACAAGATGCAAGGCAAGACTTGATAGGCCACTAGCCAACTTAGCTCCGTGGACCAACTTCGCTACACGTCTGCTCAGAAGAGACGTGGCCGAAGTACTGGGGATTCGTTCCCACGGATCCTATACTTAATCTTTCGGCCCAGGTCCCCGACGCTCTAGGCTTCGTCGTCTCCAATCTCTGCTGACGGACCTCGGCCTATCTAGGCTGTGGTACCATCCCCTTCTGCTGGACTCGATGCTTCGTCTCCTATCAAAGGTTCGGCCTTGTCTCCCAGCACCTGGGTCTCTATCTCCATGAGAGCTCTCCTCCCTAGAATCTTCCCAGCCGCTCTCATCCATGTTTTCACTCACAGGATCCTGTGAACCTCTCCCACCCGGCCGTTCATAAGTTTCGCTATCACTGCTTTCCATTTGCACCTGGTTATCTATGTCTACGTAAGGGTCAAGCCAACCTCCTTCCCATGCCAAACTTTCTGTGGGCGAAGGAGGCCCACTGATGGGAAACTCTCCTTCTGCTAACCCTTCTAAATCCTCTTCTGAATCTAGTTCTGCTGCTGCAGGCCCCAATGCCAATGGAACGCCCGGTCCCATCCCCTGTCCTCCAGGCACAAACGAGAACTGCTGTGCTACACTGGCTGGCAGCAGCAAAAGCACTTATTTATTTATTTATTTATTTATTTATTTACAGTATTTGTATGCCACCTTTCTCAGCCAGAGCCGACTCAAGGCGGTTCACAGTCGGCAGCGATTTGATGCCATAACAAATATCGGGGAACAGTTAAAAACAGTTATAAAAACAATGACATTTAAATAATATATTTAAAGTATAATATAAAGAAACAATAATATCTATAAAAACAAGTCCTTAGCGTCTCCTTACTGAAATCGAGATCCAATTTCATCGTCAGACATTCCATCATTCGTTTTCGTCTAATTATGCTCCAGTAGTAAAAGCTTGCTCAAAAAGCCTGGTCTTAACCATCTTGCGGAATGTTAGAGGGGAGGGAGCGGATCTTACATCCCTGGGGAGGGTGTTCCATAGTCGAGGAGCCACCGCTGAGAAGCCCTTGTCTCTCATCCCTGCCAAACGTGTCTGCAAAGAAGGTGGGATCAAGAGCAGGGCCTCCCCAGACGATCTTAAAGTCCTAGATGGTTCATAAGGAGAGATACGTTCAGATAGGTAAGCCGGACAAGAGCCGTTTCGGGCAGAGTTTCTCAACCTTTCGAATGCTGCGACCCCTGAATACGGTTCCTCCTGTTATGGTGACCCCCAACTGTAACATTATTTTCGTTGCTACTTCATATCTGTAATTTTGGTACTGTTATGAATCGTAATGTAAATATCTGATATATAGGATGTGTTTTAATTCACTGGACCAAATTTGGCGCAAATACCCAATACACCCAAATTTGAATACTTATGGGGTTGGAGAGGATTGATTTTGTCATTTGGGAGTTGTAGTTGCTGGGATTTATAGTTTACCTACAATCAAAGAGCATTCTGAACTCCACCAATGATGGAATGGAACCAAACTTGGCAGACAGAACTCCCATGACCAATAGGAAAATACTGGATGGGTTTGGTGGGCATTGACCTTTGCGTTTTGGAGTTACAGTTCACCAACATCCAGAGAGCACTGTGAATCCAAAAAAAAACCCCCAAAACACTGATGGATCTGGGCCAAACTTGGCACAAATACTTAATATGCCCAAATGTTAACACTGGTGGAGTTTGGGGAAAATAGACCTTGACATTTGGGAGTTGTAGTTACTGGGATTTATAGTTCACCAACAATCAGTTTTGGTGGGAGGATTTACCATCTGTTTCCAAAAAGGAAGAGGAGGACAGGTGGAGAGATCTTCAGTGTTCTCTGCCAAAGGGGTTCCTGAGACCATCAGAAATATGTGTTTTCTGATGGTCCTTGGTGACCCCTCTGAAACCCCCCTCATGACCCCCTTAGGGGTCCTGACCCCCAGGTTGAGAAACGCTGGTTTAGGGCTTTATAACAGCAAGCACCCAGACTGTAGAGCAGCCAGGGCAGCTTGCTATTATTAAAAAATTTAACTCAAAATAATTTCAAGGTGCTGGTTACCTCTTTGCGTGAGAGCCACCAGCCAGTCAGCAGAATTCAGCCACTCTCCCTTTCTTTGTCCATGCTTCCTCACTTGACTCCCCTCTTTCACCCTTCCTTATCCCTTCTTTTTTCAATGTGTCATGTCTTGTCTTCTCTCTACTCTACTCTGCCTGCCTACCTGAGCTCTGGCTGCCTTTCTCCCTCAATCTGTTCTACAGCACAAATGCACTGGGAATGTGGCACAGCTGGCTGGGTGTCAGCTGCATAAGATCTCTACTGACCAGAAGGTCATGAGTTCAAGGCCTGCCCGGGTCGGGGCGAGCTCTCAGCCAATTTGTGTAGCTCGTTGTCAACCTTTGCAACTCAAAAGACAGTTGCATCTGTCAAGTAGGAAATGTAGGTACCACTTGAGTAGGGAGGCTAAATTTAACTCATTTACAAGGTGTAGCACAGCAGTTCTCGTTTGTGCCTGGGGGCCAGGGAACAGGACCGGGAGTTCCTTTAGCATTAGGGCCTGCACCAGCAGAGATAGATTCTGAAGAGGATTTGGAAGGTTTAGATGAAGGAGAGTTTCCCATCACCGGGCCCCTTTCTCCCACTGAAAGCTTGGCTTGGGATGAAGGTTGGCCTGACCCCTATGAAGACATAGATAACCAGGTGCAAATGGAAAGCAGTGATAGCGAAAGTTATGAACACCCGGGTGGGAGAGGCTCACAGGAGCTTGTGAGTCAAAACATGGAAGAGAGCGGCTGGGAAGATTCTAGGGAGGAAAGCTCTCATGAAGATAGAGACCCAGGTGCTGGGAGACAAGGCCGAACCTTTGATAGGAGACGTAGCATCGAGTCCAGCAGAAGGGGATGGTACCATAGCCTAGACAGGCCGAGGTCCGTCAGCAGAGATTGGAGACGACGAAGCCTAGAGCGTCGGGGACCTCGGCCGAAAGATTAAGTATAGGATCTGTGGGAACTAATCTCCAGTGCTTCGGCCACGTCTCTTCTGAGTAGACGTGTAGCAAAGTGGGTCCACGGAGCTAAGTTGGCTAGTGGCCACCAAGTCTTGCCTTGTATCCTGTACTTTGCTTTGTTCCTGAATCCGCATTGCTGTGCGGAGTTTTGGCAAGCCTTTTGGATTATTACCAAGCTGTTTTTGGATAATTGATTGCTTACTGCCTTTGGATTGCTTTTGCTATTTTTATGGACAATATTCCTGTTGAACTGTTCCTTTATATTCAATAAAGTAGTTAGCCTTCAGTCCGTCTCTGTATGTGTGATTAAGGGGCCGGTCAAGTCCGTGCATCGTGACACAAGGCCATAAATCTCCAGGAGATACACAAAAAAGAATGAAGGAAAGCAACAGCTCCCCTGGTGGCCAGAAGCTGGAATGTTAAATTGCCTCTACATCTGTCTATATATGTTGTATGTCAATGGCATTGAATGTTTGCCTGTATATGTGCATTGTGATCCGCCCTGAGCCCCCTGCGGGGTGGGAAGGATGGAATATAAATGATGTAAATAAATAAATAAATAAATAAATAAATGAATGAATAAATAAATAAATGGAGACTGCTCCGGTGCACTCTAGAATTTGAAGGCAAAATGGCAGCTGCTCAACCTCCCCCTCCCTCCTCTGTCAGCCCTTTTGGCTGAGAGGCATGCTAACTTTTTGGCTTCGCCTCTCAGCAGGGTTTGGTTGACCTGTGAATTTTAATTGCATCACAGAGGCCTTATTAAAAAATGAAGTTTAAGAAACGAAGGCATCTTAAGCTTCAATTTCTTAATTTCTGGCACGGACAGCACGTGCATATCAGATATTTATTTATTTATTTATTTATTTATTTATTTATTTATTTACTATTTTTATATTCCGCCCTTCTCAACCCCGAAGGGGACTCGGAGCGGCTTACAGCAAACAACAATACTGCCAGAGTGGCGTACAATGTACATATAACAATATTGCCGAAGTGGCTTACAGCAAACTGAAAGAACAACAAATAACACTACTGTCATAGCACAACATCAGCACTACACATCATATTGCACTACAACATATTGCAATATTGTTAGCCATATTGCATGTAATACAAATATACAGATTATAATATCGCGATATAATTATTATATCACATTATCATTGGCAGTATTATACTGTGTTACATTACAACAACACCAATACCAAATGCATATACAACACACCATACTGTAATCATACTATTATTAGTATTAGTATTACATTACAATTATTATACTATAACATAATACAATATATTGACATTATAATATATTATACTATATTAAATTAAATTATAATGTAATATAACATTATATGATATCATATTATTATATTATATTATATTTATAAAATAATAAATAACATTATTAATTTAAACAAAATAAAATTACTTATTTAAACAAATAATTTTAATACAATTATTTTAAACACAGCAAGACTTAGACAAAAGAAGGGGGAGGACAAAAAGAATATTGTGTTGTACGTATGAATCATACAAAACTGATCCAACTTACCATGCCTTCCGATTTTTGCACATGTCTAGTAAACCGAACAAACCCTCAGCCTGTTCTTTCTCCATTCTCTAGAAAAATACAACACCTAGTAATCTGTTCTTTAGCTGCATGCCAACAAGGCATCTTTTTCTTTCACCACTGAAAGCAAAATCCACAAGAATATATTCACAATTAAATGATATACTTGGTTCCATCCTGAGTTTATTTTAGGAAGGGGAAGAAACTGTTTAATCTGTATATATAATAAATAAAAAAGAATGTTTGTATGTATGTATATACATACATACATACAAACATTCTTTTTTATTCATTATATATACAGATTAAACAGTTTCTTCCCCCTTGTGTGTGTGCGTTTGTATGCACGCATGTATGTATGTATGTATGTATGTATGTATGTATGTATGTGGCAGCGTTCTGATTGGCTCCCGGCCTCTACATTTTGACAACATGATTGGTTGCCAGTGAGGGAGCATTTGCATAACTCCTCTATTGGCCAGCCAACATGAACATTCCGACCCTCTAAACTGGCAGAGGAGGATAAGGCAAAGGCCTGAGCCAGTCGCCAACACGAACATTCCGACGCTCTAAAGTGGCAGAGGGGGTAAGGAAAAGGCCTGAGGCAGTCAGGCATGGTGGGAGTTTCAGACCAAAACACCCTTTGCGACCCCAAACAATGAGAGAACATGACCAAACTTGGCACACAGAACCCTCAAGACCCACTCTACATCTTGGTGCAGTTTGCGGGAGGATGGACCATGGATGACGGGACTTGCAGGACTTTAACTCACTTGCAGTACTTTAACTCACTCTGGCCCACACCATAGAAGGATCAGGACCACACTTGGCACACAGATGCCCACTGGACCACTTTACAACCTGGTGCAGTGTAGGGCAGGATGGGCCACAAATGATGGGATTTGCAGTACCTTCACCCGATTCATTTCACACAGAACATTGAAGCCCCTACAAATCACAGACCAGGCCCAAACTTGGCACACAGAGTACCCATGACCCACTCTACATCCTGCTGCAGTTTTGAGTGGGACGGACCACGGATGATAGGACTTGAAGTACCTTCACTCACTTTCTGAGACCACTGCGACCCTCATCCAATTACCAAAAAAGTACAAACTAGGCACACAGAGCCTCCATGACCCACTTTACATCCTGGTGCAGCTTGGAGGAGAGCAGACCATGCATGATGGGACTTGAAGTACCTTCACTCACTTTCTGAGACCACTGGGACCCTCATCCATTACCAAAAAAGAACAAACTAGGCACACAGAGCCTCCATGACCCACTTTCACATCCCAGTTTGGAAAAGCATGCATGATGGGACTTGAAGTACCTTCACTCACTTCCCAAAACTGCTGCAAACCTAATCCAATGACTGATCAAGACCAAACCTGATACACAGAGCCCTCATGACCCACTCTACATCCTGGTGCCGTTTGAAGGAGGATGGACCATGGATGATGGGACTTGAAGTACCTTAACTAACTTCCTGAGACCACTGCAAGCCACGTAAACATCTCATAAGGACCACTCTTGGCAAACAATGCCTTTCTCAAATAACCCGGGCAAGGCCGGGTCCCCAAGCTAGTGAATTCATAAAATCAATTATTTGTCCAATAATTTCAAATACTAGCATAACATTTACTTGAAGTTTAAAAGTATGGACCAGTTTTTTTTTCAAAAGTTTTAAATCAATTGTTTTAAATTGTTGCTGCAATTTTTATTATTATGGGATCATAAACTAAATAATAGCACTTCAGAAGCTGATTTAAGAAAACTTATTTGGTTGCCTTGCATTATATAGGACTAGTAAATTCAGCTTTCATAAGGAAGTAGAGGTCAATTTTGCCCTCAAATGCTATTTTAAATGTAAGAAGTGGCAAAGCAATAACATCATTCAAACAAAATTACAAGGAACGTTTCAAACATCTGTTTCTAAACTTTTTTTACTATTGAATAATATATTTTTCCAGGAGTCCAGTGAGATGAAAAGCACTTATAACATGTGCTTTTATGAATGAATGAATGAATACTCCTAAAGAATAACAGGTTTCAATAAATAACTCTGAAACATAGACGTATAGATAGTAAGTCCCTTTATTATCCTCATCAAGTTTCAGTTTGTGCTAGAATACAGACACACATACATAGACATATGTTCTTATTTATATTTATAGACTAGCAAAAAAATAGCAGCTTCACGTCGGGGGAAATTGCACCCTTTTAGTTCCCATAACATACGCCCTGGGTTTCTTTCACTTCTCATCTGTTCTTTCTTTTTTCCTTTACACTTTTTTCCACTTGTCTTTCTGTCCTTCCACCTTGGTACTCCTTCTGTTTTTCTTCTTCTCATTCTCTTCCTCCTTCTCTTCCACTTCCTTTCTGTTTGTCCTCTTCTCGTTCTCTTCCTCCTTCTCTTCCACTTCCTTTCTGTTTGTCTTCTTCTCCTTCTCTTCCTCCTTCTCTTCCACTTCCTTTCTGTTTGTCTTCTTCTCCTTCTCTTCCTCCTTCTCTTCCACTTCCTTTCTGTTTGTCTTCTTCTCGTTCTCTTCCTCTTCCACTTTCTTTCTGTTTGTCTTCTTCTCATACTCTTCCTCCTTCTCTTCCACTTCCTTTCTGTCTTTCTTCTTCTCATTCTCTTCCTCCTTCTCTTCCACTTCCCTTTCTGTTTTTCTTCTTCTCATATTCTTCCTCCTTCTCTTCCACTTCCTTTCTGTCTTTCTTCTTCTCCTTCTCTTCCTCCTTCTCTTCCACTTCCCTTTCTGTTTTTCTTCTTCTCCTTCTCTTCCTCCTTCTCTTCCAGTTCCAGTTAACTGGAATTTCTCTTCTCCACCCATTATATATATATAGTGGTGCCACGAGATTCTCTGAAGGGATGAATCTCATAGCCTCCCACCAGCATTGTCTCTCCTAGTTAGGAAAGTTCAGCCACAAGTAGCTCAAAATGGCCCTAGTGCATACAGACAGAATTTAATTACCATATTTACTTGTGTATAAGCCAACCTGAATATAAGCCGAGGCACCTAATTTTACCACAAAAACTGGGAAAGCATATTGGCTCAAGTATAAGCCTTGGATGGGAAATGCAGCAGCTACCAGTCAATTTCAAAATAAGAACAGATACCAATAAAATTACATTAATTGAGTCATCAGTAGGTTAAATGTGTTTGAAAATTTACATAAAACTATAATTTAAGATAAGACTGCCCAACTCTGATCAAATCACTATTCTAACCTTCTTCAATGTAAATGTGCTTAGTATGTATCCTTCCAATAATAATAGAGTAAAATAATAAATGTAATAATTATAATAATACAGCCAGCATAGTGATCTTGTTTGCTGTGTACTAGGCCTGTTTTATCATGGAAAACCCGGCTTCAAAACTCGCTTCGGAGGTAGAGGGCACTGGCGCCTCGTATCTGATAGACTTCCGAAGTTTTCAGCAGTTTTTTCGGAATTGATTCGGAAGTATTTTCAAAATTTGGAATGGCTTTGTTAATGGCGTCCGCGATTGCGCAATGCGCAGAAACCAGCAGAAGGGAGAGTCAAACCTTGGGGGATTCCCTTTCCCTCCATTTTTGACCGCTACTACTGACAAAACTAGCCACATTTAACACATTAACAAAAATTTCAAACATTTTTAAAAAATTTAAACGCAATGGGATGGGCGGAAATGACATACGAGCCCTATCCGAATATATTTCCAATATATGGCGATGGAGACTTCGGAATGGCGAATCCACTTCCTGTTTCCTTAACTCTCTTCGAAATTGCTTCGAAAGTCTAAAAAATATGAATTACATCCGAATTTCGGATGTATCCGAAGTTTGAAAACAGGCCTACTGTGTACTAATCCTGTTATGTTTCAAATAATTTAGAGTAAAATAATGGAAATTTAATGATAACATATAATAAAATAATAAAATAATAAATGTAGTAATAACAACAATAAAGTAAAATATTAAATGTAATAATGTTAGAGTAAAATGGTAAATGTAACAACCACCATAGGAACAACAACAAGAGTAAAATAATAAATAACCTTGACTCAAGTATAAGCCGAGGGGGACTTTTTCAGCCTTAAAAAAGGGCTGAAAAACTAGGCTTATACTTGAATATATACAGTAATTAAAACTGCTCCATTTACATAACAAAACACTTCTGATATGAACATTTCTAAAGCACCATTCATATCCAGGTGTTTAGGTTTCACAATTTTGAAAACTAAGGCTGAGACGTGGGATGTGGAAGAATTTGATTTCAATGTATTTTTAGATGAATTTTCCAAACTCTATAGATTTTGCTGTAAATATAGCCTGAAGCTTGGAGAAAACAGAACTGGATTTTGAGCACTTGGTTCTTAAAAGTCTGCTTCTGACTCCCTGTGAATTCTGCTGTTCCAAATTAGTTTCTGACAGAGTTCTCATCATTAATAGGTTTGTGGTAGTTAGGTAAAAAAAGTGATTATTTCTGTGCTGGGTAGGGGTGGTTGATCCATAAAAAAAATTGATTCTAAACTTGGGGGGGATCTCCGTTGCTGGGTCATTATAGAAATTAATCCGAAAAATTTTCAAAATTTTTTGTAATTGAAATGTAATTAATAATGAAAATTCGTTATTATTTCCTATTAGTTATCAGCAGGGAAGGAGGTGGACGCAACTCTTTTCCTGCCAAGAACTAACGCGAATCAAGCCTTGAGTCACATTAGTTCTTGGCAGAGAAGGAGGTGCCCACACCTCTTTCCCTTGCCAAGAACTAACATGAATCAATGTTGCAGCCTAGACCTGGAGGATCCCTCAGTAAACCACCACAAAGCAGCCATGATTAAATGCTTTATTTAGAATAGGTAGAAAAAGGAAAGAGAATAAAAGATAGTCCACTGATGCTCCCAGCATCCAAGTATTGCAGTTCAATAGTCTTAAAAGAGTTCAAAGATCCAATAAATGAAGAAACAATCTTGAGACCCCAATGGGCTTAAATCCGAGATAAGTCCTTGGCAAACGAGGGCTTGGCTGGATACTTGAACAGCGTGATGTGGAGGCGCTGTGGCCTGGTCCTGAACTTGAATTCTGTGGAGCTTGGCAATGGAAGCTTAACGTTGGCACGAGATCCTGAGGGCCAACGGAAACCAACTTAAATAGGTCCCCCATTGTTTTGGCCTCGGAGGCGTTGACTTCGGCGCAACACTTTCTCAGGAACTGTTTGTGGGCTTGACTTTCCCAAGCCTCTTGAGGAAGCAAAATATGTCAGCTCATTAATGCCTGCACCTGGAGAAACAGGGGGAAGCGAGGCTTTGCCTTCCCAGCGTTTCTTATCAGTTTGGGAAGAAAGAAGGCTGCGTTTGGCCTTGACTGCTGGCTGACTCGGAGGCCTCTGCAAAGGTTTCTTCTCAGACTTGGTTGGTGACTGAGATTTAACATGGCTTCTATCTGGCTTGGCTATGGAGTCAGGCTGGGGCATGACAATCAAGCCTTGAGTCTGCTCCTCCTCCCTTGCTTGGCTTGGCGCGGTTTAGATCTTGGCAGGAAGGAGGGGCGGATGGGGCCCTTCCTGCCCCTCCTCCCTGCCAAGATCTAAACCGTGCCAAGATCTTAGCAAGAGAGGCGGAGCAGATCCCCCCCCCCCCCGCCAAGATCTAAACCGCGCCAAGACTTGGTGCGGTTTAGTTCTTGGCAGGGAAGGAGGGGCGGAGGGCATCCCCTCACTAACTCCAAGATCCAGGCTCTCCCTCCGCTTGTGAGAAAGAGCTTGGGGAAACAGAGGAAAGCTCGGCCAGGCTGCTTCCAAAGCGCCCGCCTCAGCTCTCAGCTGGCAAGAGGAGAAAGGAGGGTGCTGCTCCCCCCCCCAGTCTCCTCTCACGAGTTGAGAACTGAGGAGGGGGGGAAATGACCTAATAACGCGACCTTTAGAAAAAATGGCGATCTTGGGTTCAGTTTTGAAACTTCACTTCCGGGTTGGATGCTGAGGGTCGATATAAGGTCAAAACAATTAGAAAAACGAAATATTAACGGGTTTCAAAGTATTTAAATTGGAGATATCCACCCCTAGTGCTGGGTGCACCTCCATTTATTAAACTTCACCAGTGCACATGGGTGTTTCATTTCATTTTTAAGCCAGTCTGAAAACAAATTTTCTATATATAACTTGGGCCCAATTCTATTATGAATATGCATGCATGCATAGTAAATTCTGGCAGCCTACATCAACCGGGAAAAGTCCATTTCCTGACAAATAATGAAACATAGTCTTAGATGTAAAATATTTGGTGCTCTGCCAATGTGCCAGTCAATAATCTGAGTGTAAGATAAATCATCAATCAGCTATGCTTAAGACCTGGAAAAATGTATTGGGGAAAGAAGGAGGGGGATATCATTGCTGCCGGCCTGTCAATCAATCACAGATTGCCTGAAGAATCACAAACCATTTTTCAGAGAGTTTTTTTAAAAGCAAAATAATAATAATTCTGGGCTCTGCCAGTCTGCGGGGCCAATCAATCATTGTGTGCCTGATGAATCATGAAACACACTCAGTAACATGTCACTGCACATACGCACTTGGTATCGCTCTCATCACCCTGAGTTTGTCTTGCAGTTAAATTGACTGAAGGCGGGTTGCGGAAAATGTTCTTTCTCCCAGCTGCTGACCTCCTCCTCCTCCATCACCAGCCAGTCTCAAATTCCCTCAGTCTGTCTCTTGATTTTAAACTGGAGATTTCTCCACCAGGGTTCAACAAGGCAGCAAACAGACGTTTCCGATGTCAAATTGGCTGTTAAACTATCATTGAAGTTGTTAGACAAATTTAACAAGAGAATGAATTCCTGCAAGGTATGTTAGCCCCCCGCGCACACCTCCCGTTAAACCGATCTGTTTTACTTAACACAACAGCACAATCAGTGGTGCGACACCAGGATCACAAGGGCTCTGTTCCAATATCCTTACAACTTGCCTCTTCTTCCTATCGCATTGCCTTACAGATGGGATGAGAAGAGGATGTCAGTCTGATTATTCTTCTGTTATCATTGGTGACAAGCATCAGCCTATTTGCTACACAATCCACCCATTTCAAGCAGCAAAATGTGGAAATTCCTTAAAGCTAAGACTATACATAGGGACCTCGCAATATGTCAGAGACTATCTAAGAAATCAAAGTCGATAGCATACAGTAAGCGGTCATAGACTTAATCTATTTCCTAGATGCATCTATGCAATCTTATGCTACTGACTGTTTTCTCAATCCCTAACGCAGTGGTTCTCAAACTGTGCTCCGTGGAGCCCTTTGGGCTCCACCGAACAAGTTGAGCAGCTCCTCGCTTCCCTCTTCCTTCTCTCCTTTTCCCTGAACCCACCACCACCACCAATACCACCACCCAGACCCTTTCCCCTCCACTCCCATGTTGTCCAGACCTTTATTACAAAGGCTAGATTGCCATTTGTTGGTCGGTGCTTTGAGTGTTCTCTTCCTACAAGGCAAAAGGGGGGTGGACTGGATGCCACTTATTTATTATTTTGATTTATTAACTGCATTACTCTATAGCTTTTCTCACCCCTGGGGGAGACTCAAAGTGGTTGCTCCTGCTCTCGGTCCCGTCTGCTTTGCAGGCACGATTGATGGGGACGAGAGACAGGGCCTTTTTAGTGGTGGCTCCTCAGCTTTGGAACGCCCTTCCTAGTGACATCAGATCAGCCCCCTCCCTCCTGACATTTCGCAAGAAGGTCAAGACTTGGCTGTTTGACCGGGCATTTGCAGATGTAATATGATTATTAAATTGAAACCTAAGGAATGACGATGACGCAATTGGAAATCGAGTTAATAATGAGACGCTGATATTGTGTTTTTAACTTTAATTGCTAATTTGTATATGATATGATTGTGTTAGTAACTGTTGATATATTTGTCTTGGGCAGTCCTTGCCATGTGTACACCACCCCGAGTCGCCTTCGGGCTGAGAGGCCGGTATAAAAGTAGAGTAAATAAATAAATAAATATTGTTGCTAATATTATTAAGACTGGATGGCCATTTGCTGGGGGTGTTTTGATTGTGCTTTTCATGCATGGCAGAAGGGGGTTGGACAAGATGTGTTGTAGATGAATCTTTGAGTACTGCTGAAAATATGGAAGTTGAGGCTAGAAGGGCAAAACGGACTCCTCGGGAGCAGGAGTCTGATGGAGAACAACAATAGAGGAAACTGATCCGGCAGATACTTACTGATCCTACTGATGTAGATTCGTTTGTGGGCTTTTCAGGGGATGATGGGTCTGGTGATGAGGAGTCAACTATGGAAGTGTGGGTGAGGATTCAGAGTGTGTGTCTAGTGATATGGATTGGACCAAAGTGCGTGATGTTTGTGCGGAAACAACTAGTAGTGATACATTTGGGGGTTTTGCTGGGGATGGGACTTGGAGTACAGATGATGAGTCTACATCATGGGGAGATCTAAGTCCTGGCAGAAGGAGGTCTACATGGCTGGAGAGACATAGCTCTACACATGAAGCTGTAAGTGCAGCTGATGGGGCTAATGATGGGGTGTTGGCTCATTCCAGTTCCAATGAGGATTTGTGAATAAAGGAAGGGTTTGGATTTGGGCCTCCTTGCAGATGGCAAGGTATTTTTGGGTGCCGTGTCCTGCCATTTGTTTCGTGCTTCCTGGTTCCAGTATTCCTGTGAATGGCCTTTTGGACTTGCTGCTGGCTGCTTAGTGTTGCTGTCTTCACTCCCGTTTTGACCTGGACTGCTGATTCGTTGCTGACGTCTTCTCCCTCGCTGTGACCCGGATTGCTGTTTCGCTGTGGCTTCTCTCTCTCTCCCTGACGATGACACAGTTTGGCTTATGCTTGCTGTTTCTCCGTTCCTGACCGTTGGCTTGCTTTGACGCTTCTTCGTTCTTCAGTTTCTCCTCCCATTTGATGGCGACATCGGCGTGGACGACAACGAGTGCTTTTTCCTGTGTATTATTTAGTTTTGGGGTTTAATCCGGATTAAAGAGAGATATAATCTGGATTATAAAGAGATATAATCCGGGTTTTGTTTAAATGTACTCCTTTTGACCACTTGGTCATAGTTTTGCTTTCGTTTGATTGTCACACTGTTTTTTGGCGTTATTCTGGCCATTTTTGAGTTGACAGTGCTGTTTCAATAAACTCTTTTCATTTACTATTTGGTCTGGCTCTTTAAGGCTCTCTGTATTGCGACAGGATGACCCCTGGGATTGCTCCTATTATTATTCTCCTGTCCAAAACTTTGCCCATGGATGATATATATTCATAATATATAATGTAAACATTTCTTGGTGCTCCACAAGAAACGTTTCCTTCAGAAAGGGCTCCGCGACTGAAAAATGTTTGTTAACCCCTGCACTAAGGTGCTACAAGATCCCTTGGTATACTGATATTCAAGACTATTCTACAACTAAGACCATATTTTAGAGCAGTGATTTTCAACCAGTGTGCCGTGAGAGATCATCAGGTGTGCCGTGGGAAATTATTTTCAAACTTCATTCATATATAAACTATAGGGCGCACCTGTCCCTTTAAGAAATGGAACCATAGCACTCTCACATCACCTAAGAAGTGACGCGAGAGTGCTATGGTCGCGCCATCTTGGATTAGCTCAGACACGGCTAAGTAAACAAAGTTAGAGTTAGTGCTGCAGCTGCGCGTCAAGTGACAGCGGCAATTTGGGATCAAGAGCTTCATGTGTATCTTTCTACCATTTCCGCCAGGATATCTATTTTGTGTTCATCGAAACAGGCCCAGGTTTCACACTAAGTGAGTGTATAAATACATTTAAAAACATATTAACTATATGTATTACTGTGTTAGAGTGTCATTTTGTATCATTTTGGTTGGTGGTGTGCCCCAGGATTTTGTAAATGTAAAAAATGTGCCGTGGCTCAAATAAGGTTGAAAATCACTGTTTTAGAGAAACGGATTGCATGTGGAGAAACACAATTAAATCAAGACTAAATGTTTTTCACTGCCTTACTCAGGATTCCAGTGAAATACAACATTCTATTACTTACCACTTGGTGGGGGAAAAAACTCTCATAAACCCAGAAGAAACCAGTGGAGGTATCTCATTTCCCTCTCTGCCCACTGGCTGACTAACTTCTCTTACCTCCTGCTGACTCCTTCCTAGATAGAGTTAGATCAACAGAACAGTAGGCAAGTAAGAATTTCACTTTTTCCTTTAAAAAAACACTTTTGAGCAATTTTCTTCCTACTGTGAGAAAGTCTTGAAAACCAATACATGTTTTGAAAAAGACATGCAGTTCAGAACTCTCTGTGTGCAAAATTCATGTGTCGTATATGAATTAAACTATTTTTTTTTGTACAGGAAATAGTATTTTCTGTGCAGAAATGTGAATATGGATGGACCGGTGTGCTGTTCAAGCCTGACTATTTTAGAACCAGATAGGAATAGACATGGTGACTATTGAACCATCCTCAGCCATCCAAAATCTTCCTGTTCCCTGAGACATTACTTATTCTCCTTTGCTGAGCTGACACTCAGAATTGCCTCACATAACAACTCAATTCATTCAAATACCTCCCCATTTCTTTTCTTTTTAAAAAAAATCCTCATCAAATTTTATTTCTTACACAAAGAACCCTTCTCCTAGGTATTTCAAGCTATTTTCTTAGGTCTTATACCTTATTGAAACTAGAGCCGTCATTTCCAAAGTGGGTGCTACCACCCCCTGGGGGGCGGTGGGGAACCCATGGACAAGCCCCATGGCCAAGCCCCATGACCACGGCTCCCTCTTCCACTGAGGAAACCTCGCATGGAACGAGGGAGGCGGGAAAGGCAAGCCTTCCTCGGTGGCAGCAGCGGCAGAGGAGGAGGAGGGAGCCCCAGCAGCAGGCTTTTCTGTGGCCTTGCTCTTCTTCTCCCTTCTCCCATGCGTGGGGGCGGGGGCAGTGGCAGGAGGAGGCAGAAAAGCTGTACATGGGGTGAGGGGGAGGGAAAGGCACACTCCTCTCCCCTTGCTCTCTCGCCCCCCACGTGCGCCTTCCTCGGTAACGAAAGTAGGAAAGGCACATGAGGGAGAAGAGAAAGGTGCACAGCTTTCCCCCTCCCATGCCCTGTGCGTGCCTTTACCACCACTGCCACCAAGGAAGGCGCACGCGGGGGAGAGCAAGGAGAGAGGAGTGCACCTTTCCCTCCCCCCTCACCCCATGCATGGCTTTTTTGCCTCCTCCCGCCACTGCCCCCACCCCCGCCCCCGCGGCCGTGCATGGGACAAGGGAGAAGGAGAGTAAGACCATGGAAAAGCCTGTTGCTGGGGCTCCCTCCTCTGTCGCCGCCGCTGCCGCTGAGAAACGCTCACGCCCCGCAAGGGGGCGGGGGAGGAGGGAAAGACAGAAGGGACTAGATGACCCTTGGAGTCTCTTACAACCTTCTTCATTAGTGTTGTTGTTATTATTGAGGGACCGCCTTGCCCCATATGTACCCCCGAGGTCACTACGTTCAGGGGAGTCTAATCTTCTCCTAATCCCATCGGTCCGCACCTGCCATTTGTCCGTGACTAGGCAAAGGGCCTTTTCCGTGGCGGCACCGGTACTCTGGAACTCTCTCCCAGATGATGTCCGTGCCGCCGGGGAGCTCATCCCATTTCGCAGGGCCTGCAAGACCGCCCTGTTTAGACTGGCCTTCGGCTAGCCGAATTAGCCGAACGTATTCATTCTCTGACCAACACTCCGACACTGGAATGCCAGGATTTGACACAACTGTTAATCTCGGGACAATGTTGTATGTTTTATGCTTTTATTGTACGGCGACATGAGTGCCTCATGTTAGCCGGGTTTTTGTGCTGTGATCCGCCCCGAGCCTGCTGGGAGGAGCGGAATATAAGAGGGAATAATAAATAAATAAATAAATAAATTATTGCTACTATTATTGAGACTATTATTGAGACTGGGTGGCCATCTGTCAGGGGTGCTTTAATTGTACTTCTGCTGCATGAAGGTAGAAGGGTGTTGGACTAGATGGTCTTTAGAGGTCCTTTCCAACACTATTACTATTATTATAATTAATCAATTTCTAGGGGGGGCGCAGCAGCTCAGTGGTTTAACCCACTGCGTCAACTAACTGCCAATACATGAACCTTCTACACATTTTGTTCTTCTTGTGTGCTTTCAAGTAATCTCTGACTTATGGTAACCGTGGTATCATTGGGTTTACCTAGTAAGAGTTGTTCAGAATACAGTTGCACTTGCCCTCTCCTGAGGCTAAGAGAATGAGATGTGCCCTCCAAGGTCACCCAGTGGGTTCCCATTGCCAAGGGGAGGATTCAAACCCTGAGCTTCAGAGTTGTAGTCCAACATTCAAGCAACTACGGCAGACTAGGTCCCTTCTGATCATAGGCAAAACATTTTTGAAGCTGTTTCAGTAAATGTTAGCATGTTCCACATAAACTATTCCTTTTTAGTAAATGGGAACTGATTATTATTATTACTATTACTACTGCTATTACTTTTAACTTTATTTATAACTCACCTTTTTCTCTGCGGGCAATCAAGGCAGCTAACAATCCCATACTTTAGTCATTTAAAAGAGCAATACTAAAGTTAAAAAAATAGTACAGTGCTCTAAAAACAGAATAAAATATAATAAATACACTTAAAATAGCCTCCAAAGCAGTGTTTCTCAACCTTTCTAACGCCGTGACCCCTAAATACACTTCCTCGTGTTGTGGTGACCCCCAACCATATTTTTGTTGCTACGTCACAACTGCTGCTGTTATGAATTGTAATGTAAATATCTGATATGCAGGATGTATTTTTGTTGTTACAAATTGAACATAATTAAAGCATAGTGATTAATGATATATATATATATGTTTGGGGGGAGTATAGACAATGGATGAAGGGATTTGAAGTACCTTCAACCGATTCAGCTCTGACTTCCACAGTCCAATGAGGCCTCCACAAATTACACACCTGGACCACCAAACTTGGCACACAGAACCCCTATGATGAGAAAATACTGGAGGGGTTGGGAGGAATTGACAGTAATTTAGGGCACCCAGGGGCCGCACTCCATGCACCGGCTATGGGCACACGCTCCCTGCACTAGGCCTCTTTCCCCACGCATTTGGCAACACCGGAGCCTGCCCACCTCCTGATGTATGCAAATGCGCAGGGGAAAGGGGGCAATACAGGGATCGTGCATGTTGCACCAGCCCTCTTCCCCCACGCTCTTGCCAATATCGAGGGAGGAACGTGCTCCAATGTTGGGAAGCGCACAGGGCAAGAGGGCTAGGAGTGCACGCCCAGGGGCTGATGGAGCACACCCCTGAATATGTGTTTCCAGGACCTCTCCCCCCCCCCCATGCGCTTGCCAACGTCCCTCTCCCAGTAGCTTTTCCGAAGGCTTTGATGTCTCTTTGGCACTGTGGAGGGTGCATGGGGCCTGCTAAAGGAGATGGGGCCTAAGGAGACCATTCCGCAACCCCTCTAGAATTGCTAAACGACCCCTCCAGGGGTCACGACCCCCAGGTTGAGAACCGCTGTTCTAAAACTCATAGTCCCCCATCCCACCCACAACCTCTCCAAAGCCTGCCCCTTATCCTTCCACAATGCCTGCTTATTAAGAACAAGAATAAAACAGATTAACAAATTTCTATCAATCCTTTTTTCATTATTACTTCTCTTTTGGACCACCACAGAATATCATAAGGATACACAAACCACAGAATTTATATTTCTTTACCTATAATTAAACAGTAGTAAGAAAACCATTCAACAGAGACACATACAAAAAGAGCTGAATTTAAGTAATTTTATATGTGAGAATCTATACTGGAAAGTAGGCCTGTTTCCGATAATCAGATACTTCCGATTTTCTGATGTTTTTCCTGACTTCCGATAATTGAAGCGATATCGAGGATAGCGCCCCAAGCAGGAAGTGGATTTGCCAATCCGATTTGCCATTCTCGGACAGGGCTCAGATGTCATTTTAATTTTATGTCCCATTTTTAAAATGTTTCTTAATGTGTTAACAGTGCTTAATATTTTGTACCAGTGGCTAGTTTTGTCATTACTAGCGGTCAAAAACGGATGGAAACGGGATTCCCCATAGTTTTGATTCTCCCTTCTGCTGATTTTCGCGCATTGAGCAATCACGGATGCTACTTCCGAATACTTCCGAATATCAGAATACATCAGAATCCATTTCGATAAAATCACTAAAAAAAATCGGAAGTGATTCACATCTGAAGCCAGAGCTAAACAAATATCCGATTTGACTTCCGAAACGCATTTTTCCATTTGACAACAGGCCTACTGGAAAGTTATCAGCAAATCCAACGGAAGAGAGAAGCTGCTGTGAGCTATGCTTGGGAACCAGTTTATTAAACATTTCAGCAGAAAAGGTGGCAATGATTGTATTGGTTAACCTTGCTTGCTATAGATCAAGTCTGTCCAACAGGTGGCCCGGGGGCCGTACACGGCTCCCTAGCCCCTTGGCTATGGCCCCTTACCCTCCTGCAATAAATAATATATTTTTAAAAATATTTTTTAAATATTTTTTTCAATTAAAAAATATTATTTTTATTATTATTTTTTGGTCCCGCCCCTTGGCTTTCTATTGGCCGCCTCCTCTTCTTCTGAGGGAGGGGGCCAATGGGAGGGAGTGACATCTCTCGGGCCCTGCCCCCTTGGCAGCAAACAGGAAGAGCGACCCGACCGCATGGCTTTCCCCCTCAGCAGTGCTGCTTCCTCCTTTGCTGCTGCTCCGTCTGGGAGGTGCTCAGGCCCTCAGCGCCAGGGAAGCAAAAGGGGTTTGGGAGGGAGGGAGTGTGTCTGAGAGCGCGAGTGAGTGAGTGAGTGACAGAGAGAGAGGGGGGGAGGGGGACCTGCCCTGGGCACACCTCTCCCCAGCGCAAAGGGAAGATCTCTCTGGCTCTCTCAGACACACACACACACACACACACACACACAAGCCCCTTCCTTTCTGACCCCTTCCTTTGCATTTCATGAACTGTCTCTTTAATGAGAAGGAGAGAACCAGCCAGCCATAGGAGAGGGGAGGAGGAGAAAAGGAGGAGGGGGAATTGAATGAGAGGAGCTCAAGGAAAGGCCTCCCCTCCCCAGAGTCATTCCTTAGGTAATTTTAAGCAAGTCCCTCCCCAGTAATTGCGAAAAATGTAAATACATTTTTCGCAATTACCTAAGTTTACTTTGATGACTTGCACTGAATGGAATCAGCCAGGGGTAAACTGGCAGAATGAAAGCACACAGACCTTTCAACTGCAAGGCCATTCAATGCTGATCAATGTGGCCAGTCATATATTCCAGTTCAAAGCAGAGATTGTGGGATTTTCTGCCTTGATATTCTGTATATTGATGCCCCTCATGTGTTCCATCCATCCCTCCCCTCCCCTTATTTAAATAATATAATATGTAATTGTATATTAATGCCCCTCATGTGTTCCATCCATCCCTCCCTCTCCCCTTATTTAAATAATATAATATGTCATTGTATATTAATGCCCCTCATGTCTTCCATCCATCCCTCCCTCTCCCCTTATTTAAATAATATAATATGTAATTGTATATTAATGCCCCTCATGTGTTCCATCCATCCCTCCCTCTCCCCTTATTTAAATAATATAATATGTAATTGTATATTGATGCCCCTCATGTGTTCCATCCATCCCTCCCTCTCCCCTTATTTAAATAATATAATAAGTAATTGTATATTGATGCCCCTCATGTGTTCCATCCATCCCTCCTCTCACCCTTATTTAAATAATATAATATGTAATTGTATATTAATGTCCCCAGTTCATTTGTGTTCCATCCATCCATCCCTCCCTCTCCCCTTATTTAAATAATATAATATGTAATTGTATATTAATGCCCTTCATGTGTTCCATCCATCCCTTCCTCTCCCCTTATTTAAATAATATAATATTTAATTGTATATTTATGCAATGCTGGGGGCGGGGAGGGGCGGGCTGGGGAGGGCGGAGCCGGGGAGGAGGGGCGGAGCCAGGGCTTGGCCCCCCAGGTGATCAGTGACCGGAATTCCGGCCCAATGTCCGGTAGAAGTTGGACAGCCCTGCTATAGATAATACAATCTTACAAATTACCAGGTGAAGTATGTTTTTTTAAAAAATGTTCTACTATGAATCTCTTTATAGAGCAAATCATTTGTAGTCAAACATCATGTGAACTAATGGTGCAATTGAAATGTCTTTCAAAAGCCTGATGTTGGATAATATATTAAAGACATGTTAAACAAATATTGCATAAAGGTTCCACCTTTTAATCAAGCTCATACGGCGTTCAGTTGAATCCCTAAGGAAATGCTGGAAATAGTTCTTGAAAGAATGTCCTTGGGTTTTGGCTTTCAACACCTCAAACACCTCACCTGGAGCTTCTTCTAAAACTCATTGCGTGCACAGAAAACATTGGCACAAGAAAAGAAGCATTCTTCTCTAATGGGAAGCGGCAACAAAAAAAGTTCTTTGAACACCTTCCAAATGGTAGAGAGGAGGGGCTGCATTGCCCTTCCATTAGATTTGGTTTTCTGCCAGGGATGGGAGAAAGGTGGTGGGGTAGAGGAGCTGACCATTGCTCTGTTGCCATGGACTGACCATCACCTGATCGGGTTTACTAAGAGGGGTGGAGGACCCATTAAGATGGAACATTCAGATGGTTTCCTGATAGCTCTTGGGGAGTTTCCCACCACCTCGGTAGGTGATCCGGTTGATGCCCTGGTCACTCTCTGGAATGGGGATTGTGGGATTTTATTCAGCTATGTGGAAGGAGCCATAATGAAGACACATCCTACACACACAGATCTGATCTCATTAGGGAGGGGGTTCTACAGCTGAAGGGCCACCACTGAGAAGACCCTGTCTCTCATTCCCACCAAACGTGACTGCGATGGTGGTGGGACCAAGAGCAGGGCCCCTCCAGACAATAACGATTATGCTAATGAGGGAGGCAAGGATTCAAATCTCCATAGTGGGTGAACTTGAAATCTTAGCTGCCTCTGATCACCGAGAAAAATAATAATAATAATAACACTTTCTTTTATATTCCGCCCTTCTCAGCTGATCACAGCTCTACATACACGGCAAACATTTGCCTCATTCCAGCATTTTCTGATCTTTTTTAATGGCATTGTAAAACACCTCCCCTACTCTTTTAGCGGTATCTAATTTCTCTAATTACAGCTAAAGCTGTTTTTGAACTGCTTAGGTAAACAGTGGGCAGGGCTGATGGTTGGCTGCCCATGCCAACCTGGATTTCGAACTTGCAACCTTTCGGTTGATAGATCTTTTCGCTGCTGATGATTTAACAGCTGTGCTAAACCTCCGGCCTATGCTAAAGTTGTACTATGTTGGCATAAAGGCATATAACAGCAGCAATTATTTCTAAATTTGCATCTATAAATATAAATTCGTGAAGGGAAAGTTTAGGTAAATCGGTCTTCCCTTTTGGTCTTCTTGCTGTGTGAGCATGTTTTTGTGTGATGCATTCAGGGGCGGATCTTAGTGGAGGCAAAGTAAGCGGCTGCCTCAGGGCGCCTCATGGCCAAGGGCGTATTAGGCCGTGGCCGACAGGTTCGGCACATCATGCTGTGGGAGGCCGGAGCGCGGGCGGGAGGCTCCACCCCGGCTGCAAAATGTTCCCTGGCTTGTCCTTTTCATCCTCTTGGGAGTGCTCTGTTTTAATAGCGCATGTGCGAAACTTTCACGCATGCGCTATTGGGACCGAGCGCTTCTGGTGGAGGGAGTTGCCAAACGCACTCCCAAGAGGCCGAAAAGGACAAGCCAGGGAACATTTTGCAGCCAGAGGTGGGAGGCTCCGCCCGCTGCTGCAAAATGTTCCCACGTCCTTTTCATCCAGAAGCGCTTGGTCCCAATAGCGCATGCGTGAAACTATCTACGCGCATGCGTGCTCTGGCACGCGCCATCATCACCACACTGAAGAGGGGCGCCAAAAAAACGGTTGGCTTACTATAATTTTTTACCTTCGTCCGCTCCTGGATGCATTTTCTTCTGTTCGTCATAAGTGGCCCTTCTAGGTACAACCAAGAGTGTGACAAGTTTATTTCTCAATCAGCTTGATGAATGTGAAAGCATTTGTTGACATTCTTAACACCTGGCGCCAGGCCAACTGGAATGAACTTAAAATGCAGCAGGATCTGTTTTACTTTTCCGCGTAAACAAAATAATTGTCGTGAGGTAATACCCCACCCGCCTACCCCACCCGCCTGTAGCTCAGGGGGCAGTAGGAACGCTCAGCCAAGAACGCAAGCCCATCTTTCCCATTTCCGCCTGCAGAATCAGATGACTAAGAAATGAAAATTGTCAGGAACAGGAGGCACACGCCAAAACATTCAACACACCGCCACACCAACATAACGTCCTTGCAACAAGTAGTCACAAATGAACAGGAAATGGCTGTGTTTCGTTCCAGGTGGCTTTTAAAGGCAAGCGATCTTACATGCTCTTCCTTTAGCATGCTGTACTGCAAAAGCTTTTGGACAAGGACTTTTGCAGTGAGAGCCACTGGACAGATGAGCTAATTGGGACTGTCAAGAAAATCTGTTGCCACTCTTTGAACTGAGTAACTGTGCATGAAGGCACTGAAATCTGTGCATCTTCCAAAGCCCCCCTCTTGACCCATAAAATTGCCGGTTCAGGTATGAGGCTTTCAATGAAGCAATTGAGGGGTGATTAATCAGTCTCTCTGGTTTTTCAGTACTTTCACATTGCATTTCATAACAATGCCATTCAAGGCTGGGCGTGGGACTGCAACCCAGGGTTTGTTATTATACATCAAAAATAGACCGGTGGGAGGAGGGAGAGGATGCCTCTAGTTGCTGAAATTGCTATCGTTTCCATCAAATGGAAGATCAAGAACAAAGGGCTATTGTTACAACAAACAACTGTAAACATATCACGTCACCTCAGCTTGAGAGATCTGGAAATAAGAGGTTTTCGCTGAAGATGGAGAAGAAAGATGATTAAATATTAATTATGTTAGTTCAGTTGCTCTCACCTGGATATAAAATGGACAGCAGCCTTAGTGTACATTGAGTTAGCTCAGTGCTTACAGTCTTCAGGAAGGTCCTGATGGACTACCTTTGCCATTTTATAAGCCAGTGTTTCCCAACCTTTTTTGAGCTGCGGCACACTTTTAACATTAAAAAAATCCGGGGGCACACCACCAACCAAAATGACACAAAATTACACTCTAACACAGTAAAGAATGGTTGGGGGATGGTGGCCTGCTGGGAGCAGTTGCTGGGAGTGCCGAAGCCAGGGAGGGGGAGGAGCCAAGCCGTGCCATGCCCCGCCCCCTCCCCCGGCTTCAGTTCTCCCACAGCTTCGCCAGCCTTGAGGGGGCAGTGCCAAGCCAGCATTGTGCTGGCTCTGCCACTGCTGGCTTGGCATTGCCCCCTCAAGGCTGGCAAAGCTGTGTGAGCGCTGAAGCCGGGGGCGCGCCATGCCCTGCCCCCTCCCCCGGCTTCAGCTCTCCTACAGAGGAGGAGCATGAGCGGTGGACAAGCTTCAGTGGGCAGGGCTCCTCCTCCGCAGGCTTCAGCGAGCGAGGGGCGAGAGTCATGGTGGGAGCCATGGCAGATTGGAGGCTGGCTGGGGAAATGGCTGAAGGAGGTGGCGCCCCAGCCCTTCTCTTTTTCTTCGCCGCCCGCCCGGCCCTTCCTCCTCCTCCCCCAAGCAGCAGGAGTTTGGCAGGAGGAGAGGGGAAGGAAGGGGGGCAGAGAGCTTTTCCCGCGGCACACCTGATGATCGCTCACGGCACACTAGTGTGCCACGGCACACTGGTTGAGAAACACTGTTATAAGCAATGAGTCCCCTACACTCACCTGAATTCCTTATGAAACTGAGGAATTTTGAAAACACTCAGCTATTGCATTCAACAATCTCCTCTCCTTTCCCTCTTTCACTGTTTAATGTACAATAAGGACCTCATCACGTTGAAGTTCTATAGCCAGGGGACAACAGGGGAATCCATCAGACAGCAGGCTAGACCACCATTAAGTGCCCCACATTGCCCCTTTCCACATCACGGGGGGGGGGGGATGTCACTGTCCGATTTCCTCTCATGCTGTCCCCAGCTTACATAATGAGAGAACAAGTAGCCACCTGTGTTCTCAGGGCTTTGTCCTCCAGGACAAAGCTCCACCGGAAGTAGCTCTGTGTCATGCAATGGACTCCAGCAGGCTCCATCCTAGCTCTGTCCTGGAAGCATGGTAGGATGGAGCCCAAACCCCATATGACGAAGTGGTAAGAGACTCTATTTTCCAGATTCTACCAGCCCAGAATTGGTCTAGCAATTAGTCCAAGTGATTTCCCAATTATGACCACATCAGACGCAGAGGATGAAGATCTTCTTCCCTTCTCTATTGGCATGGAGTCCCCTGGAGTCCATCACATGATGCAGGGCTATTTATTTATTTATTTACAGTATTTCTATTCCACCCTTCTCACCCCGAAGGAGACTCAGGGCGGATCACAATACACATATACACGGTAAACATTCAATGCCAGGGTTTTTTTGACATACAAGACATACAGACAGACAGAGGCCATTTCAGCAGTTCTTCCACTTTGGATCCTCCTGGAGGTTGCTCGATTCGGCCACAGGGGGAGCTGTCGCTTCGTCCACTATGACGCCGAGCCTTTCTGATTGTAGTATTTCCTCCTTGCTCCTCGGGCATTTTTATGGTGTCATAAATTAGCGTTCCGCTTTAAGCGGTCCCTAATTTTTCTACTCACAGCTCTCAGCTGTTTTTGAACTGCTTCGGTTGACAGTGAACTGGGCAGCTTTTTTTAAAGCTATTAACAGTTGGGCGCTCAACCCCAACTCCGACTTGGGCTTCGAACTTGCCACCTTTTGGTCGGCAGTGATTTATTGTAGTTGATTAACCAGTTGAGCTACCAGCCCTACCTCCGGCAGGACTCTGTGGGGCCCCATGCCAGCAGCATTGTGACAGTGGAGCCCGGAAAATAGAAGAATAGGAGAGGAGTGGAAGAGGAAGCAGGGACAGATAGGGAAACATCAAGGGAAGGGAGACCACAGGCCCTGATGGGAGGTAACAGAACCTGATTGTTCCCTCTGCTGCCCCACAATTGCTCCATGATTTCCCCCACTATCTTTAACCCTGTCTATCTAATAAAAACCTTAGTCTATTGCAGGGTATGCATAGGTATTGTTAAATGCAGCTAGACTGCTAACTGGAGCGCTTCAAGAAACCACAAGTTTTAAAGGAATTGCACAGGCTGTCAATACATTTCTTATCTGAATTCAAGGTGCCCTAAATGCATTGGAACCTCCATACTTGAAAAATGTCTCTCCTGATGTGTGCCTGCCCGAAGGATTAAAGGATATTGGAGAGGCTCTTTGCTCTACTGTTTGAGGACACGGGAAAGGCCCTTCTCCTCTGTGACACCCTGATTATGGAATGCCCTTCCTTTGGATGGCCAATTGGCACCCATATTGGTTTCTTTCCACCAACAAATCCAAACATGGTTCTATATCAGGGCTGTCCAACATCTTTTGGGCCAAGGGCCGGGCCCTGGCCACTGATGACCTGGGGGCCGGGCAGGGGCGGGCCGCTCCTGACGGCACGCTGGCGTCACCACATCTGATGTCTGCGCCGGCGTCCTGCACGGCCCGCCCCTTTCGGCGAGGCTTGCTGGCGTCACCCGAAAAGGGGCGGGCCGTGCAGGACGCCGGCGTGGTGGCGTCAGGCGTGGTGACGTCAGCGCGCCGTCAGGGCGGCCCGCCGCCCTCCCTCCCTCCCTCCTACAGTGACAGCCAGGACGGCAGAACCGGCGATTTCTCCCAGTTCTGCTGCCCCGGCTGAGGTTGTAAGAGGAAGGGCAAAGCCGAGGACAGCCCTCCTCCTCAGCTTTGCCCTTCCTCTTAAAGGCACACGCCAGCCTCAGAAGCAGCGATTTCCCGCTTCCGAGGCTGGCGTGTCCCATTAGCTGGAAGGGCAAAGCTGAGGAGGGCTCTGCTTGGCTTTGCCCTTCCTCTTAAAGGGACATGCCAGCCTCGGAAGCGGGAAATCGCTGCTTCCGAGGCTGGCGTGTCCCTTTAGCTGGAAGAGCAAAGCTGAGGAGGGCTCTGCTTGGCTTTGCCCTTCCTCTTAAAGGCACACGCCAGCCTCAGAAGCAGCGCCTGCATGGGTCACGTCTTCCTACCTCCCGCAGAAGCAGCAGCGTGAGCAAAGCGAGGCAAAGCAAGCAGAGTGAGGCTGGGAAGACGGGAAGCCCGAGTGGAGAAGAAAAAGTGTTCGGCAGGAGGGGGGGGAGGAAGGGTATTGGAGGTTCCAATTTCCCACAGCACACCTGATGATCGCTCACGGCACACTAGTGTGCTACGGCACACTGGTTGGGAAACACTGCCTTGGACCACGAGAACATCAAACCAGTCCATACTCCAAGAAATAATGCCTGACTACTCACAGCAGAGAAGGATATTAGATGCAAAGATGAAGTACTTTGGCCACATCGTGAGAAGACAGGAAAGCTTGGAGATGACAATGATGCTGGGGAAAATGGAAGGAAAAAGGAAGAGGGGCCAACCAAGGGCAAGATACGAGTAGATGGATGGTATCCTTGAAGTGACTGGCTTGACTTTGAAGGACCTAGGGGTGACCACAGCTGACAAGGAGCTCTGGTGTGGGCTGGTCCATGAGGCCACAAAGAGTCGGAAGCGACTGAATGATCAAACAACCACAGCAATAGATCAAAGTCATTTACAAATTAGTAGAGTTGTTGCTGAATTATACAGTAGACCTGGTTAGGTTTTTCGTATTGCGATCAAATTTGTATTAAATTCGATTATAAATTACTTTTGAAGCGTTTCTGAAGCGCTTTAAGCAACCCGGAAGTGAATTACCAAATCGAAGCCACTGCCGCCATTTTCGGAAAGGAATCGCCATGTTTGGAAAGGGGTTTCCCTTCCCTGGCCTTCCCTTCCGTGTGGATTTCTTCTCTCCGCCTGGGAACTGGGGTGAAAGCAGTATTAAACAGAAAGCAGATGGCACAGCACTACTCCGCCTCCTCCTTTGGGACCATATTACCTGATACCAATGTCCTCGAGGGCTTCTTCATACTCGTCGGTGCACACACGCGCCATCCCAGCACACACGCGCTATCCCGCAGCCGACGCTGAGCACCACGGGCATACACTTCTGCCTATGAAGTAGAACTGAAGAAGTGGCTGATATTTTGACCTAAGCTTACAAATGCAACCATGCACAATAGAATCAGAAACATGGAAATATGCATTTGTGTGTGTTCACATTTCTGCCTTAATTTAGCAGGCTCTTAAAAGGTAAGAACTTGTTAACACATTTCCTTGATGTACTTGTACATGCCATAGAGATAGCCAATCAGTTCCAAGTTAGAGAGCATTTTTGAGGGAAGTCTGGCCTGTGGACAAGCTGGTAGGTGAGATTCTGTGCCAGTTTGGCCAGCTGTCAGATTAATAGGGGTTTCCAGCTGTCACTTCCTGCAGGCAACCCAGCACGGAATTGTTCACATTCCCAGGATTCGTCTCCTTTTCCCCTCGCCTTGCTTCTGTTCCCACTTCTTTATCCTCTAACACTTAGGGTTTATTGTCAGTAATAAAACCTTTTGGCGGTATATTTGAGAGCCCACTTGAGCAAGCAATATATAACTCTAATATACCGGTTTCTTAACTCAGTATGGTGGACTCTCAATAAACCAGAATGCAAGCTACCAGAACTCCGAAGCAACCAGAAAAAATCGAAGAAATAATGTTGTTGTTTATTCATTCTGTTGCTTCCATCTCTTTAAGACTTCATTGACCAGTCCACGCCAGAGCTCCCTGTTGGCCGTTAAAATTAAAATTAAAGATTTTTAACGGAAATGTAAGTTCAAGCTAAGTTTGTATTTATTTGCCTTAACCGTTTGTCTTCATGATTTGCATACTAAGGCCCTTTCCCTGCCTACGCAGTGGGCGGGGAAAGGCAATTACCTCCTCCCACGAAGGGAGATGATTGGTTCCTCGGATGGAACCTTTTGGGTGTGGGCAGAGGCTGCCTAGGGAGTTGGGGCAGCCTCCTCCTTCATTCCCACTTGAGGTGTTGACCCACCACTCCTACCCTGTGACAGTATAGCGGTCGCCTTAGGGGCCGGGTAGGAATTTTCTCCCCTTCTATGTTCTAGGGGGGGGGGGGTTGCCTACCCTGAACTGTTACTGGGACTTTCTGGGATGGTGGTTCTATAAATAGGACAGCGTAAATAGTTTAGGGTAATCCATAGACCCATATTCACTCATGCACCCTTCAAAGTTGGTTGGGCCAGTGCACAAATACACTCACCTGGATGGCTGTTGAAGGGTGAGGGGGATACCATTGGTCCAGAAATTTTGAGAGTCCGGTTAAGTATTTCCAGAGAAGTCTTCTTGTGTTTTCCTTGAGAGGTTGCCCAGTTTTGTGTTATAGGGGACTCAGGAGAGTTTCCCAGTGTAGCTGAGGGGTGGTTCGTTCGCGGACGCTACCTCGGCTAGGCCACACCTTGTTCCCTTGACACCTGAGTTTAGTGAGGTTAAACTTAAATAGGTAACTTTAAAATAAAGGTTGCCCAAATTTGATCCAATTACTGTTGTTTGTCTCGTTATTTCGGGGGTTGGAAGGTAATTTCAATACCACCTCCAGAAAAAAGTGATTTATTAGTATATACAATCTAAGATGAATCCCATTTGAAGAGATGTTTAATTGAGGGGAAATCAGAGAATTACAGTATTAATTTTAATAGATCCATGTTTAATTTGATTTCATTATTTACTGTATATCTTATGGGTTTTTAATTGTGCATTTTATTGTTTTTAGCATTGTTAGCCACTCTGGGTCTCTTTTAAAACACAAAAAAGAGGAGGAGGAGGAAATTTAGATTACTTATTTCAATATCAAGTCAATATGGAGTTTATGGTATGGTATGGTATGATATGGTATGGGGTACAGTATTAGACCCATAATTTCTGGACCAATGGAACTGGAAAAGGTACAGAAAAGGGCAACAAAAATGATCCAAGGGATGGAGCGGCTCCCTTATGAAACCAGGTTGCAACGCCTTGGTCTTTTCAGCCTTGAAAGACGGCATTTAAGAGGTGACTTGATCGAAGTGTATAAAATCATGCATGGGATAGAAAAGGTGAATAAAGAAAAATTATTTTCTTTGTCACAAAACACTAGGACTAGAGGGCACTCCCTGAAGCTCCAAGGTAGGAAAATTAGGACTAATAAAGGGAAATATTTCTTCACCCAGAGGGTCATTGGGTTATGGAACTCACTTCCAGAAGAGGTTGTGACAGCTGTCAGCCTGGACAAATTCAAGGCAGGATTAGACAGATTCATGGATACCAAGTGTATCGGTAGTTACTGAAAAGGACATTCAAGTGCCACCTCGGAGTGGGTTGAGGTAGGCAGGATTTCCCTGGGTACTGGTTGTGGGGGTCGGGAGCAGGTCAGGGTTTTGCCCTCCCTTCTGCTCGAGATCCCCGTGTACAACTGGTGGGCCACTGTGTGATACAGAATGCTGGACTAGATGGGCTGAGGTCCGATTCAGCATGGCTCTTCTTATGTTCTTATGTTCTTATTAATAGTAGCTCTCAAGCAATTAGAAACTACAGTTATCCAGCATCTACCAATCCCCACTGGTGCCAGTTAAGTGAGATTCTACTCACTCTTTAAAAGAAAGAGTTTCGGAGATTTCTAATTACTAGGCCTGGGTAGGTTCGTTCGGAATCGTCTTAATTCGGAATAAATTCGGATCAAATTCCTTTTTGAAGCGATTTCGAAGCGATTTGGGAACTATCCTTGCCATTTCTAAGCTTTTTCCGCCATTTCTCTTATGAATCAGTAAGTGAAATGATTCAGCTTTTCAAACCAGTGTGAATGGATTCCCTTCGTTTCCTTTCCCTCCCGCGTCAGACCTGGGGCGAGAGCTGTGTTTAGCTCAGTTTGGATGCAGATTTCTTCCCTTTGTTTCCCCCCACCTCCTGAAATAAAACACTTTCAAAGTAAAAACCACCCAATGAAAGTGTAACGACTCTCCAACTCTCGGTAAGGATCACGCGTAGATTGAAAGCACGGTCCAACACGATTTTATTGCAGGTACGACACATGTGAAGCAAAAGCACCTGCCCGCCACCAAAACACAACTTATATACCCCAACCCCCCCACCCATCGCCCATGCAATGTCCAGGTAGGGTTGCACCATATCCGGTGATTCAGCATATCCCAAAGTCCAAAGGGATGTGACCTCATGGCCCCATGAATCAGCATTAGGAGTCCAATTGTCCAATGTCCAGGCTCAGAGGAGTTACATCACTTCCCCCTGCAGCCTTGCACACATGTGGAAGTTACCTCACTTCCACATGACTCAGCACAGTCTTATATAACTGGAGCCCAAGGTCACCCAAGAACTAGGGCAAAGGTCGATGCAATCTCATGCCAGGCTGGGAGCTTGAACTTCACCCAAGCTCAAGTTTCCCAATCCTGACAGAAAGAGGAAATAACACTTCGAAACCATTTACGAAGGATTCAAAAGTCTCGGGTGTTTTGAACAGTTTTGAACTTTTTTTCTGTGAAAATCAGAATTGACTTTAGATCTGAACCACCAGCGCCCCCTACATCAGAAATGAGTTTTGAACCTTTTTTTAAAAAATCAAACAGACCTACTAATTACTTTTCCATTCTGCTTCCCTTATGTACATGATTCCATGTTTTGACAGCCCGCTCAGCTGATCAGCTGTTTTGGGCTTTTAAAAAGTGTATTGCCGAAGGCCAAAACCATAAAGACAAATGGTCAAGCCAAATTTTCAAAAGTGCATGTGTGCTTGAGCAGTCTAAGTAGGTGGAAAGGAAGGGAAAGACATGTTTTGCATGACTGCAGGGATATATACAATCATACAATAATGCAAAGGTGAGCGTTTTTTGGACGGATCTTTTTAACACATGTTTTTCAGCTGTTGACCTGATTCCACCTGCACTTTGGCTAAATGTCATTTAGCCACCCTACCCGACACCTTTTAACCTGGTTACATCTGGCGTTTCGGCCCTGTGTAGAAGGGCCCTGAGTTCAGACTTATCAGGGAAGATTTAGAACTTCCCATCTGGGATATTATTTTAGCCAAAATTGTTACCTCCTTGCATATGGGAGCTGTGGAGGGGAAGAGATGGAGTTTATTATCATGTGGGATCGTGTTTAAAATACAATATAGTCTGTGAGTTTTTGTGCCATCGCACCCGGTCTGTAAATATTCAGTGAAGGGCAAGGATGTGGTCTCTCTATACCAGGGGATTGCTTCTTGCCTTCCTTTAGAGCAGGGGCGGGCAATTATTTTTTCCAAGGGGCCACATGAGAGCCAAAAAAATATTATGGAGGGCCGCACCTAAAGGCTGAACTACATTCTAATCTACATTATTTATTTATTTATTTATTTACTATATTTACTATATATTGCACATCATTAATATTAACATATTAATATATCAAGAAATATTCATATATTATTAGTATTAATATCATAATTATTATATTATAGTGTATATATATATAGACATTATAATGTATTGAAATTCTAATATAATATAACATTATATTATATTATTTATTATATTATTATAAAATTATTATAAAATAATAATAAAAACCTCTAAAATTAAATTAAATTCAAGAAGACAAGATGCGAACCAAGATGGAATGGCCCAATGGACCCAGCCGCCACTGCAGCAGAGGAGAGCAGAGCAGCAGGCGATCGGAGGCTGCAGGCCTCCGCCTGCTCTCGCCCCCAGCCATTCCCCAGCTGATTGCCCTGCTATGGAGTGCCTGCCATCCCTGGAGGCAATCCGGGCCTGCAGGGGGAGCAGTTGGCAATCTGAGGCCGCTGATCGCCGCAGCTACCCGGAAAACGAACAAGTCTTCCGGGTCATCAGGACGATCAGCCGCTGTAGGTCGACGAATGCTCCCGCTGTAGACCCGGATCACCTCCAGGGATGCAGGCACTCCAAAGCCGCCGCTCCTCCGGCCTATCTGCCGACACAGGCCCCACAGAGCTCACGATGGGATGGCGGCAGTGGCACCCCTTCCTCTCGCCCCTGCCCCTAATGCCCTTCTCCCCGAGCCGGACAGAATTGGCTGCCGGGCCGCATCCGGCCCACGGGCCGTAGGTTGCCCACCCCTGCTTTAGAGGCTTGGGGCTCCCAAGGACCAAGCTGGACACTATAGTTAACTCAAAGAGGCTTTATTGTTCTTAACATGAGTTAACTTCACTCAGGCACTTTACTTTGTTCCCCAAAGATAAAGGAAAAATACTTTACATCCTCTCCTTTGCTTAGGTCCAGGAAGCTTCAGCCAGATGGCTCTCCAAGTCCTCTCCTTCTTTATGGCCTCGAGGTAAGGACACTCAAGACCCCAGCCAAATGGCCTATATTGAAGGCACAAAACCTTCCTCTGAATGCCACCTGACTGTTTGAAGGCGCTTGAGACTCCTCAGAGCTGCCCAACCGTCTGATATGCTGGGCTTTCTGCATGAGTCCCAAGGAAAATCAGTTTGGTGTTGAAAGATAGCTTGACCAAGGCCTGGCCTGGCAAACCTTCAGGTACATACTCTTCTGGAGAAATCCTGGAAAGCTCTGCTAAACAAATGGCTTGATTCCCAAAATCCCTGGGAAAGGGTGCAGGACAAACTTAATTGGGCTCTGTAAACAATGATTGACAGGTACAAAGAACCAATCAATGCAACCAAGACTTTGCAAAACTGAGCAGGCTGCAGAAACACAATACAACAGTGAAAACCTTTTGGAACTTAAAAGTTTTTTCATACAAGTGGCACTTGCTGTGCCGTCACAGTTTTGAAGTCCCCGTTTCAAATATTACTTTGACTCCAAACTTACAAAGTGGTATCAAACAAGCCGCTAATGTCTCCCCCACTCCTGGTATTTTTTTTAAAGTTGTTATTAAGAACTGGGATAACATATGTAGAGTAATGTGAATACTTCACATCTCCTCTGTAAAGGCTAATCTCTGTTGTTAGTTTCCATTCTACCAGAGGGAGTACAAAGGGTCTTTTACTTCTCGACTAGCGCAACGTGTTGAAATTAATACTGCTTACTGGTGCTAATGTTGATAATCCTAAATCAAAAGTGCTAACAGGTTTGGTCTCCAGCGCGTTGCACTCCTGGCTTGCAGCCAAAGAGGTTGGCAATGTGCAACCTCCTTCTTAGCAGTTGCGAGAGAGAGAGAGAGAGAGAGAGAGAGAGAGAGAGAGCTGGAAAGGCTGCTGGGACTGGCTAAGACAACCCACAGAAGAGAGGTAATAACTCAGAAACGCTGGCAAACTACATATTACTTAAGGGCCATGTGACCAAGAAGGGAGACAAGTCCAGAGGAATGCACAACTTTCAGCAACAGTTGTACCTGAAAGATGGACCATTGAAAGACAAAGGGAGGCAATGGTTCATCACCCTTTCCCCCAGGAAAGCATTCAAGAACATTTCTGGAACTGTGATTGATTTTCCTAAAGGAGAAATATGCCTGGTTGCTGGAACAAAAAAGCTCTGGTACCTAATTTTTAATAGTAGGATAGCAGTAAAAAGCTGTTAGGAATGGGAGGGAAAGATTCTGTGCATGCTCAGAAGTGCTTTTAATATATTTATTTATTTATTTATTCACATTTATCTACCCCCCCCCCCCCCTCCCAATGGCTCGGGGCGGCTCACAACAAATGAGTCATTACATAATAAAAACAGGCAAATATAAAAACACCGTGCAAGCAAACAGATAAAAACAACTTTAAAAACAGCATATAAAACGGCAATAGTCGTGCACTATACACAACAGCAGCAGACACAGTTTCAGGGAGGCTATGAACACACAGGTTATCCAGATCCGTAGGTCTGCTGGAACAACACAGTCTTACAAGCCTTCCGGAACGGGAGAAGGGCCTGGATGGTGCGAACGTCAGCGGGCAAAGAGTTCCAAAGGGTCGGAGCCACGATCGAGAAAGCCCGCTGACGAGTCGCAGTCAACAGGTAGGGATGACCAGGAGGTTTTGCTCTTCAGAGCGTAGAGGTCTAGTGGGACAGTATGGGATGAGACGGTTCCACAGGTACACTAGCCCCAGACCATGTAAGGCCTTAAAAGTCAAGACTAGCACTTTGAAGGTGATCTGGCATACTATCGGAAGCCAGTGTAGTTCGCGCAGAATTGGCGAGATGTGACAGCCAACCGGGGCCCCTGCTAGGAGTCGGGCTCCAGCGTTCTACACCAGCTGAAGCTTCCGGATCACGGACAAAGGAAGGCCAATGTACAGAGCGTTACAGTAGTCAATCCTCGAGATGACCGTGGCTTGGACCACTGTGGCCAAGTCGCACCGGGACAAATAGGAGGCCAGCTTCCTCGCCTGTCGAAGATGGAAAAATGCCACCCTGCTGATGCTGGAGACTGGAGCCTCCATCGACAGCAGGGGGTCCAAGGTAGTATATGTTTGTGAATATCCACATGGCCAGACCATTTCTGTTAAGTGCAAATGGCCACACATGTGTTAAGGCAAAAATATTTGGGGGATAGTTCACATCTTTAATGGCTGTTAATATGATTAAGATTGAGAATATTAAAGTAAGGGCTCTTGCAAATGGGCCAATAGTTACAGAAACTTCAGACTACTGTGGGTGGATCTACACTGCCATATAATCAAGTTTCTGAATCAAGATTATCTGTTTTAAACTGTTTTAATCTGTATTATATGAGTATAATCCAGTTCAAGGCAGGTAATCTAGATTCAGAAACTGAGTTATATAGCAGTGTAGATTGGCGGTTCCCAAACCTTTTTGGCCTACCGCCCCCTTTCCAGAAAATTTTTTACTCACCACCCCCCTAGAAATTATTTTTTAAAAAAAGTTTAATAGCAATTAAACAGAAAGATATATGTATTAATGCAGTGGCTCTCAACCTTTCTAATGCCGTGAGCCCTCAAGAAGGTTCCTCATGTTGTGATGACCCCCAACCATATTTTCGTTGCCACTTCATAAATCATTTTGCTACTCCTACGAATTCTAATGCAAATATATAATATGCAGGATGTAGTTTCATTGTTACAAATTGAACATAATTAAAGCATAGTGATTAATCACCAAAACAATATGTTTGGGGGAGAATGGACAACGGATGATGGGATTTGCAGTACCTTCAATCGATTCATCTCTGACTTCCACAGACCACTGAGACCCCCACAAACGACAGAACTGGACCAAACTTGGCACAGAGAACCCACATGACTAACAGAAAACACTGGAGGGGTTTTGGAGGAATTGGCAGTGATTTAGGGGAGATGTAGTTCACCTACATCTGGAGAGAATTGAGAACCCAAACAACTATGGATTTGGATGAAATTTGGCACAAATACTCAATATGCCCAAATTTGAACACTGGTGGAGTTTTGAGAAACTAGCCCTTCTCATTTGGGAGTTGTGGTTGCTGGAATTTATAGTTCACCTACAATCAAAGAGCATTTTGAACTCCACCAACAATGGAATTGAGTCAAACTTGGCACACAGAACCCCCAATCATTCACTGCCCCCTTAAAGGGGTTCACTGCCCCCCAAATTCCCCTGAGCCTCCCACTGCCCCCTTGGATCGCCTCACCTCCCACTAGGGGGTGGTACCGCCCACTTTGAGAATCAGTGGTGTAGATCAGGGCTGTCCAACTTCTTCCGACCCAAGGGCCGGAAGAAGTGTCACTGATCACCTGGGGGGGCGGAGGTGATCAGTGAGTGGGGGGGCGGGGCCTCTCACGGGGCGGGGGCAGGGCCACTCGCTCACGTAGCCCTCCTCTTTCCCCCGCTCGCACCCTCCTCGGATCCTGGGCGGCAGGGGCGGGAGGGGAGAAGGAGGAGGGCTACAGAGGAAGAAGGCAGCCGGCTTCCTCTGTAGCCCTCCCTCCCCCCGCTCGCACTGCTTCTCGGATCCCGGGCGGCAGGCGAGCAGGGAGAAGGGAGGAGTGTCTACAGAGGAAGTTGGCAGCCGGCTTCCTCCGTAGCCCCTCCTCTTTCCCCCCGCTCGCACTGCTTCTCGGATCCCGGGCGGCAGGCGCGAGCGGGGAGAAGCAGGAGTGGCTACAGAGGAAGAAGGCAGCCGGCTTCCTCCGTAGCCACTCCTGCTTCTCCCTGCTCGCACCGCTCCTCGGATCCCGGGTGGCAGGAGCCTCTGCCCTCAGCTCGCCCCTTCCTCCTAAAGCCGTGACATGCCGGCTTCCTCAGAAGGGCGAAGCAGCCGAAATCGCCCTTCTGAGGAAGCCGGCATGTCACGGCTTTAGGAGGAAGGGACGAGCGGTGGGGGAGCCTCTCCCCGTGGATCGCCCCTCTCTCCCCACCGCCGCGGCCGGAGATCACCGCCCGCCGTGATGGGAAGGGAGGGAAAAGGATGCGGGGCAGGGAGGAGGAAGAGAGCTGGCTCCTCCTCCTGCATCGCCCCTTGTCCCTCTCACCAGCGCAGATGCAAACCGGTTTGCATCGGCGCCGGCGAGAAAGGGAAGAAGAGGGCAGTGCAGGGAGGAGGAGCTGGCTCTCTTCCTCCTCCCTGCACCCCTTGTCCTCTCTCACTGGCGCCAATGCAAACCGGTTTGCATCGGGCGCGGCGAGAGAGGGAAGAAGAGGGCAGTGCAGGGAGGAGGAGCTGGCTCCTTCCTTCTCCCTGCCCCGCCTCCTCCCGTCCCCCGCCCGCTGATCTCGCAGCAGCGGCGCGGAGAGAGGGATGGAGGGGCGGTGCAGGGAGGAGGAGCTGGCTCACTTCCTCCTCCATGCCCCGCCTTCCTCCCCCGGCCGCCATTTTTTTAAAAAAAAATTTTTAATTTTTTTAAAATTTAAAAATGGCGGCCGGGGGCATAGCGGGGGCCGTGTCCAACAGGCTGGGGGGCCATGTACGGCCCCCGGGCCGTCTGTTGGACAGCCCTGGTGTAGATGGAGCCAGTGTTCCTGGGTTTTGCGCCTTATAACAATTGTTTCTATATCTATAATAATAATAATAATCATCATCATCATCATCATCATCATCATCATCTTGGGGACTCAGGGTGGCTTACATGAGGCCAAGCCCGAACAGCAAATTACAAATTTACTCTGTAAAGAAATGGCTAGATTTCCAAGTTCGTGAAAAAGGGGCGGTACAAACTTAATTGGGCTCTGTTAACAATGATTGACAGGTGTAAAGAACCAATCAATGCAACCAAACAAGGAAAGATTTTTTGCTGTCCGCACTGAAAACCAGATGGTAAAACCCAGCTCAGGCTGAACCCCTTCAGATTGTAGGTGGAGATGGCTTATTTTGAATGCTCTCTTACGGAACCAGAATCCTTGTGTATGCCTTGAGGAGAGAGTTAAGGAAAGCAGAAATGTGAGCTTTGTATGCAGAAAGTCTCAAACTGAGTCCTTCACATCTACAAGGAGGATTTGGGAAAGACTACTACCTGAATCCCTGGAGACAGGGCCGTAGCCAGGATTTTGATTCGGGGTGGGGCTGAGTTTGGTTCGGGGGGGGCTGAGACTGGGTGGAAGAGGATCTACCCTAGCAAACCTTTTGTATTGTTATCCAAATAACCCGATTAATGTGGGATATAATGAGCATGGTGATCAGATCATGATATGAATAAACATAACAGTTTAAATAATGTACCAGTAAGGCCTTTTCGTGGACCACCCTGAGGGTGGGGGGGCTGAAGCCCTTTAGCCCCCTACATGCCTGCCTGGAGAGTAGTAGTAGTAGTAATAGTAGTAGTTAGTTTTTCTCTCTTAAAAAGTGACTTAACTCAGCATACACAACAGCAGGTCAAAAGGGTTCTGGTGTGGAACTGGGGACTTTCATCATCTCCACTTGAAATCTAATGTGGTTGTAGCATGGATCCGGTTACCTATAACTGTTGTTTATGTGGGCTTGGCCTTAAACAATAAGCTAAACAAGAGGTGGCCAGCTGTTACATAAAGCCTGAATGAGCCATGTTTCAGTTTACAACCATTTGTCCGATAGGCTTACAGGGAAGCTGTGTGGTTTTCAGGGTGGTCATATGCTATCAATTAACAACATATTCTAAGCCAAAGCTCTTTAACCTCATTATACATATCATCCAGTGTGGAATTTCTCCACAGAGTCTTGTAATGCCAGCCTCGGCTTATACAGCAGCTAAAAACAATTAAAGATTAGAAAAGATCCCCGTTCAATTACCAGTAGCTGTAAGGAGCTTGACACCTTATTCCTCTTTTACTCTGCATTCCAAGTATTAATCCCCTCATATTAGTTTTTACTATTGTTCAGAGAACACAAACCAAAGAAAAAAAGGTTTTTACTTACCCTATCCCCTTACCCCAAATTATTAATAAACAGGAATATATATATATATATATATATATATATATATATATATATATAAAATGATAGCTGTCGTCCTAAGTAGTCTACAGACAGCAAAACCACACAAGGCAGACACACAAAAACAGCCCACATACCCACAAAACCCTACGAGGTATGTTTACAACATGGAAGAATCACCAAAAAAATTAAATCAATACACTAGAACACCAAAAAAACACGGGGAACTACACTTCTCAGCATCCCCTGCGCCAACGATGAACGCCGCGCGTGCACGGAAATATTCCACACGCGTCCAAACACCACCTCTCCCCCCCCCCACCCCAGCAAAGAGGAAAAACAAAAATACATTTCTAATTCTCTCCCCTTCCCCCCGCCCCAGAGCAAAAAAAACCCCAAATCTACAAACCCGCTAGGGGCCAGCCAGGTCCATGCGTGCCCCTTACCCTCAATAACAGTGATCCAAGCCACGGTCATCTCGAGACTAGACTACTGTAATGCGCTCTACGTTGGCCTTCCTCTGTCGGTGACCCGGAAGCTCAAGCTGGTGCAGAATTCTGCCGCCCGACTCCTGTCTGGAACACCAGCTGGTAGTCATATAATACCTACCTTGCGGGATCTGCACTGGCTGCCAATTGAGCACCGGATCACCTTCAAAGTGTTGGTTCTTACCTTTAAGGCCTTACACGGCCTGGGGCCAGCATATTTGAGGGACCGTCTCTCCCCATATTGTCCCATGAGATCACTGCGGTCGGAGGATACCAACCTCTTGGATGTCCCCTCTGTGAAGCTCGCGAGGTTGACTGCAACCCGCAGGAGGGCGTTCTCCGTTATTGCGCCCACGTTGTGGAACGCCCTCCCTGCGGAAACGCGCGCCATTCAGGACTTGCTTCCCTTCAGACGGGCATGCAAGACCCACCTTTTCCAGCTAGCTTTTGGCCAGTAGGTCTTGCCTGCGCACAGCCCGCTCTGTCACCTGTAGTGTTATATTTTACACACATGGTGTTAGCTTTTACTGTGTTATGTTGTATTTTAACTGCCGTGTTTTAACTGTTGCTATGTTTTTATCGTGTTTTACCCGGCGCTTGTGAGCCGCCCCGAGCCCTCCGGGAGTGGCGGCATAGAAGCCCAAGAAATAAATAAATAAATAACGGCAAGGTAAGAGCATGAGAGCTGCTTCCAGGCCGCCTAATTAGCCGTGGGACTACACTTCCCAGAAGGCCCCGCACGGCCACTTCCCGCCCACCGCTGTCCACTCTCCGCCCTCCTCGCCAGTGAACGGTGCAGAGTCGAAAGTATGCCCTCACCTCAGAGAGAGGCAGGCAAGAAGGCAGGTAGGAGGCTGGGCGGGCAGCCATGGGGACCCGCATCAAGTGACTCCGAGCACCAGGGAGGGGAAAAGGGCGAGGGGGAAAGGGGAGGGGCACCGCCTTCACACAAGCACTATTGTGCGCATGTCCAAACCCCTGCTCTCCCCTCCCCCCGCCATGAAGGAAAGTAAACAAAAGAACCCATACCAACCCACTTGTAGGCAGCCCAGGAGGAAAGGGAGAAAGACAGAAAGGAAGACAGAGAAGGGGGGAGGGGGGAAGAAAGAGAAAAGGATGGAAGGAAAGAGGTAGGAGAGAAAGAAAGAAAAAAGGAAGGATAGCAGGAAGGAGGGGAAAGGAAGGAAAGGATAGAAGGATGGAAGGAAGGAGGGGAGAAGAAAGGAAGGAAAAAGGAAGGATAGCAGGAAGGAGGGGAGGGGAAAGGATAGAAGGATGGAGGGAAGGAAGGAAGGAAGGAGGGGAGAAGAAAGGAAGGGAAGGATAGAAGGAAGGATGGATGGAAGGAAGGAAGGAGGGGGAGGAAAGGAAGGAAAAAGGAAGGATAGCAGGAAGGAGGGGAGGGGAAAGGATAGAAGGATGGAGGGAAGGATGGAGGGAAGGAAGGAAGGAAGGAAGGAAGGAAGGAAGGAAGGAAGGAGAAAGGAACACATACACACACGCACACACACACATATATACATGCACAGAAATATACAAATATACACATCTACACATACATACACACATCTGTACTTACACACATCTACACATATACACGCATATACATATACAAACACACATATACATAAGTACACACATATACACGCATATACATATACACATATACATAACTACACACACAGTCCCCAAGTTACAAACATCCCACAGCAACGCGTGGCCGGGTCAGCTAGTGTGTGTGTGTATGTGTATGTGTATATGTATATATATATACTGTGTGTGTGTGTGTATATATATATACACACACACACACACACACAGACATATATATATACATATACACATACACACACACACACTAGCTGACCCGGCCACGTGTTGCTGTGGGATGTTTGTAACTTGGGGACTGTGTGTAGTTATGTATGTGTGTATATGTATATGCGTGTATATGTGTGTACTTATGTATATGTGTGTTTGTATATGTATATGCGTGTATATGTGTATATGTGTGTAAGTACAGATGTGTGTATGTATGTGTAGATGTGTATATTTGTATATTTCTGTGCATGTGTGTGTGCGTGTGTGTATGTATATATCTCACAAGCCTGGTTAGGTATTTTGTATTGCTATGAAAGTCCTTTTAAATTCATTTTTAACTTACTTTGGAACTGTTTTCGATGAGCTTCAAGCAATCAGGAAGTGAATTTGCAATTTTGAAATTTTTCCGCCATTTCTCGTGAGTCGGAGTGCATATATATTATATATATGCAGAAATTTAATTATTTTTACTTTGTTCATAATAAAGATAATGCTCAGTGTGAATTTATTGAAACTGTTTATGTTAGGTTTGGGTCTGGAGTTTCAGCTACTACTGGTATTAGGGAACAAGGTGGGGCTGTTTCTCCAGCATCTAACTCTGGCTTGGAAGTGGCTGGGACAGCTGATGCTGATTTTGTAGCTCAAAGAAGGGGGAAAAGGCTTCCTTGTGAGCGTAGTGAATAAAATCTTTTGCAATGCAAATGAATCAGGCAAATACTTACAGAGCCCACAGAGGATGAGTCCTTTGAAGGCTTCCCTCGGGAAGAGGGAAGCCAAGATATGGGAAGCAGGTCAGAGGAAAGTGATACTGACATGGATTGGACTCAAGTGCGGGAAATTCAGGATCTCTGTAATGAGCCTACAAGCAGTGACACTTTCATGGGGTTCTCAGATGACAACGACTGGCCTTCAGGGTACCCAGAGGATTGGTGTGATCTAAGTCTTGATAGAAGGTGGAAAAGTTGGAGGGCTGGGCAAGAGGCTGCAGGTGGGTCTAGGGCTGCAGCTCATGCAAGTGGGGAGTCGTCTGATTTGGGTGGAGCTGAGGACTAATATAAGGTGGGCTTTTTGGGGCTTTTCCTTGCGGCTAGCAAAGTGTTGCCTTGGGATTTTGGGACTTCTTGGCTTCCTGATTCCTGTATCCTGATATACGTGAGTTTTCTGCAACTGGCACTTCAGTTGGGGACGATGGGTGGGTCAATGGGATCCACAATGTTATGCTTTTGTGTTTAGCTGCGGCTGCCTGACTTTTCCTTGTGGCGTGGTTTGAAATTCTACAAGCTCCTGTGAGTGAGAGACGCAGCCTGCCTTTGAAGATGGGGTATTGTATAGGAAGGGGGGCTGGAAGGTGGGGACATTGCAGGGTCTACGTTGTGTGCTATCTCCATGCATTAGCTCCGGTTTTGGGACCCTTGGACTGTCTTCACGTTTCTCCGTCTGCCTTCTCCCTCTCAATCAATCAATCAATCAATCAAAACTTTATTACGGTCACAGACCAGCACAAAGCGGGCACAAGCGCCCTAAGAGGAGAAGGACAACTCCCCAGTAAACAGTTATTTAAAATCAGACTAGAAATCAGTATTAAAAAAATATTTTTAAAGATAGGATATTGTTGCCTTACGATGTCAATCATCACCCGTCTGATTTTAAGAGCAGCAGCACAGAACTTAGCAACACTGTAAGTCCGAAAGCAGCAGGGTGGAATAACATCTTTCACTGCGCCCCGGGTACTTTAAAAGCCATGGCCCAATGAGATTGGATCTAAGATCTCTGTAGAACATGCATTGAAGAAGCACGTGCTCAGTTGTTTCCACATCACCAGACCCACAGGGCCATAGTCTCTGCTTGAAGGGGGTCTTCTGATACCTCCCCTCCAATACAGCCGATGGGAGGGCATGCCATATTGCCAGGGTAAAAGCCCTTCGGTGTTTGGGCACCTCCAGGTCTGTTAGGTATGCCATGGGGGCAGTGAGGTATCGAGTGGCTTCTCTAACAATGAAGGCTGGGGAACAGGCTAGGTCGGATTGGCGCTCTATGTCCAGGATCCGTTGCTTAATAAGATCCTTGGCTTGGTCCCATCTCATGCTTCTCTGATGTGTTACTGAATTTGGCTGTTGGTACAGTGTTTTGGGATTGCCTCTTCGTGTCGACCTTCGGAACCACCTCCTGACTTTGCCTGTGTCTTCAGCCCTCGTGTATGACTTCTGGACCGCCTACGACGACGTCTTTGGATTCCAGCTTCTTCTGTGCACTACTCAACGTCTATTGAGGCGTTTGGAGTGCTAACGTGCTTCAAACGCCAGGAAGATCCATGTTTGGCGGAAGTTGTTTCTTGGGGGGGGGGGGGGGGTTGCTGACTTAAGCACTTTTTTTGTTATAGTTGTGCTGAATTTAAGTCTTTTGAATTTTAATTTTCTGTGGACAATAAACTCTGATTCTTCTCCTGGCTTGGCATTTACTGGGCTTCTGTCACAACAGTTTATTTGTTAATTTATTTATCTATCTCTTCTATGAAGCATGGATTAAATAGATCTATCTGAAATCTCCCAGCTTGATACGAAACAAGAAAAAGGGGGGAAATACAGGTAAGACTGAGTGATGCCTCACAGAAGTGCAGAGAAAGGAGCTTGACAGGTCTGAAGTGCATTGCAGAAAAATCTACTCACATCTCTTTGACTTTTCCACATTTTTTCTATAACCTATGACTGAAATCAATTCAACTGGCATTGTTACCACCTGACATGCCCAAGATACTTAACACTGTGGAAGGGTTTATGGCCCAAAGGTTAAGTGAACAAAAACAAACTGACACCTGTTGATTGCTTTACTGTAAGCAGGAATATTGCAGGTTCTGTTGGAGTGAGTTGCGATGACAACTCATCCCAAGTTGTCTGTGGATAACAGCAAAACCTTAAAATATATTCATGGTTTCCAGGATCATACCACTCACAATGCCTGCGTGACGATGCAGCGAGCGGCACCTGCATAGAAAATCTTGAGTTCTTAAAGGTTTGCGTTGTTAAAGTGTGTTTTTACAGCCTGCACAGTTTGCAAGAGGTTCAGTTGCATTGATTGGTCCTTAGCGTCTGCCAATCATCTTTACCAGAGCCCAGTTCAGTATGTTCCGCCCCTTTTTCCAGGGATCTGGGGAACATGCTACTTTTACATTCAGTAGGCTACCAGGATCTCTCCTGTAAGGACGTGTCCAAACGTTTGCCAGACCAGGCCCTTGGTCAGACCATCCTTCAATACCAGTCTGATTTCTCCTTGGAATTCATGCAGAAGGCTCAGCATATCGGAAGGCTGAGTAACTCTGGGGAGTTCCAAGCACCCCCAAACCAGTTGTCTGGCCTCAAGAGGAACACTTCATGACTTCAGGTTCAGCCATCTGACTGGGACTGCGAGTGTCCCTACCTCAAAGCCATTGGAAGAGAAAGGACTCGGAGGGCATTTCAGCTACAGCTTCGAGGACCAAAAATAGCTAAAGAAACTTTACGTAAGAACTTTTCTACCTTATTTTGGGGAAATTAAACAAAATGTCTGAGTGAAGTTAACTCATGTAATGAACAATAAAGCATTTTGAGTTAACGAAAGTGTTCTGTTTGGTCCTTGGAGCCCTGAGCCTTTAAAGGGAGGCAAAAAAGGAATCCCCCAGGACAGATAGACCACGTCCTTGCCCTTTCACAAGGCATTGATAGCCCGGGTGTGACAGCACAGCCTGACTTTGAAAAATGATCCAATCAGAGGAAGACATTAAGCAGCTATAGGCACTGGAGATGACTATTGGCTGCTCTCCACTCAGAGTGAGGAAGTGGTGCATTTCCGGTCTTCTACCAGCAATATAAGATGACTTTATCTTCTGGAAGAACCACCCACAGAAATTGTAGGAAATTGAAAGCCCCATGCAGCTCCAGTCAAACACCTCAAGTCTGTCTTCTGCATGTGTTTATTTTATTTATTATTATTCAGATTTGCTAGATTGCCCCTCCCAAGGCTCGGGGCGGTTTCCAACGCAGTAAAATACACAAAGACATCTTAAAACATCATAAAAGCACTACTAAAAACAGTCAAATACATCATAAAACAGTTGAAAACCCCCAATCTTCAGTACAAGAGGCAGCACAATCTGGTGGCGGGGCTGATGTTAATGCCAATCATTCGCCAAACGCCTGTCGAAACAGCCAAGTCTTGCAGGCCCTGCGAAAGGCCATCAGGTCATGCAGGGCCCGCGTCTCGGCCGGCAGAGAGTTCCAAAAGGTAGGCGCAGCCACCGAAAACGCTATCTGTCAAGTGCTGACCAACCTGTAAGACCTCACATCTGGGACTTCAAGGAGATTATAATCCCCTGAATGCAGTGATCTTCTGGGTATATATGGGGTAAGCCGCTCCCTCAAGTACACTGGCCCCAAACCATGTAAGGCTTTAAAATCAGGGCTAACACTTTGAAGGAAATCCAGTATTCAATGGGTAACCAGTGCAGTGTTGGATCTTCAGGGCGGGGGGGACGGACATGAGAGAAGTCCCACATAGAGGGTGTTGCAATAATCCGATCATGGCTTTACAAATGTTTGGTTCACTATAACTAAGCCATTCTTGTTAAGGAATGGCCATAGCTGTCAAATCAGTTGAAGTTTGTGAAGGGACCTTTAGCTACCAATCTCACCCGTCTTTTCTTTGTGCTTGGAAAGATTTCTGTGAAGGGTCTAAGGACCTCATCAGAAAGGCCACTTTGACTGGCATTACGGTGAAAAGAGAAGGGCAGTGGGGCGAATTTGTCACTCTGCATGCAGCTTCCTTATGCCGACACTTTCCCCATCAGATGTGGGAAGTGTCACCATTTTGTAGAGGATCCATGGGAAGCTTCCTGTGTTGTGAGGTAAGCCTCCATCAATGCTTCCACCCCAGTTGGGCGCAGGGCCTCTGCCAGAAGTCACACAACATTGTGTGATGTCCAGCATGGGACTCCATTCCCAAGACAAGGTAAAAGCATCTTAGGACGCTAAATGTATAAATTGAAAACTAGAAGGGACCGTGTCTATTTATTTATTTATTTCGGGAATTTACCCCGCTCTTCTCAACCCCCAAGGGGGGACTCAGAGCGGCTTACAGTACGGCACAATTCGATGCCCACATAATAACAATATAAACCCCAAAACACTTCAACAATTAAAATACATTAAAAATACATCAAAATACAACTACATTAGCCCCATACACATTCACTCTGGATTAAAACAACGTTCAGTCCATAAAAACATTGGCCATAATCACCCACTTTCATTAAAAACCAATCTAAAATGCTGCCTTGTGCTGGTGTATGAATGCCTGGTCCCACAGCCAGGATTTTACTTTTTCCTGAAGGCCAGGAGGGATGTGGTGGATCGTACATCAATAGGAAGCGCATTCCACAGGCGGTAGCCACCACCGAGAAGGCCCTATCCCTCATCCCCACCAGCCTCATCTGAGACGTAGGCGGGAGCGAGAGCAGGGCCTCCCCGGATGATCTTAGATTACGAGGTGGGACATAGCGGCTGATGCGTTCGGACAAGTAAGCTGGGCCAGAACTGTTTAGAGCTTTAAAGGTCAAAACCAGCACTTTGAATTGAGCCCGGAATTGGACAGGCAGCCAGTGGAGCTGACACAACAGGGGGGTGGTATGCTCCTGTATGTAGCTCCCGTTAGCAATCTGGCTGCCGCCCGCTGGACTAATTGCAATTTCGAACTGTCTTCAAAGGCAGCCCCACGTAGAGTGTGTTGCAGTAATCTATTCGGGATGTGACCAGAGCGTGGGACCGTAGCCAGCACAGACTTCCCAACCAGAATAACCGCAATAACCACACTGCAACTGTTGTAGTTGAGCAAACTGAGCCTGTAGTAGCCACAGGTAGTAACTCGGAGGAGGATACTGTGTTGGACATGTCACTGGAAGAGGAGGTTTGGGCAGAATGACTGCAGCTGGGAGGAAAAGGGCTGCAAGTGCTGAGAGTTTGGAAGAGGCAGAGCACAGGAGAAAGGTCCGACAAATACTTAGGGAGCCTACCAGTGATGATACTTTTGAGGGGTTTGACGAGAGTTACCCTCAGAAGAGAGTGATACCGAGCTGGACTCAGCACTGGTGCAAGATGTCAGGGATGTGATAAATGCTGAGTCCAGCAAAAGCTCCTTTTTTTTGGCTTTTCGAGTGACCCTGCTTGGCCTAGTGGGAATGCTGAGTCGGACTGGGGTCCTTTAACTGCTCAGCAAAGGTGGGAAGATTGGAGGAACACACCCAGTGCTGCAGCTGAGGGGAATGGGGCAGAGTTGGGTGGGGAGTCTGATGACTCTGATTTGTAAGGGTATTAAAGTAAGGCCTGGGGATTTGGGACTCTGCGGTCGGCCAAGGTGTTGCTGGTGGGTTGCTGGTTCCTGTATTTGGTGCTCTTGTTTCTTGTGTCGTAGTTCCTGATTCCCAGCAAGCTTGACTACCGCGTTTCGTTTGGTCTTTTCCTGTGTTGCTCTCCTGGAATTGGAGGAGCACTCTTCCTTTCCTTCTCGGACGGGTCTTGATCGCAACAGACTTCGAGCCGGAATAAAGCCAAGGACTTCAAAAGACGGACGTCTTCCCTGTTTTTGTTTATTGGGCTTTTTTGGGTGTGGGTTCCTTTTATGCCAGACTGTGGCTGTGTTTTTTGTTGAAAATAAACTGTAAATACTTTTGCTAGCTTGGCGTGTCTTTGAGCCATCTGTAGGAGTCTCGACAGGAACAGTGCAGAAAGCGTTTCAATGGGGTCTGCTATATTTTTTACCATTATTATGTCTTAACCACTTAGTATTAATGTAATTTTTATAGGACTTTTTATTTTTGTATTATTTATTGTTTGAACTGTATTTTGTTTTAAATAATGGTGGTGACAAGGATGATGATGATCCACTCTTCTCCCAATAATAGGGCTCAAAGCAACTTAAAAAACATATTTTAAAACAATACAAATTAAAAATATAAATATAACAATGATTTTAAAAACAAATTAAACCCGTTCTAATGTTAAAACATTAAACACGAAAAAGGAAATAATTAAACGACTATGCAAACCATAAAACAGCTCTGCATATCATCAACAGCCCATTTTATGCAGTTTTTAGTGGTTTATTGGTTTTAACCATGTATTTTTAATTAGTCGTATATTTAATTCTATTTTAGTGTTTATGTGCTGTAGGTTTTAATTTCCAGATTTTATTATTCAAGTGTTGGCTTCTTAGGGTTTTCTTTGAGAGTGAGAAAGATAGATAGATAGATAGATAGATAGATAGATCATCCCATTTAATTTCTAAAAGCCCAGTGACTAGGGTTGCCACTTTTTGATATAAGAAATAAGGGACATTTATCTAAAAATAGAGGATTTTTCACAAAAATATGGGACACTTCATAAAAACTTGCCTAGTTCCCAACAGACCTCACAACCTCCGTCGATGCCTGCCATAGATGTGGGCAAAACCTCAGGAGAGAATGCTTCTGAAACATGGCCATACAGCCTCCAGAAAGGTCACAGCAGCCCAGTGATTCTGGCAACAGAAGCCTTGGGCAACACATACAACAGCAGTTGTCCAGGGCGCGCACTTCCTTGGCCCCACCCCTTGACAACCCACATGGCCCCGCCCCCTTTCATGTGTCAACAACAGTGGGCACCTGGCTCCAGGAGGGCGGAAGGCCTGCAAGACGACGGAACCAGGAGGAGGAGGAGGCACCTTTGCACTTCCTCCCTTTGGCAGAAGAAGGCTCGCCGACTAGTGCGGCGTTGTGGGGCTGGCTCTTTGCCCTTCTTCTCAAAGAGCCCAAATCTCTATCTCTATATCTCTATCTCTATATATTAATAAAGCTGAATGTTTGTTTGTATGTGTGTGTGTGTGTGTGTGTTTGTATGTATGTGGCAGCGTTCTGATTGGCTCCCGGCCTCTACATTATGACAACATGATTGGTTGCCAGTGAGGGAGCATTTGCATAACACCTCTATTGGCCAGCCAACACGAACATTCCAACCCTCTAAACTGGCAGAGGAGGATAAGGCAAAGGCCTGAGCCAGTCGCCAACATGAACATTCTGACGCTCTAAAGTGGCAGAGGGGGTAAGGAAAAGGCCTGAGGCAGTCAGGCATGGTGGGAGTTTCAGACCAAAACACTTTGCGACCCCTTTGCGACCCCAAACAATGAGAGAACAAGACCAAACTTGGCACACAGAACCCTCAAGACCCACTCTACATCCTGGTGCAGTTTGAGGGAAGATGGACCATGGTTGACGGGACTTGCAGTACTTTAACTCACTTGCTTAAAGCACTGTGACCCACACCATAGAAGGATCAGGACCACACTTGGCACACAGATGCCCACTGGCCCACTTTACAACCTGGTGCAGTGTAGTGCAGGATGGGCCACAAATGATGGGATTTGCAGTACCTTCACCCAATTCATTTCCCACAGAACATTGAAGTCCCTACAAATCACAGACCAGGCCCAAACTTGGCACACAGAGTACCCATGACCCACTCTACATCCTGCTGCAGTTTTGAGTGGGATGGACCACGGATGATAGGACTTGAAGTACCTTCACTCACTTTCTGAGACCACTGCGACCTTAATCCAATTACCAAAAAAGAACAAACTAGGCACACAGAACCTCCATGACCCACTTTACATCCTGGTGCAGCTTGGAGGAGGGCAGACCATGCATGATGGGACTTGAAGTACCTTCACTCACTTCCCAAAACTGCTGCAAACCTAATCCAATGACTGATCAAGACCAAACCTGACACACAGAGCTCTCATGATCCACTCTACATCCTGGTGCCATTTGAAGGAGGATGGGCCTTGGATGATAGGACTTGAAGTACCTTCACTAACTTCCTGAGACCACTGCAAGCCACGTAAACATCTCATAAGGACCACACTTGGCACACAATGCCTTTCTCAAATAACCCGGGCAGGGCCGGGTCCCCAAGCTAGTGATTAAATAAAAGGCAGAGGTGGTTTTCTTGCTAACCTTAACCCTCCAAGAAGAGTCGGATGCCCACGAGAGCAGAGAGGCATTGACAGAGGGAGACAGAGAGAGAAATAGAAAGAAAGGGAGAAAGAGAGGCAGACGGTCCGGTGGGCGCAGGTAACAGTGGGGAGACTCTGAGTTTGGAGGGAATTTAAAGGCATACACACACACACACACATACATATATATATATATATATATACATACATACATACAAATGCGTACGTATATGTATACAGATACATACATATATGTATACATGCCTGTCCTGTCCTGTCAATACGGGACAGGAGCTGAAAATACGGGACCGAAATTCAGAGCAAAAAATACGGGACGTCCCTGTCACGATGCAGGGTCTCGGCCCAGCCCCTTAATCACACACACAGAGACGGTAATCAGCTAACTATTTATTGAATAATAAGAAACAGGTGAAAAGGTAAATTGTCCATAAAAAATATCAAAAAGTTCAATCCGAAATAGGTAAAGAGTCTGTAGGTAAAATCCAAAGGCAAACGTGGCAAGGCACCGCAAAACTATGCGGATCAAGGACAAGGCAAAGTTCATGAACAACTCCAAGGAACTACTTGGCAAGGCTCGAGCCGGCAACTTGGCTCCCTGGAACTCTGCTCGCTTCACTCCTCTCAGAATAGAAGTGGCCGAGCTACTGAGGATCCGTTCCCACGGATTCTATACTTAATCCCCTTGGCGGGGCCCTCGACGCTCTAGGTTTCTGCGCCAATCTGTGCTACGGGATCTCGCGCCTCTCTGGCGCTCTAGGCTACGGTGCCAATCCCTCCTGCTGGACTCAATGCTCCGTCTCCTATCAAAGCTCCGTCCTTGCCTCCCAGCACCTGGGTCCCTATCTTCATGAGAGCTGAACTCCCTTTCAGCTTCCATGGGCTCATCCTCCACTGTTTCCCTGATTCTCTCCTGCGACCCGTAACCACCTGGTTTCTCATAATTATCAGAGTCATCGCTCTCAGGGTCAGCCTGAACTTCCCAGCTAGCATAGCCGCCAGGCCATTCATCATCCCAGGCCAGGCTCTCTGTGGGAGAGGAAGGCCCAGCTAACTCATCAGCCCCTTCCTCCATGTCCTCATTAACTGCAGCTGGCCCTAATGCAAGTGGGACCCCCGGTGCTGCCCCCTGCCCCCCAGGCACTGGGAACTGGGTTGCTACAGTCCCGTATAATACGGGACAGGTGGCAACCCTACCAGTGACACAAGAATGTTTTCAGTTGCCAGTGGAAGGAGAACAAAGTGGGAACCATGCAGGAGTACCTGGGGAGGGAGCCCAAAGACTGGGAGGAGCAAAAGAACACAGCTGAATAAAATCCCACATTATCTGATTTGAACTGGAATATATGGCAGTGTGGACCCAGATAACCCAGTTCAAAGCAGATATAGTAGATTATCTGACAATATTCTGTGTTATGTGGCTGTGTGAAAGGACCCTTGGAAGGCCCTCTTGCTTATTCCTACCCAATGAGCCAGAGAAAATGGTGGGACAAAAGGAAGATATCAGAACTCCACCAGACTCGTATAGAGAGATAGGGCTTTCAAATAGTCTGTATCCAATCCAAATAAGGAATATGAACCCCTCCAGGTGTTGTTGGCACCCATGGATGAGGCTGATGAAAGCTGCAATCTCATACGGGGGGTTTTTTGGGAGGGGGGAACTATTCCCCCAAACTGTTTGACTTTATCAGCTCACTGATGAACAGAGCTTGGTTTGGATGAATTCAAACACATTCTTCTGACTACAAAGCAAAAATACCAGTCCTTCTCTGCGGTCACTTCCCCGATCATATACCATCAAATTTTAAATCAAATTTTCATTTTCACAATTCTTCTTAATTTATTTATTTATTTATTTATTTATTTATTTACTTTATTTCTATTCCGCCCTTCTCACCCCGCAGGGGACTCAAGGCGGATTACAATGTACATATTACATTTAGACACACAAACACACAAGACAGAGAGAGGCAATTTAACATCTGGCCACTAGGGGGAGTTATCACACCCCATTCATTTCTCAGTGTGTTTCCTGGAGATCTTTTTAATGGCCTCGTAAATCAGTTAAATTTAGCCTCCCTACTAAGTGGTACCTTAATTTCCTACTTGACATATCCAACTGTCTTTTGGGTTGCAAAGGTCAACAACAGGCTACACAATAGGTCGAGAGCCCACCTTGACCCAGGCAGGCCTTGAACTCATGACCTTCTGGTCAGTAGAGATCCTATGCAGCTGACACCCAGCCAGCTGCGCCACATTCCTGGTGTATGCTGGAATCTTTTCCTGGATGCCAATCGACCTGCACTCAATGGGATGCCTTTTCTTCGTATCCTCATTAGCTCTTGGAATATGATCTGTCTACTCCACAAGGTGATTCTATCCCTTCCCCGCACCAGGTTTGCCAAAACTGGAAATAAAAATTTAAAACTTGCTCAGCTTGTGCATAGCTTTGGGCTTGAGTTCCATCAGTACGCTGATGACACCCGGCTCATTCTGAGGATGGAGGGCCGACCTGACTCTGTACCCAATAATTTCCATCTGTGCCTTGAAGCCGTTACTGGATGGCTGCGAGCCAGTAGGTTGAAGGTGAATCCAGCGAAGACAGAGATCCTTTGGTTGGGCCATCCAGGCGATAGGGATGTCCAGCTGCCGACCCTGGATGGCGTGGCATTATGCCCGTCATCATCAGTAAAAAGCCTGGGTGTCCTTTTGGACCCTCTGCTGTCAATGGAGGCCCAAATCTCCGCTGTCAGCAGAACAGCATTTTTCCATCTGTGACAGGCTAGGCGGCTGGCCCCTTATCTTTCTCGGAACGACCTGGCCACGGTGATCCAGGCTACGGTCATCTCAAGACTTGACTACTGTAACGCTCTCTACATTGGCCTGCCTTTGCCTGTAATCCAGAAACTCAAGCTAGTGCAGAACGCTGCAGCCCGGTTACTCGCGGGGGAACCTGTGAGTTGTCACATCACTCCGGTCCTGTGGGGACTGCCCTGGCTACCAATTGAGTACTGGATTACATTCAAAGTACTAGTCTTAACTTTCAAGGCCTTGGTCTGGGGCCAGTGTACCTGAAGGATCACCTGTTCCCATATAGTCCCTTGAGATCGCTACGGTCTGAAGATCAGAAACTTTTGGTCATTCCTAGTGCGAAATCCAATCATTTAACATCAACACGACGGAGGGCCTTTTCTATCATTGGCCCAGTCCTCTGGAACAATCTACCATCCGAGACTCAGGCTATGTAAAATCTGGTAACCTTTCGCAAAGCTCACAAAACCTTCTTATTCAGATAAGCCTTTGAGTCGTAATGTGATGCTATTATAACAGGTTCTTTTATTGCCAACGTTTGACGGAGTGGCGTTATGCCCACAGCCTCTAGTAAAGAGCTTAGGGGTCCGGCTGGACCCCCAGCTGTCTATGGAGGCGCAGGTTGCCTGCGCCTGCAAGACAGCTTTTTACCATCTCCGACAGGCAAAACGTCTGGCTCCCTATCTCTCCCGTTGCGACCTGGCCACGGTGATCCAAGCCCCGGTCATCTCGAGGCTTGATTACTGTAATGCGCTGTACATTGGCCTGTCCTTGTTGACGATCCGGAAACTCAAGCTAGTACAGAACACAGCAGCACGCCTGCTCTCAGGAGCCGTAAGATCTGCTCACGCAACCCCATTGCTGCGCGAACTGCACTGGCTCCCAATTGAATTCCGGGTCTTCTTCAAGGTGTTAGTTCTAACTTTCAAGGCCTTATATGGTTTGGGGCCAGTGTACCTGAGGGAGCGGCTTACCCCATACATGCCCAGAAGATCACTGCGCTCAGAGGGGCTCAACATGTTGGAAGTGCCTGGCATAAAGACCTACAGGCTAGCTAGTACGCGGCAGAGGGCATTCGCAGTGGCCACGCCAACGCTATGGAACTCGTTGCCTGAAGAGACGCGAGCCCTGCGGGACTTGATGACATTTCGTAAGGCTGTTTAGGCAGGCATTCGGCTCTGACCGGTGCCCGCCATAACCTGCCACCCGCCGCGTCACTGCCGCTACATCACTACTGTCCTGTTACAGTTTTACTGGGGAGGGGGGGGGGGTGGAATTGGTTCTAACGCTGTTTTAATGTTGTTATGTGTTTTTATTGGTATTTTATTGTTGTAAACCGCTCTGAGCTTCGGAGTGAGCGGTCTACCAAGCTGAAATTAATAATAATAATAATAATAATAATGTGTTTTTACTGTTTTACGGAGTTCTGTAAACCGCCCCAAGCCTGGGAGTGACGGTGTACAAGTCGAATGAATACATACATACATACATACATAAAACAATGGCACTTTCTTTGTGAAATGGTTTGCTTCACCTTGGCACCTATTTTACCTCATTTTGCACTGGCTTCCATCTGTTCTCTCCACACTCAGTTACTCCATTTTTATGGTAACTCATTTAAAATGAAGACAAGTCGTATTAATAACGTATATCAATCCCGAAGACTTAATCTTTCACTCTTTTTTTTACAAGTCTGCCTTTATTCAGACATAAGCTGATAAGATTACAAGTGCTAAAACAATCTGTGAAATGATGCATGGACTTTTAAGCAAATTAATAAGCGCCTTGGAGCAATGATATATATAATCACTGAAACACCTGAATCTTTCACAGTAGATAGAGCCTCGGAGCGTCTTTTTATCTGTTTAATTATAGTGAAGGGGAGAAATTGTTGGCTTAGCTGAGAGGGAAAAGCCAACTTAAAAACACATAGTCTAGGGAATTTCTTTTAGAGAATACACTTCCTGCACTCTTAAATATTAAAGTTTGATGCTTTAATATTTAACCAATGGACAGTCCACCGAGACACCTATTTCATTTCCACTGGGGTCTTAGTACAAGCTTCAGCTAGTTTTAATAGACCTCACACTTTTTTAAAAAATAGGCACCGTTAAGTCACCGTTCAGCTAAGAGCCATGGGGCACAATATGCTGTGTGGGTCAAAAGCACACGTCCTAGAGGAACCGCTGAACTAGAACTGTGTCTTTGTTATTAATCCAGAAATTGCATTTTTGAACATATATTGCTGACTGTATAAGTCTTCCCTTTTTCCCCTCCTTGTGGTAATTTTTCTCTCAAAAACAAGATTTCCTTTTTTCAAAACACATTATTTCTCCTCCCCTGCCCTCAACAAAACAGCTCCGCAACTCAGTTCTAGCTGGAACTACATAGACAATATTTTATATACATCTGAATACTTATGGTCAGGCTGCTTCCGTGTGTTCGTGCCAGTGCTCATATTAGACACCTTTAATAATGTTCCCTATCTGGATGCGACTGGGATGTGACCCTCTTTACAAACACATGGTAACTTCCCAAGGTCCTTCTGAAGACAGACTGTCAGGTCAAACTGATGCTGTTTAGGTGTGATGGTTGCTACTGTCTGTGGTCCAGGGGGGAATATAAGCCCCGCTTCTCCCACTTCATACAGGACCTTGCTATTGACTTGAACTACTGGGGCATGAGTAGCCAATTTCATTCCTGCATTTAGAGGCAGAATGAGGAGGTTTAACATTAAGCAGGGTAGTATACAATGCATACCACATATATAATATAATAGTAATAAACTTTATTTGTATGCCACCACCATCTCCCCGACGAGGACTCGGGGCGGCTTACATGAGGCCGAGCCCAACAACACAACAACAAAGTAACATCATACATAAAAACATTATAATCAATTACATAGAACATAGGCTACAAAATGCTACAACCAATAGACACATTACAATAAAATAAAACCATTCATGGCATAATACAATGAGCAGGCCGCATGAACAGATTAAAACTGAAAGAATAAAAACAAGGGGTGAGATAGCAGTGGTGTGAATTATTTGTAAGGGAGAAAACTTTTTCAGACTGGGGTCAAGCAGAAGGACCTTCATGTCAAAGGGGGGAGGTGTACACTCAGAACAGATATTGAGGGTGGATGATAGCATGATTATTTATTATTATTTATTTATTTATGGCATTTTACCCCGCTCTTCTCAACCCCCGAGGGGGGACTCAGAACGGCTTCCAAAAGGCATAATTTGATGCCTACATCACAATTGCAGTATAAAACACAATATAAAACCCTCCAGCATTTGACACTAAAATACATTAAAATATAATTATATTCACACATCCTATGCATTCACCTATGTTAAAAACAGTGTTCCATCCATAAAAGCATTGAGCCCTATTCACCAACTTTCCATTAAAACTACTAAAGTGCTGTCCTGTGCTACTATGCGAACGCCTGGTCCCACATCCAGGCTTTCACTTTTTCCTGAATGTCAGGAGGGATGGAATTGATCATATGTCGCTAGGGGAGCGCATACCACACACGGGGAGACACCACCGAGAAGGCCCTCTCCCTCGTCCCCACCAGCCGCACCAGGGAAGCCGGCAGGAGCGAGAGCAGGGCCTCCCCGGATGATCTTAAAGTACGAGGTGGGACGTAGCGGCAGATGCGTTCGGACAAGTAAACTGGGCCAGAACCGTCTGGAGCTTTAAAGGTCAACATCAGCACTTTGAATTGAGCCCGGAATTGGACCGGCAGCCAGTGGAGCTGACACAACAGAGGGGTGGTATGCTCCCTGTATGTAGCTCCAGTTAGTAGTCTAGCTGCCGCCCATTGGACTAGTTGTAATTTCCGAACTGTCTTCAAAGGCAGCCCCATGTAGAGCGCGTTGCAGTAATCTATTCGGGATGTGACCAGAGCATGGACGACCGTAGCCAGATCAGACTTCCCAAGGTACGGGCGCAACTGGCGCACGAGTCTTAACTCTGCAAAAGCTCCTCCGGCCACCGCTGAGACCTGGGGCTCCAGGCTCAGCGATGAATCCAGGATCACTCCCAAGCTGCGAACCTGCGTCTTAAGGGGGAGTGTAACCCCGTCCAACACAGGCTGTAACCCTATGCCCTGTTCGGCCTTTCGACTGACCAGGAGGACCTCTGTCTTGTCTGGATTAAGTTTCAATTTGCTAGCCCTCATCCAGTCCGACACAGCAGCCAAGCACCAGTTCAAAGTCTGGACAGCCTCCTTGGTGACAGGTGGGAAGGAGTGACAGATCTGTACGTCATCTGCGTACAGATAACACCTTACTCCGAAACTCCGAATGATCTCTCCCAGCGGTTTCATGTAGATGTTAAATAACGTCGGGGACAGAACTGAACCCTGAGGGACTCCACAAGACAAAGGTTGCGGAGCCGAACAGGTTTCACCCAATAACACCTGATTATATAATTAATCTCCAAAAGCACTGCGGAAGAGCTAGGTCTTAAGATTCTTCTTGAAACTTCCTAAAGTAGGGGCTCGCCTAATTTCACCAGGCAGTGCATTCCATAGATGGGGGCCCCTGAGAAAAAGGCTCTCTCCTTTGTTCCCACAAGGCAGGACTGAGACAGTGGTAGGGTGAGAGAAGAGCCTCCCCCGAAGATCAAAGGGATTGGGCAGGTTCATGGAGGGAGATATGGTCACAAAGATAGGTGGGTCCCTAACCGTTTAGGGCTTTATCAGTGATGACCTGTACCTTGAATTGGGACCGGAAAATAAATGGCAGCCAATTGAGGTCTTTAAACAGGGGGTAATCAGAGCTACTACAGAGCTACTCCTTATAGATAGAAACAGAACAGAATTGCCCAACATTACCATACAAATGTTGATATATTCTCCAGTTGTCCTCTAACCCAGTCATTGTCAACCGGTGTGACGCGGCACACCAGTGTGCCGTGCGAGAGCACGTGGTGTGCCGTGAGAACGTCCTCTCCCCCCGCCTTTCTTCCCCCTCCTGCTGCTGCTGTTTGGAGGAAGAGGAGGCCAAGCGGGCGGAGGCGGATCCGGGCCTACCGGGTGAGGCGGGCTCTGAGGTCTTGTGTGTGTGAGAGAGAGAGGAGAGGGTTGGAGAAGCGGGAGGCGCTGGGCTGGGGAGGCTTTTCCGCCTGGCCCCGTGCCCTTCCGAAGTCAGAAGGACACGAGAGCCGGGCGAGCTTCCCCGTGAGCCATTGAGGCCTGCGGGAGGCTTCTCCACCTGTCCCCCACGCCCTTCCCAAATTGGGGACAGGTGAGGGGGCCAGGAGGTGCCCTTCCCCAAGGCAGCAAGGTCCTTGCTGCCTCAGGGAGGCTTCCCCACCTGTCCCCACGCCCTTCCCAAATTGGGGACAGGCAAGGGGGCCAGGAGGTACACTTCCCCAAGGCAGCAAGGTCCTCGCTGCCTCAGGGAGGCTTCTCCACCTGTCCCCCGCGCCCTTCCCAAATTGGGGACGCGCGAGGGGGCCAGGAGGTGCACTTCCCCAAGGCAGCAAGGTCCTCGCTGCCTCAGGGAGGCTTCTCCACGAGCGCCCTTCCCAAATTGGGGACGCGCGAGGGGGCCAGGAGGTACACTTCCCCAAGGCAGCAAGGTCCTCGCTGCCTCAGGGAGGCTTCTCCACCTGTCCCCACGCCCTTCCCAAATTGGGACGGGCGAGGGGGCCAGGAGGTGCACTTCCCCAAGGCAGCAAGGTCCTCGCTGCCTCAGGAGGCTTCTCCACCTGTCCCCCACGCCCTTCCCAAATTGGGGACGCGCGAGGGGGCCAGGAGGTGCACTTCCCCAAGGCCTCAGGGAGGTGGTGTGCCCTGGGATTTTTTAAATGTCAAAAGTGTGCCTTGGCTCAAAAAAGGTTGAGAAACACTGCTCTAACCAACTCATCAGACAGGCCGATTTGCTCATCGTACGCTGCTTCACCTCCTTTTTCAGCACAGAGCCCTTCACATGATGTAAAAGGACTTTCAATTGGGCTCTGTGCCAAAAAAAAGGAGATGAAGTAGCACCTAACACCATGGCAACATGGGAGCCTTCCCATATTGCCTTCCTTCAATGGGAAGAAGTCAGGCGGTGATGCTTTCCCCCCATGTGATGAGAGCAAAGGTAACATGCAGCAGTCATTTGCTTCTGTCAGAATCTGTCATGGAAGCGTATTTAGTGTTTTACAGTATCTCCATTGGCGCCCCCTTGTTGTGGAGGAGAGGCGTGCGTACCCTAATGAAGTTGTGCGCTATGCTGGCGGTGGCATAATAGCCACTGGTAGGGCCTCCCATGCCAGACAGGTCACAACCGAAGGGTCTGACAAAGAGTGTCAACAGGCAGGATGGGCTCTCTAGCCTTTTGGCAACCATCCTAAGAGAAGGAAAACTCTGATTTCAAACCCGGGCAAATGGTGCTCGTCTAACCCTGTAAGGTCAACCATCTAAGAGAAGGTAACTCTAATCAAAGCTACAACCTGGGGACCTTGCTGCCACCGTCCAAGCTTGCTAGGCCCCGGCAGACGAATCTTTGGTTTAAAGGGTGAAGCCAGTTTTGTGCACGCTGCGCTCCACCAGAAAAATCAATTGCACAGGCTTGAAGGACACATCCAACTTCCGTCATCAACGTGCTTGTAGAAAGTGTGGGATGAGTCCTTCCTGAATATTCGTTCGCGAAGAAAAGCCAAGATACACACATTTTTGGGTTAATGTGTTACACAAGATGTACACAGATTTCGGTTGGGAAGAAAACTGAAAATGAAATGAATCAAGGACAAGAACACAGGACACAAGATCAAGGACACAGGTGAGTGACACTCGGAGACAACCCCAACGAAATTCGCTGGATTGATTTACATAGCTCAACATAGATATTGCCAATTTCACCAAGACACCTGGAGGGGGTCATTCTATAGAAGCATTTTTATATTTTCCACTAGCTGACCCGTGCACGCGTTGCTGTGCCATATTCTGTGGCTAACCTCTTCTACCCACATGGTGGGAAAGCAGAATCAAAGGACTCTTGACAGATGGCCATTTTGCCTCTTGTTGATAACATTAAGAGACCTTTAGCAGTTTGCTCAGGATGAGTTGGGATTTGTATCTTCCTTTTGTTGTATGGTAGTCCTGCCCCACTGTATTCCCAGGCCTGGGACAACAAAGTGAATGTTTGTATGTATGTGGATATGTGCCAGCTTTCTGATTGGTTTCCACTGTGGGATTATTTGCATAACGCCTCTGATTGGCCTGCACCACCAACATTCCGACACTCTAAACTGCCAGAGGGGGGTGGCTCCCAGCCTCTACATTCTAACTGAAGGAGTATTTGCATAATGCCTCTAATTGGCCAGCACCACCAACAGTCCGACACTCTAAACTGCCAGTGGGCGGTGGCATGGGGATTATGGAAGTTGTAGTCCAATGGTTTTTGTATTTTTGGTCATGTTGTTTAATTTATTTTTTTTGGGTGGTAAACATACCTTGTGGGGTTTTGTGTGTATGTGGGGCTGATTTGGTGTGTCTGCCTTGTGTGATATATAATTATAATATATTATTATTATTAGTATTACATTGTATTAAATTATAATAGTATCAATATTATATGTATATACAATATATTATATTATATGCAAAGTGGTGGAGGCAAGATGGAACTGCCTTCCCAGCCCTGCCCTTCACTCTGATCTATTAGTAGTATTATATTGTATAGCATTATAACAGTATCAGTATAATATGTATATACAATATATTATATTGAATGTTTGCCATGTATGTACATTGTAATTCGCCCTGAGTCCCCTGTGGGTGTGAAGGGCGAAATAGAAATACTGCAAAAATAAATAAATAAATAAATAAATATTTATTTATGATAATGTAAATAATAGTATTATAAATATAATAAATATAATCGTAATATAGATAATAATAGTATAGTAAATAGAATAGCAATATAAATAATATTACAATAAATGTAATAGTAGTATAAATAATAAATAAATATTTATTTATGATAATGTAAATAATATTATTATAAATATAATAAATATAATTTTATAGTATAATACTATAATAATAGTATAATAAATATAATAGTAATATAAATAATATTACAATAAATGTAATAGTAGTATAATAAATCTAACAGTAATGTAAGTAATAATATTATAATTTTTGTAATAGTATTATAAATAATAGTATAATAAATATAATAGTAATATAAATAATATTACAATAAATGTAATAGTAGTATAATAAATATAACAGTAATGTAAGTAATAATATTATAATTTTTGTAATAGTAATATAAATAATAGTATAATAAATATAATAGTAATATAAATAATATTACAATAAATGTAATAGTAGTATAATAAATATAATGATAATATAAATAATATTATAATTGATATTAGTAATTTAAATAAAAGTATAATAAATGTAAGAGTAATATACATAATAGTACAATAAATATAACAGTAATATAAATAATAATGGTATAATAATAAATACAATAATAATATAAATCATAGCAGAATAAACATAATATGTATATACCGTAGTAGGAAGGCCTTGGAGAAGGTTAAGAACAAAGCTCTGCAGCACAGCTTTTCCTTCTCTAGGGAGTGGAGTCAACGGAGGGGCGGGGTCACTGGAACCATGGGAGGGGCGGGGCCACGGAGGGGCGGGGCCAACGGAGGTAACTGAGAGGGCAGGGCCTATGGAATCAACAGAGGGGGCGGAGCCAAGGGGAGGGCATGGCTTTCCTGAGGCCTGCCTTTCCCGGCTTGGGCCCAGCCTTTTTCCTCCACCTTCGCCGGCTCCCAGGCCGGGAAAAGGAGGAGGAGAAGGAGAGCAGAAGCCAACGCCGCCTCCTTTGCCCCGGTGAGGATCCCACCTTGGCTGGGGAGAGAGGGGAAGGGGATGCGCCTTCCTGGGCCTGGGTCTTTACCTCAGGATCCCTCGAGTGGGTGCCTGGGTGGGCCTGGCTTTCAACCTGCCTTCTTTTCCTTCTGTTCGGAGAGGCGGAGGGGGAGGTGGAAGGAGGAGGCGGAGAAGGAGGGGCTGAGGAGGAGGAGCGAGCCGTTTCGCGGGCTTATTGGGGTGCTTTCTTTTGGCCTGAGATCAGGGAGGGGGGATTGGAGAGCCGTTTTCGCGGGCTTATTGGGGTGCTTTCTTTTGGCCTGAGATCAGGGAGGGGGGATTGGAGAGCCGTTTTCACGGGCTTATTGGGGTGCTTTCTTTTGGCCTGAGATCAGGGAGGGGGATTGGAGAAACCGTTTTCACGGGCTTATTGGGGTGCTTTCTTTTGGCCTGAGTGTAATGGTCCAGTAGGCTGCCAAGTTTGGTGCTTCTGCGAGCCATAGTTTCTTTGTCTATATACGACATTAAACGGATGGACCAAAATTATATATATAGATTGTGCCGTCGCACCCGGTCTGTAAAGAGCAAGGACATGGTCTCTCTATACCGGGGGATTGCTTCTTGCCTTCCTTTAAAGGCTCGGGGCTCCCAAGGACCAAAATGGACACTCTTGTTAACTCAAAGGTTTTATTGTTCATTACATGAGTAAACTTCACTCAGGTTCTTCGCTTAATTCCCCAAACAACATAGGAAAGTTCTTACATTACAGTTTCTCTGCAGCTTTGGTCCAGAAGCTTTAGCCGGATGGCTCTCCGAGTCCTTTCTTTCTCTATGGCCTCGAAGCAAGAACACTCGAGGCTCCAGTCAGATGGCTTCAATTGAAGGGATGAAACCTTCCTCTGGATGCCAAATCACTGGTTTGAAGGCGCTTGGGACTCCCCAGGATTGCTCAACCTTCCAATATGCTGAGCATTCTGTATGAGCACCAAGGATAATCAGATGCTGCATTGGAAGATAGCCTGACCAAGGGCCTGGTCTGGCAAACCTTCAGTCACGTCCTTTCAGCAGGAGTGCTGGTGGTCTATTGAATGTAAAATGGCATACTCTACAGATTCCTGGAAAAGGGGGTGGAACAAACTCAACTGGACTCTACAAACGATGATTGGCAGGTGCTAGGGACCAATCAATGCAACTAAACCATTAGCAAACTGTGCAGACTGCAAAAAAAACACATTTTAACAGAATAAACCTTTGCAAACACAAGATATTCTATGTAGGTGGCGCTCACTGCGCCATCACATCCAAGCTATAGGATGTCTGAAAATATAGAAGCAGAAATAAATACCCCCCGCTAAGGGGGGCATTTCCAAAAGGAGACCATAGCCCCCAATACAAAAATTTCCCCATATGAAATATCCTTCAGTTCCCAAATTTCTAGTGCTGCAATAACTTAAAATTCAATTGTTTCTTTAGAAATACAGTTTAGGCATTCAAAGAAAAGTAGTAGACAAAATTAACAAGGGGATGTGAACACGACAAATATAAGTGTTGTAAGTGTCACCTATTTTCATTTTCTGGCTCTGCAGTGTTAGAAACTTGGAAGTATAAGGAAAATTACAATTGGAGATAGTTTAATAGGAAATATCCCAAAGCTACACATCTATCTTCTATGTATTTTTCCATATACTGTATATTCCGGCATACTAGACGGCTTTTGAAGTCTGGAAAATAATTTTGTATTGGGATAACGATACAAAAGGTTTGCTAGGGTAGATCCTCTCTCACTCAGACTCAACCCCCCGGACTCAGCCCCCTGGAATCAAAATCCTGGCTACGTGCCTGTCCAGTCACCTTGTATTCAGGAATATATGGTACTTATTTCTGTCTTTCCTCCTTGTGTTTCCCTGTCGTCATCCACACACACACACACACCACACACACACACGTATACCTAAATCATTCTTTTAACCTCTCCGCTCCGAGAAGCCGAGTCGCCTCTGGGCTGAGGGATGGTATATAAATGTAGTAAATAAATAAATCTAGAAAACAATGTTATATGAGAACCCTATACACATGTGTATGCATATGTTCGATATTGGTGTATTACAGGAAAATAGTTACTTTTTTTTTAAAGCCTATAATCCATATTAAGTTAATGTGTTTTTAAACCAAAACAATGTCCACAGAGTCGTACACAAGCATTTCAGTTCTTCCATGTGGGAGTGAGCTAGTGTGGAAGTCTGCATCTAGCTACTGCCTGAAATGGAACATGAAAGGAAAAAAAGATGTGGTGTGCAACAAGCACTGGCAAGATGAATGCAGTGTTCAAAGAAAAATAATTCTGGGTGCTCTGGTAAAGTTGTCAGTGATTTGAGTATTGGACTGTGACACCAGGGTTCAAATCCCCACTCAATCATGGAAACACATTTGTTAGCCTTTGGCGAGTCACACTGTCTGACTCAGAGAATGGCAAAGGCAAATCCCATCTGAAACAAATCTTGCCAACAACCCCTCCCCCACCCCAATAAGTACCCTAAGTCAGAAATTACTTATTTATTTATTTATTTATTATTCGGGCTTCTATGCCGCCGACTCCCTGAGGCTCGCGGCGGCTTACAGGAGCCGAAGGGCACAGTAAATACAGGCAATAAGCAGTTAAAAACAATTAAAAACAACAGCAGTACAGTAATTAATAACACAGTTAAAACAATGAACAGCACATCATCCTCAGAAGAACGAATAGATGGCGGGGCATGGGCAGGACTTACTCACCAAAGGCCTGCTTAAACAGGTATGTTTTACAGGCCCGTCTAAACGGGAGCAAGTCCTTCATAGCCCGAGTTCCGGCCGGGAAGGCGTTCCACAGCGTAGGTGCTATGACAGAGAACGCCCTCCGGCGGGTAGCAGTCAGCCTTGCGAGTTTAGCTGAAGGTATCTCCAGGAGATTGGAGTCCTCAGACCGAAGTGATCTCGGAGGGCAATATGGGGTGAGACGGTCCCTCAAATACGCTGGCCCCAGGCCGTGTAAGGCCTTAAAGGTGAGGACCAACACTTTGAAGGTGATCCGGTGCTCAATTGGCAGCCAGTGCAGATCCTGCAAAACAGGTGTTATGTGGGCGCCAGCTGGCGTGCCAGACAGGAGCCGGGCGGCAGTGTTCTGCACTAGCCTGAGCTTTCGGTGACCGACAGAGGAAGGCCAACGTAGAGCGCGTTGCAGTAATCCAGCCTTGAGATGACTGTGGCTTGGATCACTGTGGCCAGATCGTTCGGGGGGAGAGATAGGGGCCAGCCTCCTTGCCTGTCGCAGATGAAAAAAGCGATCTTGCTGACCGCAGAGACCTGGGCCTCCATGGTCAGCTGGGAGTCCAAATGGACCCCCAGGCTCTTTACGGAAGGCGATGGGCATAACACCGCACCATCCAGGCTCGGAAGCTGGACATTAACATCACCCGGGCGACCCAGCCACAAGATCTCCGTCTTCACCGGATTCACCCTCAACCTACTGGCTCGCAGCCATCCAGTAACGGCTTCGAGGCAGTGTTGGAAATTATCGGGGACAGAACCCGGCCTGCCCTCCATCCTCAGAAGTGAAGTGAGCGAGGTCTTGAAACTCAGGCAGCAATATATACTCTATTGTTTGGGTTCCTTAATTGATGTCAAGTGCATGATCTATTTATCAGTGATAGAAAGATTCTGTGATAGCCACTCCAAATGGATGCAATTATAAATGCTCACAATGCACTACCACCATAGTAGCACTCATCAAATTACTGGGAAATTGGCTCAGAACAGGGGCATCAACCGCAATGGGCTTGTGCAGCTGCATGACAGTATTGGTTCTTGGAACCAGATATGTTCTAGGTGGTGGTTTTTGGAATCAGATGTGTTCTATGAGATATGTTCTAGGTCAGGGCTGTCCAACAGGCGGCCCGGGGCCCGTACCCCCCCCCCCCGCCTGTTGGACACGGCCCCCGCTATGCCCCCAACCGGCATTTTTTAAAAAAAAAAATTACAAATTAAATTTAAATCTCCAGCCGCCGCGGCGGGGAGAGAGGGGCGAGCCGCAGGGAGAGACTCCCCCGCAGCTCGCCCCTTCCTCCTAAAGCCGTGACATGCCGGCTTTCTCAGAAGGGCGATTTCTGCTGCTTTGCTCTTCTGAGAAAGCCGGCATGTCATGGCTTTAGGAGGAAGGGGCGAGCCGTGGGGAGAGGCTCCCCCGCAGCTCGTCCCTTCCTCCTAAAGCCGTGGCAAGCAGGCCGCCTCAGAAGGGCGAAGCAGCCGAAATCGCCCTTCTGAGGAAGCCGGCATGTCACGGCTGGGGGAGGGGTGGGAGGGGGCAGAGCCGGGGGGAGGGGCGGGGAGGGGCGGAGCTGGGGGAGGGGGCAGACCCTTCGGCCCACCAGATGATCAATGACTGGAAGTCCGGCCCCTGGGCCTATTATGTTGGACAGCCCTGTTCTAGGTGAAGAGCTGACACTAGGGCAGCTGAAATTGTGCTCTGTGAGAGACAGTATAGTGTAGTAGTTTGAGTGCTGGGTTATGATTACAGGATACCAAGGTCTGAACTCCTGCTCAGCCACAGAAACCCACTGGTGACCTCAAAGGATGGGCAAAATTGCCTGTCCTACGTTGCGTGTGGATAGGCGACACGCCTCCCGCCAACAACCAGAAAAGACACGCACACACTGAAGTGGGAAGAAAATGGCCACAACTCATTTATTGATTACAGGAACTGAAAGGTTGGCAGCCAGGCATGGGTTCTGGGTCAAGATCGGTCAGCCCGCTGCTGACCGATACGGCTTACACATCAGGGTGCCACTGGCACAATACCGGGCTGTATTGTGACCTCAAAAGATGTCCTACGACCGTTCATCCTCACAACAGGCACAGAACCCACCAGATCCCATAACACAATGTAGATCTACTTCCGGTGGGTCTCCATACCTGAAATGAGGTTGAACTGTCATACGAGGCAGCACCCACAACACGGGAGGCTTCCTGTGTTGCATAGAGAGCAACAGGGGAATACTGATGACAACACTTCCTCCCGTGGGATGAGGTAAGGGGCGATGTGAGCAATGCAGGTAATACTGGGTGTGGGGCAAAGGGTTCCCTACACCCCTCACTAGATTCACCATGATCCATAGCGAGTCTCCATGCTATCTCCTGGATGAGTGACCTTAATGCAGTGGTTCTTAACCTGTAGGCCACAGACCATCAGTAGGACGTGAGGATGAAAATCTGGTCCTTGAACTTCCATCCTCTATTTCTTTATTTATTTTATTTCTGCTCCTTTCATGCCACCTGCCATTCCTTCCTTGTCGCTGATCATGGCATATGTTCTGTATCAGAAACTTGAGCTGATGTGGTCTATCCAATACAATTTTCTGAATCAGCACCCCAAAACCGAATCTGAAGTTGACCAAAAACGGATTCGTAACTCTTTTGGTACTAATGTTGGAAAGTGGTCCCTGGTCAAAGTGGTCTCTGGTCAAAAAAAGATTGGGCCTTTATGTGATGAAGTCGTGGGTGACCTTGGGCAATTCCCACTGTCCCAGTCTTAGATAAAGGCAATTGCAAGCTGCCACTGAAAAACTCTTAACACAAAAACACCTTGATATGATCACTTTAGGGTTGCTATAAATAGGGAAAGACTCAAAGGGACACAACAGCATTTCAGGGACTTGTGCAGTTTGCTTTTCCGTAGCCTATTCAGCACCTTCTTTCTTTGATCTCGAAAATACCTATCCCAAATAGAGGAGCCCCCCTCCTCCCTGCATCTCAACTTCTCAGGGGTCGTCACTTCCTCCAAAGCCAGTCTGGCTGTATTATTACTTGCATGTTACATTGACCAAAGATGGTCTAGCCACAGCTAATTGGGCTGCTTTGTGGCAGTGCCACCTAATTAGGGAAACATCTTTCCTGCCGTCGGGAAGCCGTGCTTCTGTGTCAGTGTGCCCCTTTGCCTCTGCATCTGAGCTTTTGAAGCATTCAGTCCGAGACATTCCGAGAGTGCCGTGTGATACACTGAAAACCCAACCTTCATGCATCACTAGTCCTTGGGTGTTACATGCCTCACCGCCTCACACAAAAGGCCCATTTTCAGTGTGACCATGCATACGTGATTCCTTCTAAAATATGTACAGCCAGGAGATATGCCTTGTGTTTCTCCGTGAAACCGCCTGGCCTTGCTTTAAGTTAAGGTCACGACAACTGATTTGAGAAAAAGGCAGCCCATCAATCAATGTAAAAGATCTTCTCTAGTGCACCCATTTTATAAATATTCCATATTTATATCTAAATCTTGGTTTCCAATTCTTCTTTCTGTTTCTCATTATCTGTTTTACAGCCTGGCCCTATGGTTATCAAGTAGCTGGCCCTTGGATGATGTTTTTTGCCTTAGTTTGTCTTTTGAGAAGGCTGTGTATGTTGCATTAGTTTCTGGAAAGGATTCTACAGTGTGGTCGAAGGGCCCTTCTGCACGGACCATTTAGGTCTGAATTGTACAGCCTGTTTGGACATCTAAGCACTCCCATAACCAAGAGAAAATACTATAAGAGTTTGGTGGGCATTGACCTTGGGTTTTGGAGTTGTAGTTCACCTATATCCAGAGAGCACTGTGGACTGAAACAATATTGGATTCAGGACCAACGTTGGCATGAATAATCAATATGCCCAAATGTGAACACAGATGGAGTTTGGGGAAAATAGTGTGAGCGTGTTCAGGAGGGGAGGGGGGAGGGAGGAAGACGTGACCCGTGTGGGCACTACTGTGCAGACTCACCCCAGAGCAAAGCGAGGCAAAGAGAGCAGAGCGAGGCTGGGAAGAAGGGAGCCCGAGTGAAGAAGAAAAAGTGTTTGGCAGGAGGGAGAAGAAAGGGCATTAGAGGTTCCAATTTCCCACGGCACACCTGATGATCGCTCACAGCACACTAGTGTGCCACGGCACACTGGTTGGGAAACACTGGTCTAAATAATCCGAAACACTATCTATGACTAGATCCTAAATGAGTTTTGAAACTTTTTTTGTATCAAACAGCCCTACTGCTTAGTGCTGCTGTTTAAGAAAATGTAAGGGAAAGTCTTGACCCTGCAGTAAGATTTGGGCTTTCATCTAGGTTTTCCCCTGGAATCTTGTCGAGTGTGTGATCTGTCCATCAACGATAGAAAGATTCTGATCCTAGCAGATGTACGGGGGGTGGTAGACACATCACACTAGATTACTAAATCGATATTTTTAACTTCATGCGGTATCAGTTCCTCAGTGGAAATCACCACCAAACAGATGGTGACAAAAATATATTTTAAAATAATTTTTATTGTGTTATGTGAAAAAAAGCATAGAATCTATGAAATTCAACAATCAAAGCACAAATATTATTTCCCCAATTCCACCCACCCTCCCCATTCCCACATGTGAACCCCCACACAAAACTTCCGACCCCACACCATATTTATTTATTTATTTATTTCCAGTGTTTATACCCCGCTACTTCTCAACCCCCGAGGGGGGACTCAGTGCGGCCTAACAGACGGCAACAATTCGATGCCACACAATACATAGTAAAACACAGTTAAAATTAAAATACATTAAAATACACCTAGAATTCAATACATTAAAATACAGTTAATATTAATAACATCATGTACATTCATCACCATTAAAAAAATGTTCCATCCAAAGTCTTAGATCTTAACCACCAATTTGCCAACTGACCAGTCTAAAGTGCCGTGTTGTGCCAGGGTGCAAACGCTGGTCCCAAAGCCAGGATTTCACTCTTTTTCTGAATGTTAGAGGGATGAAGCTGATCGAATATCAATAGGGAGTGCGTTCCACAGACGGGGCCACCACCGAGAAGGCCCTCCCTCTCGTCCCCTGCCAACCGCATTTGAGAGGTTGGCGGGAGCGAGAGCAGCCTGCCCCGATGATCTTAAATTACGAGGTGGGACATAGAGGCCGATGCGTTCAGACAAGTAAGCTGGGCCAGAACCATATAGAGCTTTAAAGGTCAAAACCAGCACTTTGAATTGAGCTCGAATTGGACAGGCAGCCAATGGAGCTGACACAACAGGGGGGTGGTATGCTCCCTGTATGTAGCTCTGGTTAGTAATCTGGCTGCCTCCCGTTGGACTAGTTGTAGCTTCCAAACTGTCTTCAAAGGCAGCCCCACATAGAGTGCATTGCAGTAATCTATTCGGGATGTGACCAGAGCGTGGACGACCGTAGCCAGATCAGCCTTCCCAAGGAACGGGCGCAGCTGGCGCACGAGTCTTAACTGTGCAAAAGCTCTCCCGACCACCGCCGAGACCTGGGGTTCCAGGCTCAGCGATGAGTCCAGGATCACTCCCAAGCTGCGAACCTGCGTCTTCAGAGGAGTGTAACCCCATCCAACACAGGCTGTAACCCTATGCCCTGTTCGGCCTTTCGACTGACCAGGAGGACCTCTGTCTTGTCTGGATTAAGTTTCAATTTGCTAGCCCTCATCCAGTCCGACACAGCAGCCAAGCACCGGTTCAAAGTCTGACAGCCTCCTTGGTGACAGGTGGGAAGGAGTGACAGATCGGGACGTCATCTGCGTACAGATAACACCTTACTCCGAAACTCCGAATGATCTCTCCCAGCGGTTTCATGTAGATGTTAAATAACATCGGGGACAGTACTGAGCCCTGAGGGACTCCACACAACAACGGTTGTGGAGCCGAACAGGTGTCACCCAATGACACCTTCTGGGTACGACCTTCCATATGGAACTAGTATCTAACAAAGTTCTATCCTTATCATTACATTGATAAATTCCCCGTTTCAAAATCTGTATTGTCCTCTTTTTAAAATACCCAAAGGCATCTCCATTTTCTAGCAAACTCTTCATTGTTTCTTCCCCTTATGCCATTGGAGAGCTTGGCCATTTAAATATATTCAACTAATATTCTTCTCCCTTCCAAGACTTTGCTATTGTGATTACTGCAGCCACAAAACTATATTGGCAAATTTCTATATCTTCTTTACTGATCCTCTCTTGAAACAAGCCCAGAAGGCATATTTCTGGGTTTTTTAAGAAATCATTTTATTGGTTTATTTCATCACCTTTTTCCATAAAAAAGACCTCCTTACAAGTCCAACAAACGTGGAAGAAGGTGCCAGAAAAATATTGTGATTTTTTTTTTGAAACAGCTTGGAAGAAAAATATTGTCTCCATACCATATCTCCCGCCATGCATACATGCATGCACATGCACACATACCACAATCCCATTGTCCCAATGGTGTTTTTCACATACATTCCAAATGTCCTGATTTGGTAGGGTTGTTAGCGAACAGGAATTTGGGGGTCTTGCCACCAAGGCAGACCAGTTAGATCAACCAAAGAGGGTCTAAATGCCCTGGTGAGAAAGGAAGCAAACCAATCCCCTTTTCCTTAAATTTCCCAATAAAGATCTCACCAGGTTGAAGAAAACGCCACTGAGTTTTATTCATCCAGCTGGAATGAGGTACTAACCACGATCCTTCGGCCATGCTAGTACAAAGAATACATGTAATACATGCATTTTTATACATTTTCCACAACAGAACAGTTTTCAAAACTCCTGCCCGCTTGCCTCAATTGGCTGTGGGTCTGAGCCAATGGGAAGAGGGAGAGGGAGAAATGGATGGAACAATGAGGTCAGGTTTCTTTTAGGATGTAATTAACATGTGTGAAATGAAGGTCCAGGAGGCAAACAAGAACTCAAAGCATTCTCAAGTTTGGCCAATTCTATGGTGTGGTGTGAAAATAAACATTTTAGTCATGATCCAGGATCTATGTCTTCCTGCCTTGACAAAACACAGATTATCTTGGCCTTTTGTGAGTTTCAGGAAGGTGGAAGGTGACAAAAGGAAGACTATGACCATATATGGGGTTCTGACGCCCATATTAAAGGTCCTTTCGTGTAAGGCTTGGATACTGTCCAACTATCCATGCTTTCTTAGCAGACGAAAAGCTCAGAAACTAATTAAACCACAGATAGGTGAAAATATCCAGTTTTGATTTCGGGAAAGACTCCCTAAAAGCTGGCTTTTCACGTTATTGTCATGCAGGAGGAACTAAATGGTCTCATATGAGTCATCAGCTTGGTCAACAAAGCGGGCTTTGCTACTTTTTAAAAGGTTACATTTCATGGGGGAAGGGTGAAGCATGCAAAGGAAAAATACATTCAGGTAACAACATAGGGCAGGGCTGTCCAACATCTTTTGGGCCAAGGGCCGGAGTCCTGGCCACTGATGACCTGGGGGGGCCGGAGCAGGGGGCGGGTCGCTCCTGTCGGGCGCGCTGACGTCACCACGCCTGACGTCACCACGTCTGACGCCACCACGCCGGGCGTCTTGCACGGCCCGCCACTTTTCGGCGAGGCTTGCTGACGCCACCAAGCCCCCGCGAAAAGGGGCGGGCCGGCAGGACGCCGGCGTGGTGACCTCAGACATGATGATGTCAGCGCGCCGTCAGGAGCGGCCCGCCCCCCGCCTCCCTCCTACAGTGACAGCCAGGGCGGCAGAACCGGCGATTTCTCCCGGTTCTGCTGCCCCGGCTGAGGCTGTAAGAGGAAGGGCAAAGCTGAGGAGAGCCCTTCTCCTCAGCTTCGCCCTTCCAGCTAAAGGCACACGCCAGCCTCAGAAGCAGCGATTTCCCCGCTTCCGAGGCTGGCGTGTCCCTTTAGCTGGAAGGGCAAAGCTGAGGAGGGCTCTGCTTGGCTTTGCCCTTCCTCTTAAAGGGACACGCCAGCCTCAGAAGCAGCGTTCCCCGCTTCGAGGCTGGCGTGTCCTTAAGAGGAAGGGCAAAGCCAAGCAGAGCCCTCCTTAGCTTCGCCCTTCCAGCTAAAGGGACACGCCAGCCTCGGAAGCGGGAAATCGCAGTTTTGAGGCTGGCGGTGCCTTTAGCTGAAGGGCTAAGCTGAGGAGAGCTCTCCATGGCTTCGCCCTTCCAGCCAAAGGGTCACGCCAGCCTCCTCCTCGCGTCCGCCTCTCCCCCGGCGCACCGATCAGAGCGCCGGGGAGAGGCGGGACGGAGGAGGAGGGCCTATGGGGGGAAGAAGGAAGTGCTTCCTTCCTCCCCTTAGGCTCGCCTTCTCCCTCCTACCCCCCACGGCGTTCCCGATTGGTGCGCTGGCGGGAGAGGCGGGATGGAGGAGGAGGAAGGGAGCCTCCCTTCCTCCTCTTTAGGGGGGTCGTATACGGCCCCAGGGCCGCCAGTTGGACAGCCCTGACATAGGGAATGGGGGGTACATTCAAACATAAGGGGAAGCATACCAACCCCCCCCCCCTTCCTCCACCAAAGATTCATAAAGTTTATTGAAATCATGAGAGAGTTTATGAGGCTTTGAAAAGGGAAAATAAAGTCTTTGGGAAGCCATGAGCCCCCTTCGCCAGAGCTTTGAGTCCATAAGAGTTCATGATGCAAGGGAAATATCTTGGTGTGTCCATAAAATTGTGGGTTATAGCAGGCTGTGCCATGTGGGGCTGGGGAAGTGACAGGGGACTATGGGACCGCTCCTTGGTAAAACTATGAATCCCTTGGTTCTGAACTATCTTTAGACAGAGGCCTGGGGTGTGGGTCACTCCTGGCATCAGGGTGGTCTCAATTAATTCTACCCTTTCCCCCTTGTCCTCAGTTTACTTCAATTGCCGAAAATTGAGTTCAAAGTGCAAAAATAGTTTGCATTCAATGCATTATAGGCTATAGGCTTTTCACTAGAGGCTCAAGCTAAAGCAAACTACTGCAGCCTCTCTTGTGACCTTTGTAAACAGAAGACAACAGTGGTCACATTCCCTCAGTGCTAAAAAAAAATCATTGCCATGGGGGGGGGGGCAATGGGGTCACTGCCCCCCTGCCCTCCCTTTACTCCATTTTCTGTTTGTAAAGGGTTAAGTAAAGACTCCTTACCAAGCTTGGAGGTTTCTAAGGGCTCCATTTTACATCTAAATGGTTGCAATGGAATTATGTGAAAGAGAAGGGGCTCCATGCATTTAGGTCATTTAAATGCAACATGAAGCCCCTAGAAGCCTCCAGCCTTGGTAAGGAGCCAGGGCCGTAGCCAGGATTTTGATTCGGGGGGAGGGGGGCTGAGTTTGGTTCGGGGGGGCTGAGACTGGGTGGAAGAGGGTCTACCCTACCAAACCTTTTGTATTGTTATCCCAATAACCCCATGAATGTGGGATATAATGAGCATGGTGATCAGATCATGATATGAATAAACATAACAGTTTAAATAATGTACCAGTAAGGCCTTCTCGCGGACCACCCTGAGAATTTCGGGGGGGGGAGGTGAAGCTCCCTTAGCCCCCCCCCCCGGCTACATGCCTGTAAGGAGCCTTTCTTTAACCCTTTACAGACAGGAAAGAGGGCAAGGGAGAGAAGGATGTGTGGCGATTAGGCTTGAGCCTGAATCAGTTTGAACAAAAATGATTTGTAGTTTTTGGTATAATATCCAAAAACAGAGTGGGGAGGAGAAAGACGAAAGCCTGGCAAAATGAATTTTAAAAACATCCAGATTTTATCAGTTCTGGAGAGGAAGGAATTGTGTCTACGATATACCTGAGGCAGGAGTCTTCTGTGTTCCCCAAGTTCCCTCCTTCTCCAGAGAGAGCCCTGGAAACTCACTTTCCCAGCAGCACTTGCATGGGGCAGGCATTGAAATGTCTCTGAATTCCTCTCGGAGCATGATGGGAGTTGAAGTTTTTCTCTCTGATTGGTTGAGAATGGACATACCTGACAACTATAATTCCCAGAACCCTCTCTTATGGTTTGTCTTATTTTTAAAAATGTTATGGTTAAAGCTTAAAACAATTCTTTAAAAAGGAGATTGATGAATTGTTTCGAAACTTGGCGGGACTGCAGTTGTAAAAGGGGTCTAAAACTGAGGTGGGTTTCATGAAGATAGGCCTTTAAATGTAGCACACCAGTTCTCGTTTGTGCCTGGGAGGCAGGGGGCAGCACCGGGGGTCCCACTCGCATTGGAGCCAGTTGATTCTGAAGAGGATTTGGAGGGGCTAGAAGAAGGGGATTTTGAGTTAGCTGGGCCTTCTTCCCCCACAGAAAGCCTGGCCTGGGATGACGGCTGGCCTGATCTTACGAGAGGCAGGAAGGCCAGTCAGAATTCGAAAGCAGTGATAGTGAAGATTATGAACGGTGGGGGGCGAGGCTCGCAAGAAAGAATGTGGGAAAGGACCGAGGGAGAGGCCCGGGAAGCAGATGGGGAGTTCAACTCTCACGAAGATAGGGAACCAGGTGCTGGGAGGCAAGGTCGAACGTTTCATAGGAGACGGAGCATTAAGGCTAGCAGGAGGGGTTGGTTCCACAGCCTAGACCGACCGAGGGGCTCGCAGCACAGATTGGAGGAGGAGAAGCCTAGAGCGTTGGGGGCCTCGCCAAGGGGATTAAGTATAGGATCCGTGGGAACGGATCCTCAGTACTTCGGCCACGTCTATCCTATACAGATGTGTAGCGAAGTCAAGACCACGTAGCTAAGTTTGGGGCTAGTGGCCTGCCAAGAAGAGTTTGTATCTTGTAACCTTGTTTTGTCCTTTGATCCGCTAGTTGCGGAGCCTTGCCAAGTCTTTGATCTTACTGTCAAGTTTGCTTTTGGACTATACCTTTTACCTTTTGGATTACTTTTGATATTTTTATGGACAATTACCCTTTTCAACTGTTTTTATCCTTCAATAAAGTAGTTAGTTGATTGTCGTCTCTGTGTGTGTGATTAAGGGGCCGGCCTAGGTCTTGCATCGTGACAGTAAATGACTGAAGATAAAGCCTTTAATGTTTCCAATTGGAGCCATTGGGCCGTATCTTTGCTGAATGAAAACAGCAAAACCCCTACCCATTCAAGTAACTTCCTGCTAAAAAGAATGAAGGATCAGCTGACAATGGAACCAAAATGGCATAATGTGAGGACTCACTCATTTTATGCTAGGCCCAGACCAGCATAGCAGTTTGGCATCCATGGAAAACAGGATGGCCAGCAAAGGGGGAGTGGCTTGGATCTTTCTCAGGGAGTGAGTGAGAGAGAGAGAGAGAGCTGCCTGGGAGTGGCTGAGAGCAGAGGGGAGGAGCCGAGCTGCTTGAGAGGGAAAGAGGTGTAGCTTATTGAGCAGTCGATTGTCAGAGCTGTAAGAGGAAGCAGCCTCTTGACACAGCAGTCAGTTGTCAGAGCTGTAAGAGAAAGCAGTCTCTTGACAGAGCTGAGAGTGGGCAGTCAGAGAAGACTGTTGTCTTGTATACTGACAGGAAAAGTTCTGTGTGAGAGCTGACAGGTAGTCAGCCACAGGCTTTTGGTTAGCTCACATCTCTGGAGAAGCAAGCTATAGGAAGACTCTAAGATAGAGTTAGTAGCTAGGGTGCTTCTGGTAGACTGAGTGTTAGCTCAGGGAACTAACTAGGTTAGTTAGTTGAAGACTATTTACGTCTAGTTTTAATATTAGAGTGAGTGAGTTTAGAGAGGCAAGTTTTAGAACTGTCTAGTTTTGTAACTAAGATCTAAGAAACCAATCTTAAGTAATCAATACGCTCTAGAACTATTTTATGTAACCAACACGCTCTCGCACCATTCTGTAATAACATTACGCATTTGTGCCTCTCAAGATTAGCCTGTTCAGTTAATAAACATTTTATTTGTTAACTTTACAAGAAAGCTTCAGTGTGCCTCATTGCCTCAGTGTGTGCCAGTTCCAGCCTTCCCTCATTCCCAGTCAAAGGGGAAAGATTTTACCTCAGCAAACCTCTTCGTTTATTTATAAATTTGGAGCCTAGATTAACTATTATTTTAAAAGAAATCCTAAAATGTATTTTTAGGTTGGTGGCAGCATCCTAGTGGTTAAAGCCTCCTAGTTTTATAGCCCAGGTCGTCACATATTAATTGGTGGCAGCGGTGGGATCTAAAATAGAAAGGTCCACCCTGCTCCAAGGTCCCAAAGCCTCCAAATCGTCACACATGCCTTTTGGCTGAATTGCACACCTCTAGTGGAGATTGCTACTGAGATCATGGGTGGCAATCTCAGGAGCAGTCTCCACATGCCCCACACTTCCAAAAATCTAGAACTTAAGAAAAGGTTCAGATCTTTTAAGGCAGGGGTAGGGAACCTATGGCTCGGGAGCCAGATGTGGCTCTTTTCATGATTGCATCTGGCTCTCCCTCTTCCTTCCTTTCTCCCCCTTCACCCTTTCATTCTCCTTATCTCCTTCATTTTCCCTCCCTCTCTCCCCTTCCTTCTTTCCTCCATTCTCCCTCTTCCTTCCTTCCTCTTCCTTCCTTCCTTTCTCCCCTTCACCCTTTCCTTCTCTCCATCATTTTCCCTCCCTCTCTCACCTTCCTTCTTTCCTCCATTCTCTTCCTTCCTTCCTTCCTTCCTTCCTTTCTCCCCCTTCACCCTTTCCTTCTCCTTCTCTCCTTCCTTCTTTCCTCCATTCTCCCTCCCGCTTCCTTCCTTCATCTTCTATTCTTTCCCCCCAAGTCTTCCTTTCCTTTTCCTTCCTTTCTTCTCACTTCCCTCTCTCTCCTTCTTTATTTTCTTCTTTTCCCTTCATTATTTTACTTTTTCTCTCACTCCCTTTCCTTTCTTTTCCCTACACTTTCCTTTCCTCCCTTCCCATTTCCTTCTTTCTTTCCCCCTCCTTGTCTCTCTCCTGCTTTTCTTTTCTTTCTTTTCCATAGTTCGTTCTTCTTTTCTTTCTTCCTCTCCCCTCCCTCCTTTATTTCCTCTGTCTTTCTTTCTTTCTCCCTTCCTTCCATCTTCTCTTCCTTCCCAGAGTCCTGAGCATGCCTTTTGCAGAGCCAGGTCTGAGGTGTCTGGTCATTCTGCTGGGGGAATCCTTTTCTCATAGTATGTACGTATATACTCACATTTAGTTGAATTCGGTCTTAAAATATATTATATATTAGAGTATATGGCTCTCACTGAAATAAATTTCCAAATATTTTGCTTTTATGGCTCTCTGAGTCAAAAAGGTTCCTGACCCCTGTTTTGAGGTGTTATTTTAAACCAGAATAAACATGGATTTCTGGGTTAATTTGCATTATCATGACGCATTGTTTGGATACTTCAAAATAGTGCACCCCCTACACCACATTATAGTGCATTGTAAATGGGGCCTACGCCCGTGTGGTCTTTTTCATCAATAACTTCTGCCATCTTGACCACACATACTGGCCAGATATGGGTATGTTACCTATTGAAATTATTTTTTTAAAATCCAGTACTGGATCCCCTGTGTTACAACCAACCAACTCTTCATGAACTGCATTCCTGCCTCATAATGTCCAGGTAGGGAGGAGGGCTGTTATGGAAACCAGAGTTTTGAGATGAAACTCCTTGTATCAGGTGGAAAAAATGACAGGGGTGGTAATTGGTAATAGAAAACTCATAGCAGTTAAAATTCATGATAAGAGACTGTCAAGGAACAAGAACAAAGGCCTGTAATTATCAGCCAAATGCCTCAGGCATCACCCAGGTGTGAGCAAGGCATGTCACGTGAACATGCAAAGGTTACTCTTCTATGGAAAATTCTTCTGAAGTTGCTCTTGATGTTGCAAGCAATCGCTACAGTATAATATTTTGAAAAAATACAGCAAAAATGCACAAGAACCATTTGTTGCTGACCATAATGTGTGAAAACCCAACGAATGATTAGAACCACTCTCTTTCCCATGTCTCAAGAGTCATGCATATTGGAAACTGTAGGCCAGGGGTGCTCACACTTTTTCAGCATGCGAGCTACTTATAAAACAACCAAGTCAGAATGATCTACCTACCCACTACTCAGAGAGCCATAAAAGCAAAATATTTGGAAAATTATTTCAGTGAGAGCCATCTCTATCTCTATCTCTATCTCTGTCTCTCTGTCTCTATCTCTCTATCTCTATCTCTATATATAATAAAGCGGAATGTTTGTTTGTATGTTTGTATGTGGCAGCGTTCTGATTGGCTGCCACTTTCAAGGCCACAGCGACCAGCGCGGGTGATGGACCTGCACCAAACTTGGTACACATAACCCCCCTGACCCCCTTTACATCCTGGTGCGGTTTGGGGGAGATGGACCACGGATTATGGGATTTGTAGTACACTTTGGTTCCCACAGATCGCTGTGGCCACCTAAAAGGACCAATACAGACCACACTTGGCACACACAGCCCCCATTACCCACTCTATGTCCTGGTGCAGTTTGGAGGAGCGCAGATCACAGATTATGGGACTTGAAGTACCTCTACTCACTTCCCAAGTCTGCTGCAACCTTCATCCGATTACTGATCGAGACCACACATTCAACTAAATGTGAGTATAATAAGCCCCTGAATGTATTCATAATAATAATGATAATATTCATTCAGCCTATGCTAATAGTAGTAACAACAACGACAACAACAATAGGTTCCTAGAGTAGAAGGAGACCTCCAAGGGCCATCCAGTCCAACCTCCTGACATAAGGGAAAAACACAAACCATTCCTCACAGATGGCCATTCAGCCTCTGATAATAATAATAACAACAACAACAACAACGGGTTCCTAGAATAGGAGGAGACCTCCAAGGGCCATCCAGTCCAGCCTCCTTCTTCACCTGGGCGGCGTCGGGAGCCTGAGGGGCGGGACTGAGCCTTCCTCCCGCCCTTCCTGCGATCTACCAGGATGCCCTATGCGATCTACCAGTAGATCGCGATCTACCTAATGAGCACCCCTGCTGTAGGTGAATATTGGATCAAATAAATGTATGATTTTTTTACCCTAGCCCTTTTTGCAGGCCTTATAGTTAATTCATACCATGACTGTTTTGTGTTGGTGCTGCTGTTTTGCAGTAAACATGTTTATCCCACCAGTCAACCCAATGAGCACAGGTCAAAAGCCATTGAGATATTTAAGGGCTATTGATGCTGCTATGGACAACTGGAGTTCCAAAAGCTTATTTTCTCCAAGGTCTGTGCAATTTATTTCTCTATTCACTGTAGCTTCAGGATGATCAATTAACTGCATCTTATTTTCCATTCTCACAGGAGAGAGCTTTTAATTATTAGTTGTCTAGCATTTTTTCTCTCTTTTCACTATAAAGAAAGAAAGAAAAGGAAAACTAATGCACGCAAATGAATAACGTGTGTCACCATTCCTCCTCCAGTTAGAACCATAAGATGACTAATTAAGGGGCAATTATGCAGCAATTTATTGTTAATCCCCACACTAAATAGGGAGAAATTAAATGGGCTCAGTCTGCAAACACGGAGCTGGTCATATTGCAAAAGGGCTTTGCTGAACTAGACATACTATAGAATAATGAATAATACGGGCTTTGGCTCCTGTTAAATGTCAATCTGTATTAGTATAGGTGGATATGGAGATTAAGTTTCTGGTACAAGTTCAACATACCTTATTAGGCTTGTGTGCTGTGATGACTTGGGCTTAAAATTATTAGGAACGCTACCACCAACCTAAAGTTTACTCTTTAGGATTTCCTTTTAAAATAATATTTCAGCTAGGCTCCTTTCTAATACACAAACGGAGAGGAATCTGAGGTAAAAATCTTTCCCTCTTTCCTGGAACGGTGGGAAGGCGGGAACTGGCACACTCAGATGTAAAGAGGCACAATGGAGGCTTTTCTTAAAAGTTAACCAACAAACTTTTATTAACTTAACAGTCATTTGAAAGGCACAGAGCGTAATGGTTTTCAAGTGAGGCACAATAGCGTAATGGTTAACAGAAATGTACTAGAGCGTGTTGGTTACTATAGATTACTTTCTTAGATCTTAGTTACAACACTAGACAGTTCTAAACTTGTCTATCTAACCTTCCTCACTCTAATGCCGCTGACTAGTAGTGAGTAGTGGTCCACTAGCTAAACTAGTAACTCCCTGAGCTAACACGCAGTCTTTCTAGAAGTACCCTACCTACTAACTCTCTTCCCTAGAGTTATCCTGTAGCTGGCTTCCTCAGAGAAGTGAGCTAATCTCTAAGCCCTAGAGATCCCGAAAAGCCTGTGACTGACTGCCTGTCAGCTATCCCACAGCACTTTTCCAGTCAGCTTTCAAGACAACTGTCTCTCTCTGACCGCTCACTCTCAGCTCTGTCAAGAGACTCCTCTCTCTCTCTGAGTTCTGTCAAGAGACTGCTAAATAAGCTACACTCTTTCCCTCCTAAGCAGCTCGGCTCCTCCCCTCAGCTCTGAGCCAATCTCAGGCAGCTCTCTCTCCCCCTCCCAGAGAAGGGTCCAAGCCACTCCCCCCTTCCTGGCTATCCTGTTTAACCATGGATGCCAAACTACTATGCTGGTCTCGGCCTAGCACAGAATGGGTGAGTCCTCACATGTGCGGATCCAGTTTAGCCATTTTCCATCAGCCAATCTGGCTTCTTTGGCTCGGTCAGTTAGCCGTAACAATAAGGGCCCAACCATCATGGATTCCCATCGACGTGGCAGCCAATCATGGCTCCTCCTATGCTTCAGGAGCATGCAGTTCGCAAAGAGTACTGTGTACTCCTCGCTTTGAGTTTCCCTGTGAGCCCTGCCTGTTGGGCAAATTGGGGGAGAAGAACTTGGCTTGGCCTCTCTTGAATCTTTTTTTGATTTTCCATTAATTTCTAGATAATTTTCATTAGTGGGATTCACTAGGAGTTGGGAACATACAGGACGGGTGGAGTGTGCACATGAGTTTGGGGACTTGGAAGTCACCCTTTTAGCTTCTTTTTCTCCTCCCTCCTCTCTTTGGAAAATATTCCTAAAAGATTGTTGTTGTTATTATTAATTATTATTAATAGTAAACCAGAAAACAAAAAGAAAAGCCTCATTCTCAGAAAACTGCTACCACCTAGTTACTTCTCCTCTAGAGTAGAAAGTCCTCTCCATTGGCGCCGGCTTGTTGTGGGGGAGAGGCTTGCGTACCCTAATGAAGTTGTGAGCTATGCTGGCGGTAGCATAGCCACCGGTAGGGCCTCCCATGCCAGAGAGGTCACAACCGAAGGGTCTGACAAAGTGCGTCAATTGGTAGGATGGGCTCTCTAGCCTTTTGGCAACTGTCCTAAGAGAAGGAAAACTCTAATTTCTAACCCAGGCAGATGGTGGTCGTCTAACCATGTAAGGTCCACCATTTAGAGAAGGTAACTCAAATCAAACCTACAATCTGAGGACCTCGCTGCCACCATCCTAAGCTTGCTAGGCCCCAGCAGATGAACCTTTGGTTAAAGGGTGAGGCCAGTTTTGAGCACGCTGCACTCTACCAGAAAAATCAATTACACAGGCTCGAAGGACACATCCAACCTCCTTAGTCATCAACGCGCTGTAGAAAGTGTGGGATGAGTCCTTCCTAAGAATCTTCATTCACGAAGTAATGCCAGAGAGAGAGAGAGAGTAGAAAGTAAAAACAGATTTTAGGAAGCATTAAACCCAAAGCAGAAAGGTCTGAGAGGTGAAAGACACCACTCCAGGCAGAGCCTCCAATGCAAATCAAGAGAAAAGAGAGGGCTTTTTAACAGAAGCCCAGGGAAATAGCTCCAGGTCGATCACTCTTTCTTCCCTGGGAAGTGGGAAGCCCCCTTAAAATGCATTGGAAAGCTGTGTGCAGGGAAAGAGCACCGTGCCTACAGCATCTGTAGCTCCTTTAGAGTAGAAAGAAACAGCTTTAACAAAGCATTAAACCCGGTCTCCTCTACAGACAGAGGGGAAAGGCTCACAGAAAGAGTGATATCTTAACTCTGATGCTTTTAATCCAGATCTTAATTAAATATAAGGACAAAACAATACCTAAAATGATAGGAAGAGGAGCCTGGGAAGTCCCTCCCCCCCTTCCCCATAATGGGCCGAATAGGGTGCTTCCTTAACCTTGTTGCTGAAACCCGGACTCCCTTGAAGGAAAAGAGGAAAAGGTCTCAGGAACAAAAAGGGGAGCCTCTTAAGTTCCCCATTGCTGCCAATGGGCTGGATCTAACCATATTTTTCAGTTACAGACAAAAAAAGGCTATCCAGTTACCCACCCGCTTTTGGGAAGCATGCAAAAACAGATACGGGGGTCTACCGGAATCCAGCCAGCAAAAAAAGATTGAGATTCAACTGAAATGCACAAACTTATCCCTTTTTATGAAATCTGAAATACTCTTAAATCCAAAATCGTCCAGATGGGTATCTGAGATAGTCACTTTTTTCCTTTTCTGATGATTCAACATACACAAATTTTACTTATAGCAAATTATAAATATTGTGTACAAAATTGCCTTCAGGTAATGGGTATGAGGTGGATATGAAACCTACATGAATGTTGTGTGCGTAGATGTGGGCCTAACCAAAGGGGATATGATGATGTTCATGTCTATGCAAATACAGATATTCCAAAATCTCTCCAAAATCTGAAACATGGAACAATTCTTCTCCCAAGCATTTCATATAATGCAGGGGTCGGGAACCTATAGCTCACGAGCCAGGTGTAGCTCTTTTGATGATTACATCTGGCTCGCAGATTTCAGTTCTCTTCTTCCGTACCTTAAGCAGCAGCTGAGAACCTTCTCTCAAGGCTAGCCTCTACTTCAGCGGTTCTCAACAAGAGGGTCGCTGGGCCATTTTCCGGGGGTTGCAAAGTGGCCTCGGTTGGCCTCGCCCCCTCTGCCTCTCCAAAATGGCTGCTGGCTCCTGTGCGAGCCAAACAGCCAGGCACTCCTTGTTGGCTCCTCCTCCTCTTCCCACAGGGATACATCGAGTGAGGAGGAGGAGCTTGGAGGCAAAGGCGTGTATGGGAGAAAGCACGCCGCTCACCTTTCGCCCCCGCCGAGCTCAGAAGCTCACCGCTCACCGCTTGCCCCCACCAGGGTCGAAAGGTTTACAATTCCAACACTGGGAGAGGGACGCACCCCGGCGTTGCAAGCATGCGGGGGGGGGGAGGCCTCGTGCAGGGATCACACGTCCAGAGGCCGATGGAGCTGAAGCGATTGAAGGTACTGTAAATCTAATTTATTGTACATGCCTCCCCCAACCTCCTCCAGCATTTTCTGTTGGCCATGGAAGTCCTGTGTGCCAAGTTTGGTTGAATTCTATTGTTGTTGGAGCTCAGAATGTTCTTTGATGCCTGGTGAACTATAAATCCACACCACTGCAATTAGTAGGCTTGGTTGATCCATTAAAAATGGTTCTAAAATACAATTTTTTAAATTAGTAATAGAAATACTTACCAAAAAAATCCAAAAAATTCTTAATTGATATGTAATTAATAATGAAATTCGTTATTAGTTCTTATTCTAGCGCACAGCAGGAAAACAGGGCTGACATCACAGGCAAATCCAGGGGGAAACATTTGCCTTCACTTCTGGAGTGCAATTGACTGGATCTGAAGATTTATAACATATAGAAATGATACCACCAACTTTCTGCATATTGATGAAAGTACATCAATAGATAGAGATCCAGTATGAGGTTCTTGTAACAGGAATATATCAACCTTCTCCAAAATTGCTTTTTAGGGTGACTTACAAAGTATCACAGTGCTGTGCGGCCCTTCTGCTTGGTTGGAGGAAAAGCACGCGAAGGCTTTTTTCCCTTCAGTCCTCCAAGGCACTCTAGGAGTCCCGGTTCTTCTCTATGGTTCCCCCTTGCTTCTGCAGCTTTTCCTTTTTCACTCTGTGATCTTGTCACTCCCTCCTCCTCTTCTTTCAGCCTTTATTCTCTGCTTCTCCTCCTTTCCTTCTATCTACCCTGATTTTCTGGATGTTAAAGTGCTATTTTCTCTTCAGTCCTCCAAGGCGCTCTAGGAGCCCCCATTTTTTTCTCTTTGGCTCCCCCTTGCTTCTTCACTTCCTCCAGGAGGCCTTTTACTTTAATTATCCTCCGACCAGCAAAGGGCCGTGATATGTCTGTAAGTACCCTGAAAAGCTATTTTGGAGGAGATAAACTGTCCCCACACTGTCCCCCGAGATCACTACGCTCCGAGGATGCTAATTTGTTAGAGATACCCTCGGCGAAATCTGCTAAACTGACATCTACCGGAGGGCGTTCCGTTATAGCTCCTACGCTGTGGAACGCCTCCCGGCTGAACGCGGGCTATAAAGGACCTGCTCCCGTTTAGATGCGCCTGCAAAACTTATTTGTTTAAGCAGGCCTTGGTGAGTAGGTCCTGCCCATGTTCCGCTTTAGCCGCTGTCCTGGGGTGTCATGCTATCTAATTTCTGAACTGTACCTGGGGGTTTTGTATTTTGCTGTTTTAACTGTTTAATTGTCTTAGATGTTTTATCGCATTGCTTGTGTGTAGTTGTACCTTCGGTTCCTGTGAGCCGCCGCAAGCCTCAGGGAGTCATGGCATAGAAACCCGAATAATAAATAAATAAAATAAATAAATAAAATAAATATTCCTGTTAGAAGAACTGAGAGGGAAGATACGATCTAATTACAACAATTAAGAAAAATGGTGGCCCCCAGGTTCGGTAAAGAAATTATACTTCCGGGTTGGAGCACATGGTTCAAAAAACAATTAAGTTAACTTTTATATGAATTTAATCCGATTTCAAATAATTTTTAAACCGCAGAGACCAACCCTAGCAATTAGTTGAATTCAGTCTTAAATATATATTATATGGCTCTCACTGAAATAAATTTCCAAATATTTTGCTTTCATGGCTCTCTGAGTCAAAAAGGTTGCCGACCCCTGATATAAGGGATACTCAACCTATAGTAATTTGCAGAAACAGGCTGATGTCCTAAAGAAGCGGAAAAGGCATATAGGTGCCTGATTCGTCATGGTTATGCCTCTCAAAACAGCCATATGGCTAAAGTAAATAAAAGGGCTAAGAGGAGCTAAAAACTAAATAAGTCCTAAGGCTAGAAGTGTGATGGGAAAACGTTGAAGAGAAAATGATAAGAGGAGGAGCTAAGGGATAGGAGTCTGAAAGGGGGGGGGAATGGAAGAAGAATGAGCTGCGAAGGGAAGGCATGAACCATTAGGAGCTATGGCAATGAATAAGGTTCAGGCTCATATAATGGTTTGAAATAACTGGCTACATCTTTGGCTGCAGGCCCTAGACGCTTTTTAAAATTCCATCTCATTATATCAGCAGGGAAATGGGGATTTAGATAGAGCTACAGCTAAATTCAATTTGATTTTATTTTTTCTTCTTCAGTGAATGGTATCAAATTAGGTTTTCAGAATGCTCAGGTATTTGATTACCATGAAATGCACGATTCCTACTATTACATCCCTCTGAAGAGGAAGGATTCAAATTAGTCACACTTCTGAATTCTTTGATGGATTTAAATATATGCTTTTATATGCTGGTGTCTGAGAAGGGTAAGCCAGAGAGTGGTGGCATGCTCAAATGTTGGAACAGACAAACAAAACAAAATAATGGAACAGAAACATGCACAATAGGAGCCAGAATATCAGTTGGAAATGTGTGAGGGGTGGGATTGGAAAGTTAAATTAGACAACCTGTTTATCAGGGGGTTTTGCAGAGCTGCTCCCTCAAGTGGCCAAAAATGTCTGTTTGTCGTAGCCCATGATTTTACTCACATATGCTACATTTAGCATGCTTTGCTTTGTCACTCCTCACTGAGAGGTATGCATTACATGGGATGAACTTCCAAACCAAATGTTTGAGCCATCACTGGAGGGTGGGGAGGATGGGTTTCTTCTAAGACCGTACTTTCCTATTAACATCTATTTATTTACTTACTTTATTTATACTCCGCACCCATCTCCCCAAGAGGACTCTGTCACGCCCCAGCCTGACTCCAAGCAAGACCACAGCCATGTTAAACCCAAGACTTTAGATAGGCCAGAAAGCAGGCCTCTGCAGAGGCCTCTAGTTCAGGGCTGTCCAACTTCTACCAGCCCAGGGGCCTGAATTCCGGTCACTGATGACCTGGGAGGCCGTAGGGTCTGCCCCCGGCTCCGCTCCGCCCCCACATCCATACAGTCAAATATATATATTTTTACTGAGATAATATGCAGGGATAAGATATTAAATTATTTTAATTTAATATTAAATATATTTAATTCCATCCTCCCCTCTCTCCTTATTTTAATTTAATATTAAATATATTTAATTCCATCCTCCCCTCCCCCTTATTTTAATTTAATATTAAATATATTTAATTCCATCCTCCCTCCCCTAATGTATTCCATCTCCTTTTTTCATCTTTAAATATCTTTAATTTTATATGTAATACCTGAGGGGAGATGGGGAGAGGGAATGAGGAGCCTCCTGAGGAGCCCCCTGCTTCGGCCTACCTTTTCCAAACGCGCAGGATCCGGGAGTACCCGGACGACGAGAGAGGCGACGACCGACTGAGTCGAAGAAGGTCCTAATCGCGTCTGTGGGCCGCAGCGATCCAGTAGTAGAGTAGCCGAAGAGTATCGTGAGAATACGCAATCCACACGGGATTTCGCTGTCAACGCCAGCTTGATCTCGCGTTGACAGCGAAATCCCGTGTGGATTGCGTATTCTTGTGATACTTGCTCCGAACCCGGAAGTAGGTATTTTTTAAAATTTTCATTATTTATTTTATTTTTCAATTTTTATTTCTTATTGAAAAGCTTAGGGGGCCGGAGGGAAGGGGCTGGGGGCCGTATACGGCCCCCGGGCCGCCACTTGGACAGCCCTGCTCTAGTTCAACCAACGTTCAAGGACAGGCACAGCATAGCTCCATCTCGGGCCGATAAGAAGCGAGGGAAAAGCAGAGTCGGGTTGCCTCCCTTCCATCCAGGTGCAATCACTAATGAGTTGACATACCATCCTGATGCGGAAGGCATGAGAAAGCCCAGCCGGAGAGCTGTCCATGAGAACCAGTTACAACGCAGCTTGCGTCGTAAGGATCAAAGCCTTGTGGGGCCTATTTAAGTTAAGACCCAGAGATGTGAGGCATCTCGTGCCAACGTTCAGTTTTTGCCTCGCCAAGTCCACGTACTCTAAGTTCCAGCCTGGGCCGGTGGGCCTTCAAGACCTCGTACTCAATTATTTGCCAAGCCTTGGTTGCCAGAGACTCATCCAGGATCTAGCCCATTGGGGCATCAGGACTATTTCTTAATTCATTGAACCTTTTATCTTTGGACTATTGCATTGCATTACTAGATGCTGAGAGCATCAAAAGACTATATTTTTATCTCTTTACTTCTTTTCATTTATTCTAAATAAAGCATTTAATCACGGCTGGTCTCAAGTGGTTTACTGAGGGATCCTTCAGGTCTAAGGTGCAACAGACTCGGGGCGGCTTACATGAGGCCAAGCCCAACAACACATAACAACAAAACAATAGCAATTATAAAAACAGTACAATCAATAAAACTCAAACACAAGCAGAAACAGACAATTTAAAACCATTTCGGACAGGCCATATGTGAATTGTTAAACATTTAAAAATAAATAAACACTGGGTGCAGACAGAGGTAGTTTGCATATAGCAGGAAGGCTTCAAGGACGATATGGGGCAGACACCCAACAGGTAATTTAAGTGCTTCTGAGGACATTTGCAGAGAATGAACATGGCAGGGCGTCATTTACTTTATTCAGGGAAAGCACATTGGAACAGCCATGTCTTCAGGCTCCTCCTAAAGGCTGCCAAAGTGGGGGCTTGTCTGATGTCCTTGGGGAGCGCGTTCCAGAGTCGGGGCGCCAGTACAGAGAAGGCCCTCTCTCTCATCCCCACCAACCATGCCTGAGAGACCACTGAGAGCGAGAGTAAGGTCTCTCCAGATGATCGGAGGAATTGCCTGAGTTCGTAAACAGAGATGCGATCACGTGGGTATGCGGGTCAAAAACCGTTCAGGGCTTTGTAGGTAAGAACCTGCACCTTGAATTGGGACCGGAAGATGAACAGCAGCCAATGGAGCTCCTTAAACAGGGGGGTTGACCGCTCCCTGTAAGTCGCTCCGGTTAGCAATGTGGCTGCCGCCTGTTGGACCAATTGAAACTTCTGGGCCGTCTTCAAGGGCAGCCCCACGTAGAGTGCATTACAGTAATCTAGTTTGACTCATGGATATACTGTAGATGAAAAACAGGAAAAGGAGTTGTTGGGAGCAGAAAGATTACATTAGCTTATGAGAATTATAATTTATCACTGTTAACAGGTAAATACTTGTTCTTGATGTTGAATAGTTACCAAAGTAAATATATGTTAAATTCGTTTCCAAGCTTACTTTATCCCATGCCATGCACTCTTTCTAAGATAGACAAACAAGGATTCAAATAGAAGATTCTGTTCTCAATGAACCAAAGAAAGAAACCTAACCATTGGTAAGTCATACACAAAGTTTGAACTCATTGGTAAGCATGTGCACGGATTCAGAGTGGTTGGTTCCCTTCGGCCAATCTGGTTGTTTGGCTTGGCTGGATAACCATAACGGTTAGGGCACAGCTGTCATGTTTTTTGGTCCATTACGGGACTATGTGGCAGCCGATCACAGCTCCTCCTCCCCTATTCAGCATCACATGACATGCAAAGAGGCTGCCATGTGCTGCTTGCATGGGGTTTCCCTGTGAGCCCTGCCTGTTGGGCCAATCTGAATAAATGAACACTATGACATGTCGTATTCACTGCTTCCTTCACCCCTTTGCTGAAACCCAGACTCCCTTGAAGGCAAGAAAGGAAAGGGTCCCAGGAATGGAAAGGGGAGCCTTGTATGTTTCCCATTGCTGCCAATTGGCCGGATCTTCCCGGATCTTTTGGCTGCCTAGCCAAAAAACAGATATTTCCATTAGTCAATTTTCAGGAGGCTCACGAAAAATGGATCTGTGTGCCCTATGAAATTTGAATGCCAAAGCCAGATCACTTTCCAGACAAATTGCACAATCCTACTCATTATCCTATAAAAGATAAACTCTCATGGAGATCCTAGAGATACATTAAAATAGCCGCCTGAGTATATAAATAAATCTATATATATATAATCCTCCATGTCATGGGTCCTGTCTTATAGACAAAGAAACCACACAAGGCAGAAACACAAAAACAGCCCACATACCCAGAAAACCCTACGAGGTATGTTTACCAAAACACACACACCCCCGCCCAAAAAAGAGCCAACGGCCACAAATCCAAAAAAAACACATTATGGACTACAACTCCCATGATCCCCCACACCACCTCCCTCTGGCAGTTTACAGTGTTGGAATGTTAGTGGAGCTGACCAATTAGAGGCATTATGCAAATACTCCCTCCGTTAGAATGTAGGCTGGGAGCCCCCACCCACCCCCTAGAGTCGGAATGTTGGTGGTGGTAGGGAAAGGTAGGGAAAGGAATGGAGGGACTGAGACAAGGGGAGCAAGGACTGATACAGAAAGTGGAGGAATGGCAGGAAGGAGGGAAAGGAAAGAAGGAAGGGAGGGAAGGGAGGAGGGAAGAAGAAAGGAAGGGAAGGATAGAAGGAAGAATGGATGGAAGGAAGGAGGGAAGAAGAAAGGAAGGGAAGGATAGAAGGAAGAATGGATGGAAGGAAGGAGGGGAGAAGAAAGGAAGGAAAAGGAAGGAGAGCAGGAAGGAGGGGAGGGAAAAGGAAGGAAAGGATAGAAGGATGGAGTGAAGGAAGGAAGGAAAGAGGGGAGAAGAAAGGAACACAGAAACACATACACACACACATATATGCATGCACAGAAATATACAAATATACACATACACACATACATAAACACACCTGTACTTACACACATCAACACATATACACGCACATACATATACAAACACACATATACATAAGTACACACATATACACGCATACACATATACACATATACATAACTACACACACAGTCCCCAAGTTTAAAAAAATCCCACAGCAACGCGTGGCCGGGTCAGCTAGTACTCAATAAAGTAGTCAGATTGTGGATTTCAGCATGCATCTGGAAAGGAGCCAAATCAGACCTTTTGCTGATAAAAGACACTCATTAGGAAAACTCAGAGGAACCAGATTTCTCTTTACTTATGCACCCCGAAAAGCAGAGATAGATATTGTCAATGCACCCAAAATATATACTACTGTCCCTAGTATTTTCCAGTGGTCTCTTATCCAAGTGTTAACCCTGCTTAGTTTCCAAGATCAGATGGGATCTAGTATCTTTGGGGTATTTACATGGTAAATAAACCGTTAACTTTTCCATAATTACAACTATCAACTTTCACTAATTACTAATGTGTTCGATATTATGTTTATTTCTCCATTTTAATTGTATCCACACATATTAAACTAAAAACTGAATGCAAATGTCTACTTGAAATGATGCAAATGTCTACCTTTCTCTGATTCTATCAGACATAAGATTTAAAAACCATAGATGTGCAGCAGGTTACACTGCTAAGCTGCAGAGCATGCTGACTGTAGCACCCATGGGTCCGCTCGGGCCACGGGGGAGGGGTAATGCACCAGGGGTCCCGTTGGCAGAGGGACCCCC